>CANTUT010000134.1:15000-327500 GCA_947687605.1 Reutealis trisperma | reverse complement strand
TGAGATCTTGTGCATACTGTGTAATAGTTATACTGTAGTTGCCATTATTATGTTGCTGACTTTTAATTGCTTGCTAGTGCTCATGGATTCTATGAGTGGTTGCTGCCTTTATAACTTCCCATACCCTAGGACCATTGCAGCTCATAAGTTAAGTCATGACACTACTATTCACAGTTGGAAGCTTCTCCATAACTAGCAAGTTTTTAAGATTACAAAGTTGCATTTTTCATAAATCTTAGAAAGAGACTTGGTTTTAGGAGATGATCAATTAAAATAGTACCATCTTCCTTAATATCAAAAATGCTAGTTCTTGGTCTCTATTTTCATTTAAGAAGGATGCTAAAATTTAATGATGTTTATCAAAAATAAAAGATTTCTCCACTTGCTCCTTCTCCTAATTTTAATAACTAGATTCATCAACCGGAATATCCCTGTTAATCACAATTTTTTTTTGTTTACAAATTATAAATTCTACAACCCTTAGAATGAGCAGCTTTCTCACCTAGCTTGGTTCTATTGGTAGTGGGAAGAAAAGAATAATATAAAGGGCCAAATACATTAAGATATTGCATTGTGGGTTTTGAACCACTCCAAGATTTAGCGGGAGTTTTACGTTAAACAAACTTAGTAAAAAGTCTATTTAAAAGATAAACAACTACTCCAGCTTTGTCTAAAATTTCTTAAGTAATTTCTTCTAACCATTATCCACCTTGCCATCTCAACAATGGTTATGTTTTTTATTTCACAAATGCTATTTTTTGTGGTGAGTAACTTATAGTCAATTGGTGATTAATGCTTCCATATTCATAAAAATCCATAAACTTATCAAAAATGTATTCCTTGACATCATCATGTCCTAGAGTTTTTCGCTATGATTTTCAACAAAGGACTTCAACTTCTTAAAATTATAAAGAGCTAGAGACTTCTAGCTAAGAAAACAACTCATCTTAGCAAAATCATCAATAAACAAGACAAAGTACTTGTTTTGGCTAAGAAAAGGGATGCTCATAGGGCTATAAATATTAGTATGGATTAACTTTAACTTTTACTTAGCTCTCTAAGGCTAATTTATAGGAATTGACTCCTTATGCATCTTTTCTAATTAACATGAACCACATATTTCACTAATCAAATTTAATTCAGGCAAATCTCTAACCATATTGTTAGATTACATGAATTTGAGAGAGTTAATATTGTAGCATTCAAGTATCTTATGCCACAATAAGGTATCATTAACCTTTGTACTATGAGAAATAAAATTCCAATGAGCTGGACTATTATCCACCATTTTCACCTTAGCAATTTCAACTTCTTTTAGATAAAAAATATTGCACATGTTATTTTTGAAGATAAGTGATACTTCCTGCTTTGCATTTGAGCAACACTTAAGAAATTATGATCAAAGCTTGGAATAGAGGTAACATCATTGACAAGCCTAGTACCATTTCTGCTTTGGATAGCAATTAAACCTTTCACTTGAGCCTCAACTTCCTACCCATTTTCTAACTTCACTTTTATCTTACATCATCTATCTAAAGTGCTAAATAAGCTTTAATCTTTGGCCATATAACTTTTATAGCCATTTTCTAAGAATCATACATTATGATGAATCAAGGAATTGAAAATCCATGAACAAGTACTATTCCTTTTCCTCTTGATCTTTTACAAAATTGGTTTGTTGATGTTGTGGTGGATTTTGCTTTTGTTTCAATCTGCAATACTTTTTAATATGACTAATCTTATTATAATAACTACACTTGGCTCTTTTCCAACAATCTTTCTCCAAGTTTGTTTTATTACAAATTCCACTAAAAAATCAAATTGGAGATATTTTAGGGACTATAAGTGGGTGGTGGGGGTCACGCTACTAGAGTTTAGAAAATTTATCCGTCAGCATTAATAGACTTAAAATTAATTTTAAAATAGTAGGGCAGTCAATCTGAGAGAAAATCTGATCAATTTTAGAAAAATACTGTTTAGTACAAAAAGTTTAGTAAGGGTAGGAAAAGCATCAAATTATACTAAAAAATATTCCGGTTAGTGTTGTTGAGTTCAAAATTAATTTTAAAGGTGCTAAAATAAGGGTTCACACTAGGATGTCGCAAACTAGATGGTTGTTGATGGTTACGTGAATTTAACCACTGTGATCGAGGAGTGTCAGGATCCTAAACACCATAGGGATTTAAGGAGGCAAAGGTTTAGAATGAGGGCTTTAGTTTTTTTGCCTGATGGCTGGGTACTTGTTTCGTAGCCCTGTCGATTAGGGTGATGTTAGAATGGCAAATTTAGTGTTACAAATGGAGTAGAATCATTCTACAACTAGGGGCATTTTAGCAGAGACACTATTTAGCAGGTTTAGTGTTACAGATGGAGTAGTATGTTAGAAAAATACTATATGGTTATTCTTCAAGTGAGGAAAGTTTGTCTATCTTTGGCTTTCATCAGTGTCTAATTTAGTTGTTTTGTAAGTTTGGTTAATGTATCACCTCAAAGTTGTGGCTCTCCAGACTAAGAATCCTTACATGGCTTCATAGTACCATATGAGACCCATCTTAGTTCGTTGAGGTTCAGTTTAAGAATGGGTAGGATGGTTATTAGAGCTTGCTCTGAAGGACATAGTGGTATTGCTAGTGGTATTGCTAGTGGTATTGCTAATGGTATGAGATTAGGTCATTCATGACTATGAGCCATAGGTATTGAGTGGTCTGCTTACTGGGTCTAGGTTAGATGACCTTCTACCAAGGGATGGGGGATTTGACATAGATGGGCCAGACTCAAGATGTACCCCCTAGTTATTCCTTTCTTAGTGTTTGTATGGATCACAACTCCCATTACCATAGTTATCTAGGGTGGTTGACTGAGGAGTTATCATATTGTTCATTCTAGGATTTCATTTGGAACTATAGAGGTGTATAGTAAATGGTTGATAAAGATGGTTTAGCCAGTTTAAAGAGAGCCTTGGATCGCCCTACTAAAGGAAATAAAGGGTGATGCAGCTGAAGAAGTGGGTGACAATGGGAGTGATAGTAAAGACAATAAAGGTTACTAGGTCTATAAAGGAGACCATGACAGCTACTAAGGGTTCGACACTATAGGTTGCATTAGTGACTTAGACTATAATGGTAGTGACAGAGAAGATTGTGTCACATCCCAACCTTATGAGATATGACAGTCCTAGAACATGGGGAGACATAAGGTCACCCACGCCCGTAGAACCCATTAACATATAATAATCATGCTTAGGATCTTACCGAACCTCTTTCATTAACTCATTTAAAACATTTAGATAAATACCATAATTTGTGGAAGACTTAAAGTAAATCGTTACATATAAATTCCATAAGGAAAAATAATATAAATCTATATAAGTATCAATTAACATTCCGGGAGCATCTAATGATAAGACTTCATAAAAATAGTATTATTGATAACTTGGACAAGGAATTCCCTAAGCGAAGTAGGATACTTTAGCCATCACCTTGCCTCCTCATAATGCTCACCTGGAACCACACAAGGAAAAAGGGTGAGATAGATGATCTCAATCAGTAAACAATAGGGGTTGTACAATAACACATATCCCTTAGAAAGGGCCCATAGCTCATAACTTATAACTCATGATTCATAGTTTGCAATTTAGAAAGGTTTGCAGAAATCACACTTATAACACATAAAGTGAAGGCTACTGCCATAATCACTCGAACACATAGAGTGAAGGCTATTGCCATAATCACTCGAACACATAACACATAGAGTGAAGGCTATTGCCATAATCACCCAAACACATAGCCGATAATTACTCGCATCGGTACGAGGATCACATAACCGATGATTACTCGCATCGGTATGAATAGCACATAGCCAATGATTACTCACATCGGTATGAGAAGCATATAGCCGATGATTACTTGCATCGGTACGAGAAGCACATAGCCGATGATTACTCGCATCAGTATGAGGATTTCTGCATAAAGGGTAAAAGGTACCATAGCTAGAGCTAATGGTAATCACAATTATCAATATCACATAAGGCATCAATAACATGTATTCCAATAACAATAGTGGTTTAACTTTTAAGCAAAAGATACAATGATAGTGTAGTTCCAAAAATAATATAAATTGGGGAGTTAATCACAAGAAGTTCTCATTGGATAAACAAAATGGTTTTGGACCAAGTGTCCTTTGGCAACCCAAGCTTATCAAAGAAATCATATAATAATATTTAGAATAGAAAGAACTTGGGTTTCAATGATCACAAGACTCACATAACATGTTGTCACATATTTGTAACATAACAAAATGTTACTTGCACTTATAACATGAACATAGCATTTACTCACACTTGAAGAATGAATACGATGTTTACTCACACTAAAAGCATGAATATAGAGTTTACTCACCTTGGGGTTCCTTCGCTCCTAGTACATGTAGTCCCTTTTGCACTTCTAAAGCTCCTCAAACTCTAACATAATATTTGATTTAATACTTAGTATTTATTTACTCATGATGTTCCTATCCCATAACTACCCATACACATATAGCATACACATTAGAGTTCACTCATAGGTGTACTTATCACTTGCACATATCACGTTCACTTAAAAGTCTTGCATACTTAGGCCTTATAGGCTCACATGAAAACACATTGCAATCATATCAATACCTCTTCAAGGTCATCACAATATCATTACCTCAATATCAATTCACTTATCAATTATCTTAGTTCACTTTACACTTCCATACATGTCAACTTAACAATTAACCCTTCAAACATCATGCTTAACTCTTATGATCCCTTTCACTTCATTAACTCTTAATCATATGTTCATCATCAATTCATCATGACATCTAGTTCCAAATTCCTCAATCACATTTGCATTCTAATCACAATACAAGGTTAAGATACCTTAAATATACCTTAAGTATACCAAAATGCATTTAAGCTTATCTAGGATCATACCTTCAACTAACATGCAATTTCATAATCTACTATACATACATACATGTCAACAATCACTAAGACACATCACATAAAATTTATAAACATTTGGACACAATTGTTCATGTAGGCCAAATGCATCATTAAGGTGAAAACCAAATTCTTCTTCTTTTCGTGCTTTCTGTCTATTTCAGAAATATGTAAAAACATGGTTTGAACCAAGATTTTTCATGTAAACATAACAAAAATCATTTTAGAACTTAAATCCATAAGAATCGGCCACTATTGGTGCCATTAATATATAAAAATTCAATCTTTTGCATTATAGTGCACAAAACATGAGTTTTCTTATTTTCAGTATTTTTCGATCATTTCATAAATATGCAAACAGGTTGTTTAAACCATTATTTTTCATTCAATCATTGAAAATATTAGTTTAGAACACATTATCTCACAAATCGGCAGCCATAGGTAAGGTTTATACAAAAAAATTCTAAGTTCAAAGGCTTAGGTGAAAAATTATGAGTTTCTGCGCTTTCTGCGCATTTCGTTTATTTTAGCGATAAACAGACACATGATTCAAATCATTATTTTCCATCTAAACAAAACAAATATCATAATAGAACACCCATACATACAAATCGGCAGCCATATATTCATGAAGAATAAATTTTCCAACATCCAAGTTCTAACACGAAAACCTTGAATTCCTTTGTTTTTTGAAACTTTTCGGTCATCATAGAAATATGCAGAAATATTATTTAATCCAATATTTTTCATCAAAACAAATCAAAAACCAGTTTAGAATATATCCATGCACAAATCGCCCCCCCTTATGATGTTTATGCATAAAAATTGTGATTTTAAGTTATAGAATTCACCTTTGGAGAAATCTCGCAGAAAGAATCGTGTTTACGGTAGAAAATAGATTTTCTCTCCCAAAAATTCACTCAAACAGAATTGAATCTGTAGAAATCAGTAATCAAACAGTTCAAAATAATTTTCCCATAATTTATTTTATAGAAATCAGTTTAGAAATCGAAAGAGAAGAAAAACTTATGATTACGGTCAAGAAATCGCGAAACGGAAAGGTGTTTTCTTAATTTCGGTTGAGAGAAATATTTTGGGAGAATTTTTCTGCCAAGATACAGAAAAAAGGAGTGATGGCTTCTGGAATGAGAGTACTGGCCAAAATTTTCATTATATATTAGGGTTTGGGGTGCAATTTCCAAGTTTGCCCTTAATGAGCTAGGTTAGGGGTGTTTTTGTGTAGTAGGCTTTTGGGTATTTGGGCTTTTTAATTAATTTAGGGCTGATTATAGGTAATTAAAAATACAATATTTTTCTTATTTTTTTCATTAAAATTTTCTCAAAAACATTTATTTAAAAATATTTTAAAAATATTCATAAAATTATTTTATGCTTAAAAATCGCCTTTTTACATGAAAATTCATTTTACGAAAATAAATTATTTTATGCTAATGCATTTTATTCAAATCATTTATTTTACAATAATAATTCATATTAGCAATATTAAAATTAATTTAACATGCCCCAAACTCATAAATCACGCCACACATGAATTTTCATACAGTCACACAATTTATCACAATAAGCCTAAATTCAAATAATTTGTCACTAAAACTCCTAGGGTAGATGTGGGTTGTTATAGATTGTGACTATATTGAGGAGATAGAATGACTACGGTGGTGGTTTAGAGAAGGAATACTATAATTAGCATATAGAGGAGGACCATAGTTTTTGGAGTATAGAGGAGGATTTTGGTTGTCATAGTAGGGAGGTTTTCTAAGCTATAGCTATGCAGAGTAGGATTTCTGAGAGTAGTTCTAGAATTATTATTACTTATAAGAGAGTTGGAATTATTGTTACTTGGAAGAGAGTTTATGATACTGCTATGGTGAGCAGTACTAGTTTTATTGATACTCCTATTATTATAGAGGAGGGAGCTATAAAGACCAAAAGGAGAGGTGTGACCATTGAGGAGATTGTATTGGACTCTGATTATGAGGAGAGCACAAGAGATGTGCACCCTAGGAGGAGAAGGAGGATTAGCTAGACTATGACTTTAGACATCAACCTTTTGCTTTTTGTTTAGGATTTTTGCTTTTATATACACTTGTAGGTTGATAAGACTACAAGATACATGATAAGCTATAGTTGAGAGTCTATCCCTTTTGTTATGATAATGGATTGTATTTTATAAAAACTTGATCATCATTACATGAGATATATTTTATTTTTTCTCTAATTTTTGTCTAAGTTGCTCTTTTATATTTTTAAATTAGAGAGTTCTTTTTATTTTTTATTATTTTTTAGCTCTTTTTGCCCAAGCCACTCTTTCAGATTTTCATTTCAGTGAGCACTCTTATCTCCATTACTATTTTATTGTCATTCATTTTTTGTTGAACAAAAAAAATCAAATGAATGATGCAGTTGGCCCAGAGGAAATAAGAATGTGATGCTTTGTTGTGTGAAAATAAAAGTATTTTTAATCATAATTTGGAACACACCAAATATGGGCTACCTATGTATCCCTTACATCATTTTTCTTTTATTCATTTTTTTGTTTTAGGGAGAATCACATCCACATAATTCTAATTATAATGCATTGAAGATAGAGAAACTAAATATAGATACTACTTTAAGACAAAGAAACTCTTTAGTTAATCCATATTACGAAAGTTGGAGAATTTATTCTTGTCCACATATATAAGGATGACATCTTGTGAATATTCATTTTAACACCTCTAAAATTCATTATGAAATCACTAAACTGATCCAGAGTATTTTTAACACAAATTGACACTTCTCTGATCTTGACCAAACTTTCTATGCCAAACAACCTTTTTCCAAAACTAATCAGATGTAACAACCCACATCTATCATTAGAGTTTTCATGACAAATTGCTTGAATTTAGGGTTATTGTGACAAATTGTGTAACTATATGAAAATTTATGTATAACATGATTTATGAGTTTGGGACATGTTAAATTAATTTTAATATGCCTAATATGAATTATTATGGCGAAATAAATGAATTATATGAAGTGCATTAGCATAAAATAATTTATTGTACATAAAATGAATTTTCATGTAAAAAGGCAATTTTTAAGGATAAAATAATTTTACGAGTATTTTTAAAATATTTTTAAATAAATTTTTTGGGGGAATTTTAATGAAAATAATAAGAAAAATATTTTTATTTTAATTGCCTATAATCAGCCCCAAACTTAATTAAAAAGCCTAAATATCCAAAAGCCCACTACACCAAAACACTCTTAACCTAACTCATTAAGGGTAAACTTGGAAATTGCACCCCAAACCCTAGTATTTAATGTAAAATTTGGCCAGCCATTCATTCCAGTAGCCATCACTCTATTATTTCATTATTTTGGCAGAAAAATTCTCCCAAAATCATTCTCTCTACTAAAATTCACAAAACACCTTCAACTTTGCGATTTTTTGACTGTATTCATAAGTTTTTCTTTCCTTTCAATTTCTTATATAATTTCTATAAAATAAATTATGAGAAAATTATTTTAAATTGAATGTTTACTGATTTTTACTGATAAAATTTGGCCTAGGTGATTTCGTGAGAGAAAAATTAATTTTTCTACCAAAAACACCAACCTCTCTAAGCAATTTTTCCTAAGTTGAATCCTACAACACAAAATTGAAATTCTTATTTATAAACATTACCAAGGGGGGTGATTTTTACATGATTCTATTCTAAACTAGTTTTTGATGTGTTTACATGAAAAATATTGGATTAAATCATATTTCTGCATATTACAGTAATGACTGAAAAGTTTAAGAAAGCTAGAAAATTCAAGATTTTTGTTCTAGAACTTGAAAGTTGGAAAATTTTATGGTTATATATACATGTTATAATACCCCAACCTGATATAAGATGTATGTACAATATACAAGTGAAGATATCCGATTAGTATCATAATACGTGCCCAGATTGAAAATGAATATTTTTAAATATCCAAATAATTTGAATATAAATGTTTTGAAGTAATAATTTTATATGGAAATAATTTCTTTATTGTTATAATTATATTGACTTTCAAAGTTATAAATATTCATGAATTTTCATTTGAATATTGGTATTGATACCATTATTTATTTATATTATTATATTGATATTCATAAGTTAAATTCATATTGATATTTGATATTAATATATAATTTATAAATATTGTTATATGAATATTTGAAATAGTAGAAAATTATTTCAAATTTAATATTGATATTTGGATTAAGTTATTTATTATATTTTATATTGATATTTGAAATGATATTAATTTATTATATTGTCATGTTAATATTTTTAAGAGAATATTTTATTAAGTGAAGTATTGAATTTTAAATTTATTATTTATTTAAATGAGAAACTTTAAATTAAGGAAATGGAAATTTTATTATGTGATATGGAAATTGGTTTAATTACTATTTGAAATGGTTTTAATTTATTTGGTTATTATTATTATTATTATTAAAGTTGTTAAAGTTAATATATATATATATATATATATATATATATATATATATATATATATATTTATTTATTTATTTATTTATTTATATCTATATATAAAACAAAGAGATAAGATAAAAAATTGGACAGCCCAAACTCAGGCAAAAACAAAAGAAAGGAAAATAGAATAGATAGACATAGAAACAGGCGGAAGAGAGAGAGAGAGAGAGAGGCACGACACTATTGGACCACCGCCGGCCAACACACGCCACACCAGAGGAAGGGGCGCTCACCAATTAGCTCGCCCACTGAAGCTCGTTGCCAACCGCTGCCTGACGGCGGTGCACGCTTCTTCCAAAGGATCGCCGGCCGTAACTTCTAGGCCATTTTCTGACCACTTTTCGATCTCCATTTTTGACAAAATTGGTATAGTTGAATTCCTTGTGATTCCAGCTTTGATTTGGTATATCGTTTACTAATTTTAGATAACCTTTTTGTTGAACAGAATCTGGCAACATCAATGGCTATCGACACTGTTTCTACGTATTTTTTGGCGAATTACGAGAAGTGAAGAGTATATTTGGACTCCTTACATCATAAGCTAAGTGCTGGTATTTCGGATCTCGATTCGGTCATCGTTGAAATTTTCTGGCGACCCTAAAACTGACAAATTTAGATAGCAGCTCCAGCTCATTAAATCGAGCCTTACGGTATAAATCTTGATTTCTAATTACGTACAGATAGTGAATTATAAATATATTTGTAAGAATTTAGGTAAATAGTTATTGGAATTAATTAGTTAAATTGGATAATTGAATTGAATTAATTGTTATCTATATGATTATTAAGTATTGTTGATGATTAGTTGAAAGATTGAAGAGAGATGTGGATATTGGTATTGATTGAATTGAATTAGTGGTCATTAGCTTGATAATGAGGAATGAAATTGACAGATGGGATTAGTGTATTGAAGGTCTGAGTTGGACCATTTGATTGCGATATCGTAGGTAAATTGAATTTATGAAATTGTTGGTTGAAATTGCTTAATTGTTTCTAATTGACCAATATGAAAGTTGAATGGAAGAAAGGGAATCATTCTCCTTAAGTGAGTTATTGGAAAATAACTACAGAAATGTTAAGTGTAGTAATAGGTGTATGTATAGAATATCTTAACTTTAGAAGTGATAGATTGTGCTTTAAGAAATAAAATAGAAGTATTAGTAAGTTAAACTAAATTAAGTAATGTGATAAGTGATTGATATGTGATTGAAATGCAATGTGTAGAGTCTAATAATAAGGGCAAGGATATTTGGTAAAAGTGTGAGGAGCACTATTCGTATCAAAGTCAAACATACATAGGAGCAAAGGAGTTTAAGGTGAGTTCTTAATAATATAATATGTTTCATATTACTTGCTTGAAAACCTTATTGTTAGAAGTATGCTAACTCCTCGATAAGTTGAATTGCTCGAACCCTAATTATTCAAACAGTGATTGATAAAGGCATTCCAATTCCTTGATAATTTAAATTGCTCATTGATATTTATTATTCTTGACCTATTGATAAACTTGAATTGTTTATTGAACATTCTTAATTTCTTGACAAGCTTAATTTGCATATTGAATATTGAACCGTTGATAGGATGCCATTGACTGTTGTGAACCTTATATGAACTTTTCTATTGAATACCTATTGATAAGCAGAAATCCCCTTTTTGATGTGAGGTAAAACATTAGACCTTGTGCACTTGGTATATGCCTACGGGTAGGGCAAGAATACACAACCTCTGTTAGGGGGAAATGCCTAACTGTAAGACTCGATTAGTCTTACATAATGTGATATGGGTGAGTGAGCAAGGCTTAGGCTGCCACTCTTAAATTGATATGTGTGAGAAGCATCCTGCTTCCAAGAATGTGATATTTCTGCTAAAAATATTACTTCCATTTTAAATGAGAATCTGAACTCGATTGATGATATTGATTGAAACCATTTCATTGCTATAGTGAGCCTTTCCTAAAATTAATCATTTGCTCACCTTATGTATTGTATTATTATGTACTTACTAAGCATCATCTCATATTGTAGTGGTTTAAACTTTTCAAGTACAGTCAATGAGTTAGCAAGGTAAAAGTTCCAAGTCCATCCTTTGCTTGGGAACTGTTTTGTTAAGTTTTGGTGTTGCAAGTTAGAGCTCTATGGTTATTCAAAGTTATAGGATCTCTATGTAATATTAATGGTTATTAAAGGGTTTAGCACTAGTATGTTATAGGATGTACATATAATATGAATGGTATTGTAACTGTTAATGTAATAATGTATGATGTAATGAATATTTGATTAATGATATAAGATTCAAGTTAAGAAGTTAGTTATATTGTGTGTATATGATATTATGGGTAACAAGGAAATATGATTAGGTTACGATCTTGGGATATGGTTCAATGTGATGAATGTTAATTGTTTATGAGTGAAATGGGTTCTACGGGTTTTTGATGCCCTTATGGCCACTTATGCCTTAGGACCGTCTCGGCTAAAAAGGTGGGTCATGACAGATGTGGCTACCAATTTGTGTATGATGGAGTTCTAAACTAATGTTTGTTTTATTAGGATGTAAAATAATGATTTAAATAATGTGTTTATATATTATTGTAATGAACGAAAAGCGCGAAAAGCTAGAAAACTCATGATTTTCACTCTAAACCCTAAACTTGGAATTTTCATGCGTAAGAAGCATCTATGGCTATCGATTTCTGTACATTGATGTTCCAAACTGATGATGTTTGTGATTGAATGAAAAATAATGGTTCAAACCATATGTTTACATATTGCTATAATGACCGGAAAGTACTGAAAATAAGAAAACTCATGGTTTTTTATCCTAAAACTTAAAGTTGGAAATTTTCATGCATGTGTATGTATATATGGGTTGATTCCTATGATGTATTTTAATGATTATTGGCATGTATGTATGTATGATAAATAGTTAAATTACATGTTGGTTGAAGTAATGACCCTAGCCAAGCCTAGAGGCAATTTGGTATACTTGAGATATCTTAACCTTATGTTGTGATTAGAATGTGAATATGAATTGATAATATAGAAATAGGTTTTATGATGAATAATTAATGAATTAATGAGCTTGAATTTATGAAGAGATCAATTAAAAGAATTGGTCATAAGAGATAAGCATGATGTTTGAAAGGTTATTTGTTAAGATGACATGTATGGAAGTGTTAAGTGTACTAAGATAATTATTAAAGTGAATTGATATTAAGATAAAGATATTGTGTTGACCTTAGAAAGGTATTGACATGAGTTATAATGTGTTTTCATATGGGCCTATTAAGACTAAGTGTGCAAGAGTTTTAAAGTCAGCCTGTTATATGCAAATGTTGAATGCACTTATATCCGCAACTCTAAGTGTTTATGAATGTTATATGTGCATATAATAGTTATGGGATAGGATAGAATCATGATTAAAAATATTATGTTAGAGCTTAAGGAGCTTTAAAGGTTAAAAAGGGCCACATGAAATAGGAGTAAATGAACCACAAAGTGAGTAAACCCTATATTCATGCTATAAGTATGAGTAAACATTATGTTATTATTATAAGTTCAAGCTATCATGATTATGTTATGGGAACCTTTGAGATTTTTGAAACCCAACTTCACTTCCATTTTAAATTTGACTATGTGATTTCTTTGTTAAGCTTGGGTTGCCAAAGGACATTTGGTCCAAAACCATTTTTGACTATCCAATGATAATACCTTTGTGATTATTACCCTAAATTATATTCTTTCTGGAACTACAATATCATTGCATCTTTTGTTTGAATGTTAAACTATTATTGTTATAGTGATACATGTTATTGTCACCTTAAATGTTATTATTATATGTGATTATCATTAGCTTTAGCTATGGTACCTTTAACCCTTTATGCAGAAATCCTCGTACCAATGCAAGTAATCATCGGCTATGTGTTTGAGTCATTATGGCAATAGCCTTCAATCTTTGTGCTCGAGTGATTATGGCAATAGCCTTCACTCTATGTGTTCAAGTGATTATGGCAATAGCCTTCACTCTATGTGCTATGTGTTATAAGTATGATTTTTGCGAACCTTTCTAAATTGCAAACTACAAATCATGAACTATAAGTTATGAGCTATAAGTCCTTTCTAAGGGATATGTGTTATTGTATAAACCTTATTGTTTACTCATTGAGATCATCTATCTCACTCCTTTTTTTTTTTTTGTGGTTCCATGTGAACAGCATGATGAGGCAAGGTGATGGCTGAAGCATTCTACTTTACTTGGGGGAATAGCTTGTCTAAGATAATTAGTTTAATATGTTATGAAGAGTTACCCTTAAATGCTCCAAGAATATTTATTTTTGGATGTTTATTTTGAAATGTTATCATTCAAGGTTTTAATTGGATTCTAAATATTATTTTCTTATGGATTATGTTTAAAGTATATTTTAACTATGCTTCTGCAACTTAAAGTTTTCCAAAAAAAAAAAAAAAAGGTTTATTTCAGTTAATGTAAGAGGTTTTAGTAGGATTCTAGGAAGCATTTGTATAAGTGTAAGTGGGTTCTACAGGTGTGGGTGACCTTATGTCTCCCCATGTTTTAGGACCATCATGTCTTAGAAGTTGGGATGTGACAAAGGTGGTATTAGAGCTGTAGTTTTTAAAGTCTAGTTTAGTCTTATCTACTTATTGGTTTGACTAAGTATAATCTTAAAGGATAGGAATTTTCCTATCATGTCACTTGCAATTTATCGCTAGTTTAGTTCTGCGAAATCCTAATAAGTTATAGTACCCTTTGTTATTGTTTACTTGTGTGCCTTATGATTCTTTTACCAAATGACCAAGAAGATTACCCCTGCTTGAGGATCGTGACCTAGAGCACCACGTGTAGCATGCAAGAAGACATGGCAAGAGATGTTCAAAAAGGCCGTGCCTGTGATCCACCTCAAGAAAAGAAGACTCTTGTGATGCGAATGATGTTAATTGATTGCCTAGCGACTTAGTATGCATTGATTTCTTTTATTACCCATGACATGACTAACTTAAATATGATAAGGAATTCATGATGCAAGTTATATGGTACATGATTATGATACAAGATACATGCCATGACATGTGATATATGCTATGTGATATGTGATGTGATATTATATGATGGCTGTTGATGTTAAAAGCATGACAAGTATGACATTTTGATAGTGGGGTTAAATGTATTAGAAAAAGAAGTTGACTAAGTTTTGATCCAACTAAGACTAATGATTGATAGGTATAATGTTATGAGATATGAAATGCTTACATGTTATAATGGTTTGATATATGAATTATATGGAGTTATTAAATTATAATTGTGATTAATGCCATAAGAAGAGAAATGATATTTAGTAATGATCAGTAGGAGAATCAAACAAATTAGTTACATTATATATACATAAGTTTACAGTATGAAGTAGGTGAAGTATATGTTTAAGGACTGTGAGGTAAACATTGATGGATGGAAACTTCCAGTGGAGTTTTTAGAACTTAATGTATTAGAATTTAATGTGTTCTTAGGAATGGATTGGCTATGTGAACTTGGAGATCGTATTGACTATAGAATTTCGAACTAAGGATGGGGAGAAATTTGTGTATCAGCAAGATACTTATAATTAAGGTCCATTAGCGTAATCATAGAATGGATGAGTGTACTTAGGAAGCCGAGATAGGGATGCGATAGAAGCATCCCCATTGTTTTCAAGAGCATATAATTATGTATTTAAATTCAAGGATGAATTTCTTTTAAGAGGGGGAGATATAAAAGGATAAGTATTCTTATACTTGTAATGATGATAAAAGGATAAGTGTGATGCTACATAGTTTTGAAAATTTAATAGTTTTGAATATACCTGAAAGGGGTTTGAGTCATCTAGATGAGAAATGTTTTAAGGTGTTAGATATAATAATGTTCAATTGAGGTTACTAGAAAATTTGATAGTGATCTTTAGTATGGAAAGAATTTTTATTGAGATAACCTAGAATGACATAGATTTGGAAAGATATAAGAGTTGTATAGAGATTTCATTGAATAGCAATGGTATTAGAAGGTTTATTATTTTAATATGGGTAAGTTAAATGAATTGTAATGTGAAGTATAGCAAGATGTAAGAGGAAAACCTAAAGTGAGATGATATTACAAGCTAAAGGTATAAAAATTATGAGGCATTAGGTAATTAAGTCATGATAATGATGTATATATTATAAAGAAAGAGAGTAAGTCTGAAATAGTTATGAGAAGTTTATTTGGGATTATAAATTAATAGAATGCAAGATCGTTTGGGATATGATATATATATATATATATAGGAATGTTTGTTGAGCTTAAATATGTTTTAATTGATAAATGTTGGGAGTGTAGGAATTGTGATGTTAGCAAGGTATTAAATATAAAAATATTTATTGAGGTTATAGTAGATTATATAATAATTGTTAATATGAAAAGAGAATTATTGAATATCAATTAGAGTTATTAATTTGAAATTATCTGTTGGATTCTTATATGACTAATATGATAAATAATAAATGGAAGTGGTGAGTAAGGTATTAGTATAAATATTAATATTAATAAAGATATAAGGAAAAGAAATGCTTGGGATTTTATTTGATTGAAGGTGAAATTAAAGGTTTTATTAATTTTTTTCAAGGTTAAGGGATACCAAATTATTAAGGATTGGTTTAAGATTTGTTTAAACAAGATATTAAAATAGGAGTAGCTTAAGCTGAAGGTTTATCAATGTGATTTTTGATAGATTGTGAATATGTACCTTACTAAATTCGATATGTTAATTAAAGTTAGATATTGTGTTTGAGTGGCGCAGCAGAAGTGTGGTAGAGAAGTTAAGTAGACTATGTTATGTTATTCGTTTTGAAAATTTGAGGACAAATTTTTTTAAGGGGTACAATGCAACAACTCATATCTACACTAGGAGTTTTCATGACAAATTACTTGAATTTAGGGTTATTGTGACAAATTATGTGACTATATGAAAATTCATGTGTAATGTGATTTATGAGTTTGGGACATGTTAAATTAATTTTAACATGCCTAATATGAATTATTATGTTGAAATAAATGATTTATATGAAGGGCATTAGCATAAAATAATTTATTATGCATAAAATTAATTTTCATGTAAAAAGACAATTTTTAAGCATAAAATAATTTTATGAGTATTTTTAAAATATTTTTAAATAAATATTTTTGGGGAAATTTTAATGAAAATAATAATAAAAATTTTTCTATTTTAATTGCCCATAATCAGCCCCAAAATTAATTGAAAAGCCCAAATACCCAAAAGTCTACTACACCAAAACACTCTTAACCTAACTCATTAAGGGTAAACTTGGAATTCTCCTGAAATCATTCTCTCTACCAAAATTCACAAAACACTTCAACTTTGCGATTTCTTGACCGTATTTGTAAGTTTTTCTTTCCTTTCAATTTCTTATATGATTTCCATGAAATACATTATGAGAAAATTATTTTGAACTAAATGCTTACTAATTTTTACTGATAAAATTCACCCTAGGTGATTTTTTAAGAGAAAAATCAATTTTTCTACTAAAAATGCCAACCTCTCTATGCGATTTTTCCTAAGGTGAATCCTACAACTCAAAATTGAAATTTTCATGCATAAACATTACCAAAGGGGGAAATTTTTACATGATTTTGTTCTAAACTAATTTTTGATGTCTTTAGATGAACAATGTTGGATTAAATCATATTTTTGCTTATTACTGTAATGACTGAAAAATTTAAGAAAACTAGGAAATTGAAGATTTTCGTTCTAAAACTTGAAAGTTAGAAAATTCTATGGTTATATATATATGTGGCTATCGATTTGTGTATGATGGAGTTCTAAGCTGATGTTTGTTTTATTTGGATGAAAAATAATTATTTAAATCATGTATTTACATATTACTGTAATGAACGGAAAGTGCAAAAAGCTAGAAAACTCATGATTTTCAGTCTAAACTCTAAACTTGGAATTTTCATGCATAAGAAGCATCCATGGCTACCAATTTCTATATGTTGATGTTCTAAATTGATATTTTGAACAAAAAATAATGGTTCAAACCACAAGTTTATGTATTGCTGTAATGACCAGAAAGTACTGGAAATAAGAAAACTCATGGCTTTTCATCCTAAAACTTAAAGTTGGAAATTTTCATACATCTGTATGTATATGTGGGTTGATTCCTACAAGTCTATGTTCTAAAATGATTTTTATTTTGATTACATGATAAATCTTTATCCAAACTATGTTTTTACATATTACTGTAATAGACAGAAAGTGCAAAGAATAAGAAATTTAGGTTTTTCTTTGAATAGGACATCCAACCTACATTGATATTTTTATCCCAATGTCTATAATTTTTATGTGATGTATTTTAATGATTATTGGCATGTATGTATATTTGATAAATAGTTATTGCATGTTGGTTGAAGGAATGACCCTAGACAAGCCTAGAGGCAATTTGGCATACTTGAGGTATCTTAACCTTATGTTGTGATTAGAATATGAATGTGATTGGATAATATGGAATTAGATTTTATGATGAATCAATAATGAATTAATGGTCTTGAATTTATGAACAGATTGATTGAATGAATTGGTCATAAGAGATAAGCATGATGTTTGGAAGGTTATTTATGAAGATCACATTTACAGAAGTGTTAAGTGTACTAAGATGATTGTTAAAGTGAATTGATATTAAGATAATGATATTGTGTTGAACATAGAAAGGTATTGACATGAGTTATATGTGTCTTTCATATAGGCCTATTAAGGCTAAGTGTGCAAGACTTTTAAAGTCAGCCTATTATGTGCAAATGGTGAACGCTCTTATATGTACAACTCTAAGTATATGTGCATGGGGTTGTTATGAGATAGGATAGCATCATGATTAAATACTAAATATGGAATTAAATATTATGTTAGAGCCTGAGGAGCTTTAAAGGTTAAAAAAGGCTACGTGAAATAGGAGCAAAGGAACCACAAGGTGAGTAAACCCTATATTCATGCAATAAGTGTGAGTATAACATTATGCTATTGATACAAGTTCAAGCTATCATGATTATGTTATGGTTAGCTTTGAGATTCTTGAAACCCAAGTTCACTTTCATTTTAAATTTGATTATGTGATTTCTTTGTTAAACTTAGGTTGCCAAAGCACATTTGGTCCAAAACCATTTTTGTCACATTCCAACTTTAGAGACATGATGATCCTAGAACATGGGGAGACATAAGGTCACCCATGCTTGTAGAACCCACTTACACATATACAAATCATGCCTAGGATTGTACCAAACCTCTTATAATAACTCATTTAAAACATTTAAATGAATACCTTTAATTACGGAAGACTATAATTAAACATTTCACATAAAATCCATAAGGACAATAGTATTCATATCCCATTAAGAAACTTAGGAAAAATAATATATCTCAAAATAAGCATCAATCAATATTCCTGGAGCATCTAATGACAAAACTTCATAACATGGTATTATTAATGACTTTGACAAGGAATCCCCCAAGCAAAGTAGAATGCTTGAGCCATCACCTTGCCTCCTAACATTTGCTCACCTGGAACCACACAAGGAAAAGGGGTGAGATAGATGATCTCAATGAGTAAACGATAAAGCACATACATTATCACATATTCCTTTGAATAGGAAACACATAGCTTATACACATAGTTCATGATTTATAATTCATGAATCAAGTTGCAATTTAGCAAGGGTTTAATTTGGTAAGTTTGCAGAAATCACACTTATAACATATAGTGAGTGAAGGCTATTGCTCTATCACTCGAACACATTAAGGAGAGGTAGCCTTATACCAAATTCCAACTCTTATCACATAGAAGGCGTGAAGCTTATCAGGCCCCACGGCTAGAACAACCACTTTCTAGCTGAGGTGGATACACTACCCCTATCCATTGGGTTAAGACCATATGCACAAGTTCTGATGATTACTTGCATTGGCACAAGGATTCTGCATAAAGGGTTAAAGGTACCATAGTTAGAGCTAATGGTATTCATAAATAATAATAACATATAAGGCAATAATAACAAGTATCCTAATAGCAATAGTGATTTAGCTTTCGAACAAAAGATACAATGATAGTGTAGTTCTAGAAGGAATATAAGTTAGGGTGATAATCACAAGAAATTCTCATTAGATAAACAAAATAGTTTAGGATCAAATGTCCTTTGGCAACCCAAGCTTTATAAAAAAATCACTTAATAAAATTTTAGGATAGAAGGAACTTGGGTCTCAAAAATCGCAAAGGCTCACATAACAAGATATCACAAGTTTGTAACATATCATAATGCCACTCACACTTATAGCATGAACATAACATTTACTCACACTAGAAGCAGGAATATAGAGTTTACTCACCTTGGGGTTCCTTTGCTCCTAGTATACGTAGACCCTTTGCACTTCTAAAGCTCCTCAAACTCTAACAGAATTATTTGATTTAATACTTAGTATTTATTTACTCATGATGCTCTTGTACCATAACTACCTCTTGCACATATAGTATACACATACACTTAGAGTTGTATATATAAGTGTACTCATCACTTGCACATAACACGTTGATTTTAAAAGTTTGGCACACTTAGGCCTTATAGACTCACATAAAAACACATTACAATCATGTTAATACCTTTCTAAGGTCATCACAATATTATTACCTCAATATCAATTCACTTTAACAATCATCTTAATACTCTTTACACTTCCATACATGTCAACTTAACAATTAACCTTTCAAGTGTCATGCTTAACTCTTATGATCCTTTTATTCAATTGTCACTTCATCAACTCAAAACCATGTATTCATTATCCAATCATCATAACATCTAGTTCCATATTTCCCGATCACATTTACATTCTAATAACAATATAAGATTAAGATACCTTAAGTATACCAAAATACCTTTAAGCTTGTCTAGGGTCATACCTTCAACTAACATGCAATTTTATCATTTATTATATATACATACATGTCAACAATCATCAAAATACATTACACAAAAATTATAGACATCAGGACAAAAATATTAATGTAGGCTGAATGCATCACCAAAAGGAAAAACTAAATTTTCTTTCTTTTTGCATTTTCTGTCTATTTCAGTAATATGTAAAACATGGTTTGAACCAAGATTTTTCATGTAAACACAACAAAAATCATTTTAAAATATTAATTCATATGAATCAGTCATACATGGTATTGCTTATGCATGAAAATTCAATTTTTGGGTTATAGGGTACAAAACCATGAGTTTTCTTATTTTCGGTATTTTTCTGTCATTTCAAAAATATGTAAATAGGTGGTTTAAACCATTAATTTTTATTCAATCACAGAAAATATTAGTTTCAAATAAGTCCATGCATGATTCAACAGCCATAGATAATATTTATATAGAAAAATTCTAAGTTTTAAGACTTAGGTGAAAATCATGAGTTTTCGCGCTTTTCACGCTTTCTGTTCATTACAGCAATATACAAACACATGATTCAAATCATTATTTTTCATCTAAACAAAAAAATTATCATTTTAGAATACTTTCTCATACAAATCAGTGGCCACATATTAATTAAACAATAGATTTTCCAACTTCTAAGTTCTAGCACAAAAACCTCATACTCCTTTGTTTTCTGAAACTTTCTGGTCATCACAAAAATATGGAGAAATATAATTTAATCCAATATTTTCCATCAAAACAAATCAAAAATTAGTTTAGAAACCATTGATGTACAAATTGTCCTCCATCTAGTGATGTTTATGCATAAAGATTGTGATTTTAAGTTATAGAATTCACCTTTGGAGAAATCTCGTAGAAAGATTTGTGTTTTCAATAGAAAATATATTTTCTCTCCCAAAAACTCACCCAAATATAATTAATCTATAAAAATCAATAAACAACCTATTGAAAATATTTTTCTCATAATTTATTTCATAGAAATCAGTTTAGGAATTGAAAGAGAAGGAAAACTTATGATTACGGTCAAGAAATCATGAAACTGAAAGGTGTTTTTTAATTTCGGTAGAGAGAAATATTTTGAGAGAATTTTTCTACCAAGATACAAAAAAATAAAGTGATGGCTGCTAGAATGCCTAGGCTAGTTGAATTTTATAATATATATTAGGGTTTGGGTGCAATTTCCACTAATACCCTTAATGAACTATGTTAGGAGGATTTTAGTGTAGTGGAATTTTGGGTATTTGGGCTTTTTATTTAAATATTAGGCTAATTATAATTAATAAAAATAAAAAAAAATTCTCATTATTTTCTTTAATATTTCCCCAAAATATTTATTTTAAAAATTAATTTAAAATACTCATAAAATCATTTTATGCTTAAAAATTGTCTTGATGCATGAAAATTGATTTTATTTAAAATAAATTATGTTATGCAAATGTACTTCATGTAAATCATTTATTTCACAATACCAACTCATATTATGCATATTAAAATTAATTTAATATACCATATGCTCATCAACACATAGATTACTAATTTTCACAAAAGCACACACTTAACCATAATAGTTCTAAATCAAGCAAATTATCACGAAAATTTCTAGGGTAGGTGTGGGTTGTTACAATTTTTGACTATCCAATGATAATATAACTTTGTGATTATTACCCTAACTTATATTTTTTCTTGAACTGCACTATCATTGTATCTTTTTTTCAAAAGTTAAACTGCTATTATTATAATGATACATGTTATTGTCACCTTAAATGTTATTGTTATATGTGATTACCATTTGCTCTAACTATGGTGCCTTTAACCTTTTATACAGAAACCCTCATACCAATGCAAGTAATCATTGGCTATGTGTTTGAGTCATTATGGCAATAGCCTTCACTCTATGTGTTTGAGTGATTATGGCAATAACCTTCACTTTATGTGTTCAGGTGATTATGGCAACAACCTTCACTCTATGTGTTCTGTGTTGTAAGTGTGGTTTCTGCGAACCTTTCTAAATTGCAAACTATGAATCATGAACTATAAGTTATGAGCTATAAGCCCTTTCTAAAGGATATGTGTTATTGTATAAGCCTTATTGTTTACTCATTGAGATCATCTATCTCAACCCTTTTTCTTTGTGTGGTTCCAAGTGAGCAGTATGATGAGGCATGGTGATGGCTCAAGCATTCTACTTCGCTTGGGTGAATACCTTGTCCAAGATAATTAGTTTAATATGTTATGAAGAATTATCCTTATATGCTCTAGGAATATTTATTTTTGGATGTTTATTTTGAAATGTTATCTTTTGAGGTTTTAATTGGATTCTAAATATTATTTCCTTATGGATTATGTTTAAAGTATATTTTAACTATGCTTTCGCAAATTATGATTTTCTTAAAAAAAAAAAGGGTTTATTTAAGTTAATGTAAGAGGTTTTGGTATGATCCTAAGCAGTATTTGTATAAGTATAAGTGGGTTCTACAGGCGTAGGTGATCTTATATCTCCCCATGTTCTAGGACCGTCATGTCTCAAAAGTTGGGATGCGACATCAAATTTCTCTTTAGACTAACTGTTCAATCATTCAGTAATTAATTTTGGACATATCAACACTGGCTGATAAATTTTTTGAATTTCAAAATTCTTAAAAACTTATCCAAAAGTCTCGAAAACTAATTGAAAAATCAAAAAAGCCAACTGTCTCTACATGGATCTACACGTGCCACACACAGATCCATGCCACCATCCAAGGCATCTAGTGGATGTCTGCATGGATCCGTATAGATGCCATGCAGATCCATGTAAACACCGTGCGATTCTATACTATGGTCCCCTCTTCCTACACCCAAAATTCTCAAATTGCCCTTTTCAGCTCAATTTTTAGCCCTACCCTTATGATCTTTTCACTCTTTCATTTCCCAAATGACCCTTAAATCTAATTGCCTATAAATAGGCTCTCCATTCCTCATTTCAACACATCTTGAATTGGAGTTGATAGCCATTCCATAATTTCTTTCTTCTTCTCCTTCCAATCAATCTCCTTAAATTAATTAATTAATTAATTACTCCAATTAACCTATATTAATTAAATCATTTTAATTAACTAAACTTTTTTTAAAATTAATCATTCAATTAATTAATTAATTAATTTGTTTAATTGATTGATTAATCACTTTTTTTAAAATCAATTAATCCAATCAATCCGTAAATCCCACCACTAAATCATAGAATGAATTACGTAGGTTTTGATCCCCATTCAATGGGATATATAGGCATGCTTGGGATTTGACTCCAAGCCTCAAATCCAAATCCTAGTCAATCCTCTTCCCCTTTTATTTTTCGTTGTAAATATTTATATCCATAAGTGCTAGAGAAGACATCCCATCATCTTCTAATGCAATTAAGTTTAATTATTTTAGAGTTAAGGCGTGATCATGTGGTTTCCCTAGTATCCATAAAGTCTAGAGAGAACACTCTCCTTAACTTGTAGATGTTTACTTATTTGTTTTATTTCTTTAATCCCTCATGCATTCACAATTATGCCACGATTATGCATTTTAATTATCATCTTATAATTATCATTTATGAAACCAATTTTTAAGCTAAATTATGTATAGAAGCCAAATTGAGATTAATAAAATCAAAAACGTAGTTCCCGAATTCTCTTTGGTTTGAAAGACTATGGTTTTATCATTAGGTAAATTAATCAGAGATTAATGAATTAGAGTTAATTTTGGATTTTTCCTTAATTTTTTCCATTTAAAATAAATTAGGATGGCAACTCCCAAAACACTTTCAAAATCAACGCATCTAAAGCTAAGGGTTCCATATCGAATTAAACCAAATCAATCAATCTGTAAACCCTATCCACTTAATCGTGAAATGAACTATGTGGGTACGAAGGCAAATTTGAAATCTAAATACAAATCCAAAATATTTCCTTTTTTCTTTTCATTTTTTTAAATGTAATTATTTATATATTTTTTTGTAAGGGAATTTGTAGCCTTCTTAGAACCTATAAGGGCTAGAGAAGGCATCCGATCATCTTATTATATAATTAATAACTTTAATTATTTTGAAATTAATGTGTGATTATGTGGTTCGCCTAAACTCCATAATGACTGGAGGAATCACTCTCCTTTATTTATAGATGTTTTATTTTAATCGCTCTTTAATTTTTCATGCACTTATAATTATGCCATGCTTATACATTAATTGTCATTGTATAATTCTCATCTTATAATTATCATTTATGATACTAATTTTTTAAAGCCAAATTAAACTTAAATTGAGATTATTAAAATCAAAAACCTAGTCCTCGAATTCTTTTTAGTTTCATACACTAGTAATTTTATCCCTGGGTAAATTAATCAAAGATTAATGAATAGGAGCCAATTTAGGGTTTTTCCTAACTACATAAAATTAAGGTGGCAACTCCCAAATGTTTTCAAAAATCAAACCATCAAAACCCAAGGGTTCCATTGTGACTCTAAACCTAAATGACCATCTTGATCCCCTTTAGTAAATCGTGCCGATGCATGGGTGAGGTCTCACAGCTAGCTAGGGACTAGTTACCATCATTTTAATAAAAGGAAAGTAAAACAAGAGGATTACTATTTGGTTGGATCTTTTCAAAAAATAATCTCCATTTGGCTCATTAAGTTTAACTTGGCTTTTATGCATCATTTTGTATATTAAAGTTTCCTTGCCTAATCTTAGTTTTAGGAAAACTTTTAGATGGTGAGTGGCATTGGCTCAACAATTTTTTTTAAGCATATTGGGAAAAG
The DNA here is from genome assembly GCA_947687605.1 of Reutealis trisperma. Taxonomy (NCBI): domain Eukaryota; kingdom Viridiplantae; phylum Streptophyta; class Magnoliopsida; order Malpighiales; family Euphorbiaceae; genus Reutealis; species Reutealis trisperma. The sequence continues at coordinate 302,216 of CANTUT010000134.1, read as the reverse complement.
CAAAAGCATTCCACTTTGTGATGAATCCCTGATCATTTCAATGATAAAATGAGTAATCAGTATTGTTTTACCCAAGCAAGGACCCTCAACTCACATATGGTAAGGTATATCAATACTTTAATAAGATAAGGACCCTTAAACCAAACCACCCTTCACCCTTGTGCATATAGTTGGCTTACTATTGACTTTAGGTTCAATGTACTAGAAAAATGGAGATGTTTATACATATGCCCATGAAATCTTTTTCGGTATACATCATTACATTGCCATGCATATATGACATGAGAAACTTGACAATAAAAGCCCAAACACCTTAAACACTAAAACCAGTGGTCTATCATCCTAAATGCTTAACCACACATTTACTAAATTTCTTAACTCGGTGACCCGTGAAGAATAAAGAAATCCTTTTCTTGACACACCATTGCATACACCTTTTTGTTCATTCTAAAATGTAAATACTTATCTTTTCCCTTTCATTTTCTTTGAAGGTATTGATGGCTAAAACTTCTAACCCTTTCAACTAAGATGCCATGAGCAACTTTTTCACCAACATATTGAGAAGTAAAAGGAGAACTTTTAAACTGTACTTACCACTACCCTTAAAACCTAACCTAACCCTTTCACTAATGCTCTCAATGCCTAGTCCATGAACTTCACAAATGTTCTCAATACCTAATGCTAATCCATCATCAATGAGGTCAAGGAAATGACTAATGCCATTATCACTCCTTCCACTTGTGTTGAGCTTGTTTCTACTCAAGCTATAACTAGCTATGCCCCTACTTTCACTTCTCCTATTATCAATATCAACGATAAGGGAAAAGCCCTAAAGACTCCTACCTCTCTTAATTTAGTTCTAAATGCCAGGAAATTTATGGAGAAATTTGAGGCCATAGAGGGGACTATTAAGAACATAAAGAAGCATGAAGACATGCTATATGTCAACTCTTTTGCTCTCTTCTCAAATGCACGAGTTCCACCAAAGTTCAAGATGCTAGTCATGGATAAATTTAATGACATCACTTTCTCGAAGACCCGCCTTAAGATGTGTGTGGGAGCCATAAGACCTTTTGGTGTGGATGACAAGGTCTTTACTTGTTATTCTAATAGTCCTTTACTAGAGCTACTGTTAAATAGCTCTTAGATCTTTACTATAATCATAAAAAGACTTAGGATGACATCTACAATGCTTTTGTCAAATAATACCACTACAAAATTGAAGTAGATGTCACCTATCAGGATGTAGAGATAACTTAACAAGATCAAAAAGAGTCCTTCGTAGTGTTCTTTACAAGGTGGAGGGCAAAAGTGGCCCACATGGTAAACCACCCATCCATGGAAGAGCAGATTGACATCATCATAAAAAAATCTCCTCCCTCAATACCAAACTCACTTGTAAACTTAGTATCTCCCTAATTTCAAGGTTTTCATTGCCACTGCCTTTAAAATCGAGGATCTTATTTAGTCTGGTCAAATTAAATATGAATCCTTGAGCTCAAGATACTATAAGAACACCAATTACACCTCTAATCTTACTCACTCTATCACCCACAAAAGAGAAGAAGTAAATGTTATTTCTCATAACCAACCCATGAGGTTAGAAAGAATGACTTTTTTCAAGTTAGGCATGACTTTGAGTAGGGTTTATAAAAAGGCTTTGAAGGCTCACTTTGTTAAGTCCTTAGAACCAAGAGCACTTTTAAACCCATTACTAAAGAACCATAATGCTAATGAGTACTGTGATTACCATCAAGGACTTAGGCATAAAACTGATGCTTGCTTGGTATTAAAACACCTCATTCAATATCTAATTGATATTGGAGACATCTTTGCTCTAAAAGCCAAGCCTAAAATTGCCATAAATCCTCTCTAAAATCACCGTGAAAATATGAACTTCATCATTTCTATTGAACTAGAATTTGATCCTCTCTACATGATTCAACCCCTTTATTATTGTATGTTAGACCTTAATGACTTTATCACTGAAGTGGATGCCATCACTTGATATGGGAGGATCTTTTCACCACCTCTTCCCCACACTGTGTAAAAAAAAAAAAAAATCAATTCCAATGGACCATGTTGTTCCCTTTCCTATTGAGAGGTTAAGATCCCACAATGAGCCTAAGGAAGATCCTATTCTAAAGTAATTAAAGAAAACCTAATCTAACATCTTTATTTAGAGCCTCGTTCAATCTTGTTAACCTCTTTGCCAAGCTCTTTGCAAGGCATTGATCCAATATCAAACTCCTATTAATATCTCACCTGAGACCCTTATTGCATCCTTAACAAGCACCACAAAGTGTATGTCCATCTCTTTTAGTGATCATGACATCCCATAAGTAGAATAAAGCTATAATCATACTCTTTACATCATAGTAATGACTTAAGGCAAGACTGTGCCTATGGTATTAGTGGATAACGGGTTCATAATGGACATATGCCCACTGAAAGTGGCCAACTGCTTAAGATTAGAGGATATAGATTTCAATCCATTAGACAATGTTATGAGAGCATACAATAAAACAAAAAGGGAAGTCTTAGGCATAGCAAATATTGACATCACAATTGTACTAGTCACTATCTTGATTTCTTTTCAAGTAATTAATGCCTTGGCATACTTCAATCTCCTTCTTGGAAGGCCATGGATTCACCAAGTCAAAGCAGTTCCCTCTTTTTTACACTTGAAGTTGAAGTTTCCCTATCATATAAATGTCATAATACTCTAAGCTGATGTACATAGGAAGAGTGACATTTTGAGCTCTATTGTGATCATAGAAATCAAGCCTAAGCCTTCTGCTATTCTTCTATCTGGTTTTCATTTGACACTATCCAGTTCATCCAAAAGGAAGCTAAAGAGTTTATCCCTTTTGACTTTGATCCATATCGTATGGTTATAGCTAACATGATAAGGAAAATGGATTACTTTCTAAATTTAGGTCTTGGAAGAAACTAATAAGGGATAGCCCAATTCCTAGGGTACCCATTGTTACTCCTCCTTTTGGCCTTGGCTATGAGCCCAAGCCTAAGGATATCATGGAATTGGAAGAAGAGCCAAGCTAAGAGTTGATGCCAAAAGGTGAGGTGAGATTTATTATTAGCCCATATGCCCTTATTTCAAAACCTTGAATGGCTATTTTATGAAAAAGGGAGAAGGTTTCCTATTATGGCTTTCCCGAGCCATAGTATTGCTTCGTATCAAAGAAGCTAATCCTTGGTTTCAAAATTTTCTTTAATCTCAAGCTCAATCTAAAAGAATGTGAGCTGATATATCAATTAGAGGAAGATCAGGAAGTCAACATAAAGCCCTTTTTTTTTTTAATCCACCCACATGATCGCCAACCATCAAGAACCTAACCCCACCAAGCTCATCCAATCATCCTAAGCTCCACCAAATAATTGGTACTTCGAAAAGAGCATTGGCCCTGTTATGCCTCTATCTGAGTGTGAGTCTAAATCTTTTAAGTTTGAGTTTTAATAGTATAAATCTATTCAGTTTTCAATCTTTCCTCTTTGATTTTGTAACCCATCTCTTAGGCCTATCCTTGCAAGCTAATGTAACCTATGATGATGGGATTTTCATTTAAAAAAAAAAAAAAGGACAAGTTTTATGCTCACTTTTTTGACTCTTTATGCTCCACTTCTTCTAATTCATCATCAAATGAGGCATTTAAAAAAGAAAAAGAAAAGAAAGAAATAATAATGCAAAAGGTAAAGAACCAATGAACTATAGCATAAAAGAAAATCCTAAAATTACCTACATTTGCATATTATGATATATAAGCTTTAATTGAACAAGTTCATGAGTTATTGGACTATTTTGCATAAGAACCTAAAGATATAGTAGGACTAGATCCAAACATCACAGTTTATAATATCCCAATGTGAGACCTTGCTTGAACACCCCTCCCTCATTGGGGAAGGCCTTAAGGAAAGGCGAGCAATTTTTAAAGAGGTTATAGAATGAGTTTCAATGCTCACGATTAGAATGACTATTATTCAAAAAATTGATTTTTGAAAGTGATTTGGGGAGTCGCCACCTAATTACTAGTCTTAGAACTAGGTTGAACTCGGGGACTAGGTTTTTAGTTTTTTTTTTTTTTTTTAATCTTGATCTAACTTTTAAGTTTAATTTGATTTAGAAAAATTGATTTCATGAATAACAAGTTTTAAATAATGATTATAAGTAAAATGCAAGATCATAGCATAATATGGATGGATGGCATAATATGAATGCATGGGAAATTGATGTTGGTCTATGTTGGAAAATTGAGTGTCTAGGTAGCAATGTATTTGAAGATTAAAATTTTTTCTCAGGGGCAGTCTCGATAACTAGCTAGCAGGACCGTTGTATCAACTCTACATAATGCCTAAACTTAGCTAGTGTTAGGGTACAGCTGTATGATGAGGGTACAAAATCAATGGCTCACAACTTCTGTCTTATCAAAATTCTCTTATTTGTAAGGCAATTCTAATGATAATGAACTCGAGAGTTAGGATGGTACAAGGAGCTAAAGTGATGTCTAGGTCAGTGCTTGGACATGTTTAGGTGAGAGACATACTTAAATTTTAAGGACGATGGTAAAAAGAACCAATAGAATGTTTAGGTTATCATTTCTAAATATTTATGGGTGAAAAATGCAATTGATAAATGGAAGCGAGAAAATAATCCAAAGGGATATCTAGGTTGATTGCTAGATATTTTTGGATGAATTGATGGATTTAGGTAAAAATGGAAAAAAGAAGTACAGGGATGTCTAGGTGACCATTTCTAGACATTTTATGGGTGCAATTGATGGATTCAGATAAGATAATTAAGTGAAAGGAGAGTCTTGACCTATGGCGAGTTGACTTGAGAGATTTTAGAATGATTTTTGTAAGAGGAAAGCCTAGACCTATGGCGAGTTAGTTCGAGAGATTCTAAAAAGACTTTTGTAAGAGGAGAGCCTCAACTTATTATGAGTTAGCTCGAGAGATTTTGAAAAGATTTTTATAAGAGGAGAGCTCAGCCTATAGTGTGTCAGCTCGGGAGATTCTAAAAAGATTTTTGTAAGAGAAGAGCCTTGGCCTATAATGAGTTGGCTCGAGAGATTCTAAAAAGATTTTTATAAGAGGAGAGACTTCGTTTATGGTGACTCATCTTAAGAGATTCTAAAAAGATTTTGGTAAGAGGAGAGCCTCAGCCTATAGCAAGTCAGCTTGAGAGATTATGAGAAGATTTTGGTTTTGCTAAGGGAATTTAGGCTTCTGAAAGTGTTGATGAGTTTTAAGCAGGTACCATTTACTTTTGAAGGTGTCGATCAGCTTTGAAGAGGCACTGGTGAAGTTCAAAAGATGTTGGTTAGCTTTGAGGTACCAGTCAGTTTTAGAGAGGCTAATAGCTTAACTTATGCCTGATTATACATGCTTGTGGATAGTTGCACATGCATGTATGTTTGTGCATAGATGATTATGTTTATATATACATGTTTTGGGTTTCATGTGAAGGAATGGTGGAGCCAAATGTAGAGGAAGCAAGGTGGTAGGGTGAAATTTCAAATATTTTAAAATTTCACTTCACCAAATTTTGGTCCAAACATCCGTTCAAGCAATCAATTAATTTGTATGTAAAACACATATGCATAGAAAGAAGAAGGAAGAGTAATCATATTATCTCTTGTATGTTCCTTCTTTCTTTATCAAAGAGCTTCTCAAGTTTGAAGCCTCTAGATCATCCACTCCTAGCTCACCTCTAAGTTTCCTTTAGTTTCTTTGGTGTTCTTAAATCTCTCTCTTGGTTGCCCAATTTTGATTCAAGATTTTCCCTTAAAAACCTTTCATAAGACAAGGTTTTTCTTTTATTGTTTTGGACAAAGCTCATTTTCAAATTGTTAGCAATTTTTTTCTTTCACAAAGATCTAAGAAAGAGAATTAGACATTAAAAAAAAAATTGAAGAAACTATTTCTTCTTTTCCTTTTCTCTCAACTTCTTTCTCTTTAAAATTGCTGTAACTCAAAAATGATGTTCACTCATCCTTAGAAACACACACACACACACACACACATATATATATATATATCTGTATGTGTGTGTGTGTGTATATGTGTATATATATATATACACATAAATATCTATATATATCTATATACACATATACACACAGGTGTGTATATATATATATATATATATATATATATATATAACTCATAACTTTTATATTCTTTCCAAGACCTAACCCTTAAGTCTTCACAAAGACTTAAATATCTTTTTATATTCTTTTAGCTCATCATTTGGTGAAGGAGCAAAAGTGAACTTTGCTTCTTCAAATGGTGAAATGACCATTTTATCCTTTATGGGTAAAATGGACATTTCCATTAGCCAAAAGATATAATTACAATTTTAACCTTAGTAGAAAATTCTCTAACCCCTAAACTCATCACATGGGCTCATGAAAAGTGAATTTTCTCTAACATCTAAATTGCCGCTTTTCCTTATGACATATAGGCTTAAGCCACATCTCATGTGTTAAGGGTTTTGACTAAACTTAAAATTAATAATTCTTTAATTTAATCCAAATCAATTTCAATTTAATCTTTCTCATTTGCATCATATACAAATTAATATTTAATTGAATAGAAATCTTCAAAGATTAAACATCAAGACATGCTAGGGTCCTTGTAAATTTAATTACATATTTAATCATTTTACCACTAATCAATTAACTAAAAGTTTAATTAATTATTATCGTAAACCTATTACACTTGGAAGGTGATCACTATTAAGTGTGTGACTTTCTAGGTTCATATCTAATTAGCAATGGGAATGAGAAAACATTGTTCTCTACTAATGTGAAATCCACACTTCACACTTAGTCCAATAAGTCGTGAGTGATAGCTAGCATTCCATGTCACGACTACCTAATTAGAAATGAATGTTTATAGTTGATAACTTTAAACATCACATGGACCATCAATCATAAATTATCATACACTAGAATCCTTTCATTAAAGATCCCAATCTTGGCTAGGGTAATGGTTTATGTCAAACCCTAATGTACCTTAATTCTATGTCCTTATCTCGGTTCTAATTCTTGATGAGATTAGATTCCTACTAGAAACTCTTTCTAGTGAATCTGTCTATCCTAGCTAGGAGCTTTAGTGATCAAGAATAACCAGATAGCATAGGACCTTAACCTTATTTACTCGAGGTAATGAATTCTATCTTGGCGATCACTTACCTCCATACATAACTAATTAGAACTATCACATGCCATATATCTATACATGAATAGTGTGTCTATGTAAGCAGTAATAAATTCTAACCACAAATGTATCAAATACAGTATCCCTCAACTCAAAGGATTATATACACTATTATGAACTACATGAAAAAAAAATTGACAAGTAGTAAAACCCCATATTATTATCATCTAATGTCATAGTTTGACTATTCATCCTATAAATATCCACATGTTTGTATCAACATCATATGTTAAGTAGTATGAGACTTACTACCTTTATAATCATCTGTATCACATACTGATTATAGAAAATAAGTAGAGGTGATGGTCTTCCGAAATTAATCATGCCTAGTCATTAATTTTATGACTGTGAACATATTTAAAATATTTGTACAAGAGTGATCTATCTCCCATATTCTCAGCACTTGAGAATAGATCCTCTTACAAATACTTAAGAACAATATTCAATAATATGAAACCTTTTTAACATTATGAATATATTTATTATGCCAATGGAAATTAATATCTACTATTACATAACTATTATATGGCTCCTAGGGCATATACTGCTATCATCATAAATCTTTTGTTTAATTTTTATGCTATGGATGATTTGTGATGATGCATGCAATGGATAATTGCATGGGTGTGAGAGCATCAATTTGGATAGATATGACACTATAAAGATGGTGACGCTATTAGGAGTATAAGTTGATTGAGATTTCTTTTAGGCTTTTGAGATTCTGTGGCCTATGTTATTTTTTTTGGTGCTGCTAAGGAGAAGTCATCCCCTACCTTTGAGAAGTCTAATGCTATGGCTTGGGCTATGACTTGGAGGCAGCTCTAGTGGTGCTATATTTTAAAGTTAGGCATTTTTAAATCTTCAATAGTTTTAAACTTGCCTCAACATGTCTAAGCTAGATGGTTATTGATGGTTAAGTGAATTTAACTATTGTGATTATGGAATTCTATGACCTCAATGACCAGAGAGATATGAAGAGGCAAAGACTTAAGATAAGGGCCTTGATTTTCTATTTAATAGCCATATATCTATTTCATAGGTCCATTGGTTGGGATGATGCTAGAGTGGCAGGATTGGTATTACAAATGGAATAGATGAGCTTCATGGTTAGAGTTGTACTGGTGGAGACATTAATGAGTCTTGATTGCTTTGTTCATGGTTTAGAGAGATGGACTATCTCTTAGTTATTCTCCAGGTGAGAAAATTTTATCTTTCTTCCCTTTTTCATTTAGAGGTGCTTTGTAGGTGTCTAATTTTATGTTGTTTTGCAGGTGTGTCTGATGTATCATTTTTGGGTGGTGGCCCTTCTAATAGTAGGTGCTTATATTGATTTTTAATACTGCATATACCCTATTGAGACTTGGTTAGAGATTAGATAAGATGATCTTTCTGTAACTTGCCCTAGAGGAAATATTTTGGCACTACCAATGGTAAGGGATTAGATCTATAACTAAAAGCCATAAGTGTTGAGTGGTTCATTTATCGGGTTTAGCTTGAATGACCTTCTGCCAAAGGATGAAAGTTTCAAGCAAAAAGGGTAAAATTAGGATGTGCCCTTAATCATTCCATTCTTAAAGTTTGTATAGATCACAACTTCTATTGCTAGAGCTAGCAAGGGTGGTTGGCTAAGGAGTTATCATATTGTTCATTTTAGTATTTCACTTTGGACCACAGAGAGGTATGATAGGTGGTTGATGAATGTGGTTTGGCTAGATGAGAGAGAGTACCAGGCTACCTTGCTAAGGGGAATAGAGGGTGATGCATCTTAGGAGGGAGAGGTTGTAAGAAGAGCCATTAGTGGTGAGAGGACTACGATACAAGCAAGGGGTGACTCAATATTTGAAGAAGACTCAGGGATCTATAAGAGGTATAACACTACAAGCTGTAGTCATAAGTCAAACAGTGGTGGTAGTGACACAAGGGACTAAGACTGTAGTGAGGAGATATGGTGACACTACAATAAAGGTTTAGACATTACAACTAGGACAAAGAGGAGGAGGATTTCAATAGCGGTAGGAAAGAGCTATTTCCAAGTTACTATTATGAAGAGGAGGATTTCTGAGAGTAGTTTTAAAACTAATGGTACTTACGAGACAACCCACATCTACCCTTGGAGTTTTAGTGACAAATTATTTGAATTTAGGGTTATTGTGACAAATTGTGTGGCTATATGAAAATTTATGTGTGATGTGATTTATGAGTTTGGGGCATATTAAATTAATTTTAATATGCCTAATATGAATTATTATTATGAAATAAATTATTTGAATAAAATGCATTAGCATGAAATAATTTTTTTTTCATAAAATGAATTTTCATGCAAAAAGACGATTTTTAAGTATAAAAATAATTTTATAAGTATTTTAAAATAATTTTTAAATAAATGTTTCGGGGAGAATTTTACAAAAAATAATAAGAAAAATATTTTATTTTTTAATTACCTGTAATCAGCCCAAAATTAATTGAAAAAGCCCAAATATCCAAAAGCCCACTACACTAAAACACTCCTAACTTAGCTCATTAAAGGTAATCTTGGAAATGTCACCCAAAACCCTAACATTTAACCTAAATTTCAGCCAGCCCTTCATTCTAGTAGCCACCACTCTATTATTTCATTATTTTGGTAGAAAAATTCACTCAAAATATTTCACTCTATCGAAATTCACAAAAATCCTTTCAAACTTGTGATTTCGCGACCATTTCATAAGTTTTTTTTCCTTTCAATTTGCTATTTCATTTTTATGAAACTAACCATGGGAAAATTATTTTGAACTGAATATTTACTAATTTTTATAGATAAAATTTGGGCTAGGTGATTTCTTGAAAGAAAAATTAATTTTTCTCCTGAAAGCATCAACCTCTCTACGCGATTTCTCCAAAGGTGAATCCTATAACTTAAAATTGAAATTTTTATCAATAAACCATACCAGGGGGGGCAATTTCATATCATTGCATTCTAAACTGATTTTTTATATGTTTAGATAAAAAATATTGGATTAAATTATATTTATGCATATTACTGTAATGACCGAAAACTTTCAAAAAACAAAGAAATTCAAGATTTTCGTGTTAGAACTTAGAAGTTGGAAAAATTTTATGATTTCATGTGTATATGGCTGCTGAATTGAATATGATGGAGTTCCAAACTCTGTAATGAATGGAAAGAATGGAAAGCTTGAAAACTCATGATTTTCTATCTAAACCCTATACTTGGAATTTTTATGCATAAGCTTAGTCTATGGCTGCCAATTTATATATATTCATATTTTAACATTATTTTTATTATGGTTGAATGAATAATAATGGTTTAAACCACATGTGTAAATATTGCTATAATGACCAGCAAGTACCGGAAGTAAGAAAACTCATGGTTTTTCATCCTAAAACTTAAAGTCGAAAATTTTCATGCATATGAATATATAGATGGGCCAATTCCTACATGTCTATATTCTAAAATGATTTTTTTTATTACATGAAAAATCTTGGTTCAAACTATGTTTCTACATATTACTGTAATAGACAAAAAGGGCAAAAAATAAGAAAATTCAAGTTTTGCTTTTGAATAGGGTATTCAGCCTACATTGATATTTTTATCCCAATATTTATAATTTTTATGTGATTTATATTGATGATTATTGATATATATGTATGTATGACAAATGGTTAAATTGCATGTTGGTTGAAAAAATGATTATAGACTAACCTAGAGGCACTTTGGTATACTTAAAGTAGACCTAAGGTATATTAACCTTATGTTGTGATTAGAATGTGAATGTGATAGGGAAATATGGAAATAGATTTTATGATGACTTGATAATGAATTGAGGATCTTGAATTGATTAAGAGATTGATTGAATGAATAGGTGATAAGAGTTAAGCATGAAATTTGAAAGGTCATTTGTTAAGCTAACATGTGTGATAGTGTTAAGTGCACTAAGATGGTTATTAAACTGAATTGGTATTAAAATAATGATATTATGTTGACCTTAGAAAGGTATTGACATGAATTATAATGTGTTTTCATATGGGTCTATTAAGGCTAAGTGTACAAGACTTTTAAAGTCAACATGTTATATGCAAGTGATAAAGTGCACTTATATGTGCAACTTTAAGTGTATGTGAATGTTATATGTGTATGGGGTAGTTATGGGATAGAATAGCATGATGATTAAACAAATACTAAGTATTGAATTAAATATTATGTTAGAACTTGAGGTGCTTTAGAGGTTCAAAAGGGCTACGTGTACTAGGAGCAAAGAAACCACAAGATGAGTAAACACTGTATTCGTGCTACAAGCATGAGTAACAATATATTTTGTTACAAATATGTGATATCATGTTATGTGAGCCTTTAACATTCTTGAAACCCAGTCCTTTCCATTTTAAAATGAAATTTTATGATTTCCTTGTTAAGCTTGGGTTGCCAAAGGACAATTAGTCCAAACCATTTTTGTCTATCTAATGAATTCCTTTGTAATTATTGCCCTAACTTATATTATTTATGGAACTATACTATTTTTGTATCTTTTGTTCAAAATGTTAAACTGCTATTGCTATTGGGATAAATTTTATTGTTGGCTTAAATGTCATTGTTATATGTGATTACCATTAGCTTTTTTTATGGTACCATTAACCATTTTTATGCAAAAATCCTCATATCGATGTGAGTAATCATCGGCTATGTGCTCCTCATACCGATACGAGTAAGCATCAGTTATGTGATCCTTGTACTGATGCGAGTAATCATTGGCTATGTGTTTGAGTGATTATGGCAATAGCCTTCACTCTATGCATTATATGTTTGAGTGTTTATGGCAATAGCCTTCACTCTATGTGTTCAAGTGATTATGGCAGTAGTTTTCGTTCTATGTGTTATGTGTTATAAATGTGATTTCTGTGAACCTTTCTAAAATTACAAACTATGAATCATGAACTATAAGTTATGAGCTATGTGCCCTTTCTAAGGGATATATGTTATTGTATACCCTATTGTTTACTTATTGAGATCATCTATCTCACCCCTTATTCCTTGTGTGGTTCCAGGTGAGCAAATGTGAGGAGGCAAGGTGATGGCTCAAGCATTCTACTTCACTCGGAGATTCCTTGTCCAAGATAATCAGTTTAATATATTATAAAGAGTTATCCTTAGATGCTCTGGGAATATTTATTTTTGGATGTTTATTTTGAAATGTTATCTTTTGAGGTTTTAAATGGATTTTAAATATTATTTCCCTATGGATTATGTTTAAAGTATATTTTAACTATTCCTTCACAACTTAAGGTTCTCAAAAAAAAAAAAAAAGGGTTTAATTAAGTTAATGTAAAAGGTTTTGGTATGATCCTAGATAGTATTTGTATAAGTATAAGTCGGTTCTATGAGCGTGGGTGACCTTATGGCTCCCCATGTTCTAGGACCATCATGTCTCCGAAAATGGGATGTGATAAAGTTGGTATCAGTGCTATAGTTTTTTTTTTGAAAAGTCTAGTTAGACTTGTCTATTTATTGGGTTAAATAAGTATAAGCCTGGAGCATAGAAATTTTCCTGTAATGTCATTTGTAGTCTATAGCTAGTATAATTCTGCGAAATCCTAGTAGGTTTTAGTAATCATTTTTATTGTTGTACGCCTTATGATTTCTCTTCAAATGACCAAGAAGATTACCCCTACTTGAGGACCATGACCTAGAGCACCATGTGTGGCATGCATGAGGACATGGAGAGAGATGTTCGACAAGGCCGTGCCTTTGATCTACCATAAAAAGAAGACTCCTACAATGTGAATGATGTTAATTGATTACTTAAAGATTTAATATGCATTGATTTCTTTTATTACCTATGACATGACTAACTTATATATGATAGGGAAATTCATGATGTTATAAGTTATATGGTACATGATTATGATACATGATACATGCTTTGATAGATGCTATGTGATAAGTGATATATGATATATGCCTTGTGATATGATTTGATAAGTGCTTATGTTGAATGCATGGTAAATGCAATAGTATGATAATAGGGTCAGATGGGTTAGAAGGGAGTTAACACTAAATTCCCTTATCGTGATAGCAGAATGCCTCCCAAGAAGAAAGTTTGCATAGCTACCCAACCTATTAGGGCTAGTGACGATGCGATATTGGACACTGTTTCAAATTCTACCTCTCCACCTACAAGGTCAAGAGAGAGATCTAACTAATGGGCACCAACCATGGGCTTCAGCGAGCAAGCATTTTCACAAGAAGTGTAAGCTATTTGCGAGGAAATGAGAGACTTACACAAGGAATTGGAGGAGCTGTGAGCTCAAAGGTAGGAAGTGCTACCAAGACAAGAAAGGAATGTAGTTTTGCCTCTTATGGTAATGGCACCTGCATAGAGGAAAAGGAAGCAGCTACCTAATGAAGAGATGATTGTCTCAAAAATCAAGAAGCTGCAGCCACCTACATTCTATGGTGAGGAGGATGATAACCCATATGAGTTCTTGGATGAGGTGGACAAGCTAGTCTATTGATTGTCATGTCCAGATGCTTGAGTGAATGAGTTGGTAGGGCTCTAACTCAAGAAGGAGGCTTGGTACTAGTATTAGAGAAATATTAAAGAACGGTTGTATGAACCTAACCCACCCAAGTGGGTGGAATTTAAGCAATAGATGATGGATTAATTCTTGCCTGAAGGTGAAAGGCAAGATAGAGTGCTGCATTCGAGTAACTAAAGCAGAGGCCTGAAATGTCGATATTAGAATATACTAAGGAGTTCAATCGACTTAGCAGGTTTACTGTCAACATAGTTCCTACTGATGCTAGCTACGTCAATCGCTTCCTAAGAGGGTTGATCACACCACTATTCAACTCATTAGTAGTAACTGAATTCTTGACCTTAGCTAAGCTGATAGATAAGGCCAAGATAATGGAAAAGAGATATAAAGCCGAGAGCTGCGAGCATGCTGAACATGAACAAAGGGTAAACATAAGGGCAACGATCAGGGAGGCCAATGTAGAGAAGGAGGAGGTCATCTATGAAAGGAATCTTCAACCAAGACTTGCAACCATTGTGGCAATAAGCATTTTGGAGTTTGCTAAAAAGTCTTTGGCACATGTCTAAAATGTGGACAGAAGGGTCACTTCATCAAGGACTGCCTACAGATGAGAGTCTCAGGAAATGTGACCTCGACACCTCCTCCACTTAGACCATCTCAACCTTAAAAGTAAGGAGCTAAGGATAAGAGACACAACTAAGATTCCCTCTAGAAGTAGGTAACTATTAGACTAGTGGCATAGGACTTATATGACATGAATGATATTATATGACTAATTAGCTAGTTGGCTTGGGTTTGATCTTCTATTGCTTAAGAGATGATTGACTTTAAATATGATAGGAGAGCTCATTATGCTAAAAGTCATGTGTTATATGATTAGGATACATCGTACATGCTATGTGATATGTGTCCTGTGATGTGATATTATACGACGGGTGCTCATGTTAAAGGCATGCTAAGTATGATAATTTGATAGTAAGGTTAAATGGATTAGAAGGAGAAATGGACTAAGTTTTGAGCCAATTTAGATTAATGACTAATAGGTATAATGTTATGAAGTATGAAATACTTACATGTAACAATGGTTTGATATAAGAAATATATGGAGTTATTAAATGATAATTGTGATTGAGGCTATAAGAAGAGAATTGATATTTAATAATGATCAGTAGGAGAATGAAACAAATCAGTTACATTATATATACATAAGTTTACAATATGAGGTAGGTGAAGTATATGCTTAAGGACAATGAGGTAAACATTGATGGATGAAAATTTCCTGTAGGGTTGATAGAACTTGGTATCTTAGGATTTGATGTGATATTAGGAATGGATTGGCTATACGAGTATGGAACTTGTATTGGCTGTAGAGAAAAAGCAAATAGAATTTCAAACTAAGGATAGGGAGAAATTTGTGTATCAAGGAGATACTTATGATTAAGGTCCACTTACGTAATTATTGAATGGATGAGTGTACCTAGGAAGCTGAGGTAGGGATGTGGCAAAAGCATCCCAGCTTCTTCGAGAATGTATAACTAAGTATTTAAAATTGAAGGATGAATTTCTTTTAAGAGGGGGAGGCATAAAAGGATAAGTATTCTTAGACTTCAAATGATGAAAAAAAGATAAGTATGATGCTACGTAGTTTTGAAAATTTGATAGTTTTGAATATATCTAAAAGGTATTTGAGTCCTCTGGATGAGAAATGTTTTAAAGTGTTAGACACAATAATGTTCAATTGAGGTTACTAGAAAATATGGTAGTGATCTTTAGTATGGAAAGAATTTTTATTGAGATAACCTAAAATGGCATAGATTTGAAAAGATAAAAGAGTTGCATAAAGATTTCATTGAATAGTAATGGTATTATAAGGTTTATTATTTTAATATGGATAAGTTAAATGATTAGGAATGTGAAGTATTGATAGATGTAAGTGGAAAACCTAAAGTGAGATGATATTATGAGCTAAAGGTATAAAAAATTATAAGGCATTAAGTAATTAGGTCATGATAACGATGTATATATTATAGAGTAAGTCTGAAATAGTTATGAGAAGTTTATTTGGGAGTGTAAATTAAAAGAATTCAAGTTCATTTGGGATATGATATATATAGGAATGTTTGTTAAGTTTAAATATGTTTTAATTAATGAATGATGGGAATGTATAAATCGTAATGTTAGCAAGGTATTAAATGCGAAAATATTTATTGAGGATATAATAGATTAAGTAATAATTATTAATATGGAAAGAGAATTATCAAATATCAATTGGAGTTATTAATTTGGAATTATTTGCTGGACTTTTATAGGATTAATGTGATAAATAATGAATGGAAGTAGTGAGTAAGGTGTTATTCTATCTGTTAACATTAGTAGAGATATAAGGAAAAGAAATGTTAGGGATTATATGTGATTAAAAGTGAAATTAAAGGTTCTATTACTTTTGTTTAAGGTTAAGGGATATAAATTATTAAGAATTAGTTTTAAGATTTATTTGAACAAGAGATTAACATAGGTGTAGCTTAAGCTGAAAGTTTATCAATGTGATTCTTTTTGATAGATTGTGATTATATGCTTTACTGTATTTGATAAGTTAATAATAGTTAGATATTGTGTTTGAGTGGCACAGTAGAAGCGTGTCAGAGAAGTTAAGTAAAGTATGTTGTATTATTAGATTTGAGAATTCAAGGACAAATTTCTTTTATGGGAGGAGAATGTAACAACCTACATCTACCCTAGGAGTTTTCATATAAATTATTTGAATTTACAATTATTGTGACCAATTGTGTGACTATATGAAAATTCATGTGTGACGTGATTTATAAGTTTGAGGTATGTTAAATTAATTTTAATTTGCCTAATATAAATTATTATTGTGAAATAAATGATTTGAATAAAATGCATTAGTATGAAATAATTTATTTTTTGTAAAATGAATTTTCATACAAAAAGATGATTTTTAAGCATAAAAATAATTTTATGAGTATTTTAAAATAATTTTTAAATAAATGTTTGGGGAGAATTTTGCAGAAAATAATAACAAAAATATTTAATTTTTAATCACCTATAATCAGCCCTAAATTAATTAAAAAAGCCCAAATATCCAAAAGCCCACTGCACCAAAACACTCCTAACCTAACTCATTAAGGGTAATCTTTGAAATTTCACCCAAAACCCTAACATTTAACCTAAATTTCAGCTAGCCCATCATTCTAGCATCCACTATTCTATTATTTCATTATTTTCATAGAAAAATTCTCTCAAAATATTTCACTCTACCAAAATTCATAAAAATCCTTTCAAACTTGTGATTTCACAACCATTTCGTAAGTTTTTCTTTTCATTTCAATTTGCTATTTGATTTTTATGAAACTAATCTTGGAAAAATTACTTTGAACTAAATATTTACTGATTTTTACTGGTAAAATTTGGGCTAGGTGATTTCTTGAGAGAAAAATTAATTTTTCTATCGAAAGCACCAACCTCTCTACACGATTTCTCCAAAGGTGAATCCTATAACTTAAAATTAAAATTTCATGCATAAACCGTACCAAGGGGGAAAATTTCTATATCATTGCATTCTAAACTAATTTTTGATGTGTTTAGATGAAAAATATTAGATTAAATTATATTTCTGCATATTACTATAATGACCGAAAAGTTTCAGAAAATAAAGAAATTCAAGGTTTTTATGATTTCATGTGTATATGGCTACTGAATTGAGTATGATGGAGTTCTAAACTGATATTTGTTTTGTTTGGATGAAAAATAATAATTTTAATCATGTGTTTACATATTACTGTAATGAACGGAAAGCGCGGAAAGCTTGAAAACTCATGATTTTCTATTTAAACCCTAAACTTGGAATTTTATGCATAATCTTGGTCTATGACTGCCGATTTGTATATATTCATGTTCTAAAATGATTTTTGTTATGATTGAATGAAGAATAATGGTTTAAACCACATGTTTACATATTGCTATAATGATCAAAAAGTACTGGAAACAAGAAAACTCATGGTTTTTCATCTCAAAACTTGAAGTTGGAAATTTTCATGCATATGACTGTATATATTTACTGATTCCTACATGTTTATATGCTAAAATGATTTTTGTTTTGATTACATGAAAAATCTTAGTTCAAACCATGTTTCTACATATTAATGTAATAGACGGAAAGGGCAAAAAATAAGAAAATTCAGGTTTTGCTTTTGAATAGGACATTGGGCCTAAATTGATATTTTTATCCCAATGTTTATAATTTTTATGTGATGTATTTTGATGATTATTGACATGTATATATGTATGATAAATGGTTAAATAGCAGTTTGGTTGAAGGAATGATTATAGACTAGCCTAAAGGCACTTTGGTATACTTAAGGTATACCTAAGGTATATTAACCATATGTTGTGATTAGAATATCAATATAATAGGGAAATATGGAAATAGATTTTATGATGACTTGATAATGAATTAAGGATCTTGAATTGATTAAGAGATTGATTGAATGAATAAGTCATAAGAGTTAAGCATGACATTTGCAAGGTCATTTGTTAAGTTGACATGTGTGATAGTGTTAAGTGCACTAAGATGATTGTTAAACTGAATTGATATTAAGATAATGATATTGTGTTGAACTTAGAAAGGTATTGACATGAATTACAATGTGTTTTCTTATGGGCCTACAAAGGCTAAGTGTATAAGACTTTTAATGTCAATATGTTATGTGCAAGTGAAGAAGTGCACTTATATGTGCAACTCTAAGTGTATGTGAATGTCATATATGCATGGGGTAGTTATGGGATAGGATAGCTCAATGATTAAACAAATACTAAGTATTGAATTAAATATTATATTAGAGCTTGAGGAGCTTTAAAGGTTTAAAAGGGCCACGTGTACTAGGAGGGAATGAACCATAAGCAGAGTAAACGTTGTATTCATACTACAAGCGTGAGTAACAATATATTTTGTTACAAATATGTGATATCATGTTATATAAGCCTTTGACATTCTTGAAACCCAAGTCCTTTCCATTCTAAAATGAAATTTTATGATTTCCTTGTTAAGCTTAGGTTGCCAAAGGACAATTGTTCCAAACCATTTTTGTCTATCCAATGATAATTGCTTTGTGATTATTGCCCTAACTTATGTTCTTTCTAGAACTACACTATTCTTGAATCTTTTGTTCAAAATGTTAAACTTCTATTGCTATTGGGATACATGTTGTTATTGGCTTAAATCTTATTGTTATATGTGATTACCATTAGCTCTTGTTATGGTACCTTTAACCTTTTTTATGCAGAAATCCTCATACTAATGTGAGTAATCATCGGCTATGTGCTCCTCATACTGATGCGAGTAATCATTGGCTATGTGATCCTCGTACCGATGTGAGTAATCATTGGCTATGTGTTCGAGTGATTATGGCAATAGCCTTCACTCTATGTGTTTTATATTTGAGTGATTATGGCAATAGCCTTCACTTTATGTGTTCGAGTGATTATGGCAGTAGCCTTCACTCTATGTGTTATGTGTTACAAGTGTGATTTCTGCGAATCTTTCTAAAATTATAAACAATGAATCATAAACTATAAGTTATGAGCTATGAGCCCTTTCTAAGGGATATGTGTTATTGTATAAGCCCTATTGTTTACTCATTAAGATCATCTATCTCCCCACTTCTTCCTTGTGTGGTTCCAAGTGAGCAAATGTGAGGAGGCAAGGTGATGGGTCAAGTATTCTACTTTGCTTGTGGATTCCTTGTCCAAGATAATTAGTTTAATATGTTATGAATAGTTATCCTTAGATGCTCCGAGAATATTTATTTTTGGATGCTTGTTTTGAAATGTTATCTTTTGAGGTTTTAATTTGATTCTAAATATTATTTCCCTATGGATTATGTTTAAAGTATATTTTAATTATGCTTCCATAGCTTAAGGTTTTTTTTAAAAAAAAAAAAGGTTTATTTAAGTTAATGTAAGAGGTTTTAGTACAATCCTAAGCAGTATCTATATAAGTATAAGTGGGTTCTACGAGCGTGGGTGACCTTATGTCTCCCCATGTTCTAGGACCATCATGTCTCTGAAAATAGGATGTGACTAAGAGGGTTTCCAATACTATTATGGTGAGCAGTTTTAGTTCTACTAGTACTTCTACTGCTGCAGTGGAAAAAGCTATAGAGTCCTGAAGGAGGGGTTTGACCATTTAAGGAGATTGTGGTAGACTTTAATTTTGATGAAGGTAGGAGAGATGTGCACCTTATGAGGAAGAAGAAGATGGGGTATACTATGAATCTTTTATTGTCTGTTTAGGATTTTTTGCTTTTGAATACACTTGTAGATTGATAGGAGCTATAGACAACATTAAAAAGACTATTCTTTTTGTCATGATGATTGGTTGTATTTTGTAAAAATTGGTCACCATAATCTGAGACATCTTTTATTTTTGCTCTAATTTCTACCTAAATTGCCTTTTTAAGTTTCCAACTTAGCAACCTCTTCACTCTTTTCTTTATTTTTTCTTTATTTTTTTGCTTTTTTTTTTTGTTTAGGTAAAATGAATTAAGTGAATCATGTATTTAGGCATAGAGGAAATGAGAATGTGATGCAAATAAAATATTTTGTATTATAGTTTGGATTGCACGAGAGTAGGGCAGCCTACATATCCCTTACATCCTTTTTTTTTTTTTTTTTCATTTTTGTTAATCATTTTATTTGAGGGAGAATCATGTCCACATAGTTCTAATAACATATGCATGAAAATAAAAATGAAATATAGATGTCATCTTTAGATGAAGTATCACTCTGGCTGATTTAAGTTGTAAGGATAAGAGAATATATTTTTATCCATGTCCATGAGGATGGTGCATTTACCAAATAGGACCTTCTTAAGCACATATGGACTGGCCCAATTCAATTTGAATTTCCTCTTAGATCACAAACTGGAGCTTGGATTTCTTCTACAATTAGATTTCCTTCTTGTAAACCTCTACCTTTTGCTTACTAGTTAAAATACCTAGCTAGTCTTTGCTGATAACTCTGAATTTTATACAGAGCATCGATTCTCTTTTCATTAATGGTGTTCAACTAGAAATGATGCCTTTTAATCTATTATACCTTCATTCTTTGTAGTTTCTATTTGATAGGCTTAATGTGTAGATCAAAATCTTGTGAATTGAGATGCTTAGATCTATCCCTACCATATCTTTGAGTTCTCATATAGAACAGTTTAAGAGCTCATGAGCCATTTTGATTAATAATATATAGATGGAATGTATGTGATTTTTTGATTTTTCCTCTATGCCATAATTAACTGATCTTTTTGGCCTTTTTTATTTTTTAATATTTTCCATTCTTATTTTTTTATTGTGTGCTTTTTTAGACGTCCCATTCAAAGTTGAATCATAAGAATTAAACTGAAGCAAAAATTTTAAAATTTTATTGCTAATAATAGTCCCATCTTTATGGGTTACATTAATACTAAAAGCTAAGCCCAAAAGATGAGTTACAAACTCAAAAGTGTAGGACTTAATAGACTTGGATTCCAAAAGAACTAAATAGAAACAGACTTAACAGACTTAGGTGACTGAGGCTCAAACATAGATGATATAGACATGGACTCGAAGGACTCAAATATAAACTCAAAAGACTCAAATAGGGCACAACAGTGTTGACACTCTTTTTAAAATATTGGTTATTAGGTGTAGCATGAGATGGTTTGATGAGCCCAGCAGTTTGGAGAAAGCAATGAAGTTAACATTTGGTTAGTGGTTTAGAAAAAGGTTGATGATGAAATTAGGCTTTGATTTTAGGAGAGTTTAGGAGCAATAATATCTTTGCTTTCAATGAGGTCTTAGATTTTATACTTTAAAGCATTACATGCATCAGTTTTGTGTCCCAACCTTTGATGATAGTCATAGTGCTCATTAGCATTATAGCCCTTAGGCAAGGGGATGGGAGGTCTTATTAGCTCTAAAGGCTTGATAGGATGGGCTTCCAAGGACTTCTTATAGACAGTGCTTAGGGGCATGCCTAACTTAGAGAAAGCTCTTCTTTCCAACCTCATTAGCTAGTGATAAAAGACAAAATTTATCTCCCCTCTCTTTGGGTGGTAGAGTTGGTGGTGTAGTTATTGTTCTTATGATGCCTCAAGTTAAAGGATTAATACTAGATTTTTCCAAATTGGATCAAATCCTCAATTTGGAGGCAATGGCAATGAAAGCTTTAAAGCTAGGTAGGTACTAAATTTGCAGATGAGTCTAGTATTGGGGAAGGAGATTTTTGATGATGATGTCAATTTACTCTACTTTGGATGGAAAATTCACCATTTGTGTTGCTTTTAACTTCCACTTTATATGGAATGCGGTGAAGTTTTCTCTTTGCCCTTAGTGGTTTCCAGATCTCAGTGGGTGACATCCACCTTAATGTTATAGTGGTATTATTTAACAAATGCATTATATATGTTATCCCATATCTTCTTGGGATTCTAATCGAGATCTAGTAACCACTTTATAGCAACTTCTATCATGACTTTTGGAATAACTGAGCAAGGAGCTTGTCATCCACTCTGAAGGGTCATATGGCCCTACATACATCTTAAGGTGAGTTTTAAGGCATGTAGTGCCATCAAACTTGTTCATAACTGGCATTTTAAATTTCAACAAAACCCATGTATTTGGGAAGAGAGTTAAAGAGTTAAAATCTATTATGTCCTCATACTTCTTTATATTCTTGATGGATCATTTTATGGCTTTGAATTTCTCTATCAATGTTTTAGCTTTCAAAAAACTAAATAAGTCTCCACTTTGAAAAGGATTTATAGTGGGAGAGGGTATAGTGGTATTCTGATATAAATTATAAGAGGTAGGAGGCTTAAGTGCTTTCCCTTTATCAGTGAGATCAATAATAGGAGTAATGAAAGCAGCGGGCATGGCTACTTCCAACTTGAGTGGAAGCATGTTGAGCAAAGGAAGGAGTAATGGTGTTATTGGTCATTTCCTTGAACTCATTAATGATGGATTGGTGTTGGGAGTTGAAAGCACTAGTGAAGGTGGTAGACTGAGCATTTAGGGCATTGGTGAATGAGTCAGCTTGAGTCTTAAGGGTAGTGATGAGTGCAGTTTGGAAGGTTTTCTCTTGTTGCTCGAAGAGGTTGGTGAGAAAGAGCTTATTGCATCTTGGTTGAAGTTGGAAGGGTTGGCCATCGATACCTTTAAAGCAGAAAATAAACAAAAAAAAAAGTAAAAATACAAAATTGTGAAGAGAAAAATGTATGACTATAATGGTATGTCTAGAAAAGGATTCCCTCCATATGGTTGGTCATCAGGTTTAAAGGTTGATAGGGTAAGTGTATGAGGTTATTATGTTTTGGGGTGATGGACAACTGATTTAGGGTTTTGAGGGTTTTAAGGATTTATTTTGTTGAGTTTCTTATGTTATGTATGTATGATCATGACATGACGCATACCAAAAAATGTTTTAAGAACATGCATGCAAGAATATTGATTATTACAATACATGGAACCTAATATCAAAGGCTAGGGCAAGTATATGCACAAGGGTAAAAGGGTGGCTCAATTTAGGGTCCCATCCCATTAGAGCATTAATATACCTAACCACATGTAAATCAAGGAGCCTTGCATGGGTCTAACAGTATTGATTGCTCATTATACCACTGAAATGATCGAGGATTCATCATGGGGTGGAACATTTTCTCTATCTCCCAATATACTTAAAGAGAATTATTAAGCTAATGTTGCTCGCCATCTAAAAGTTTTTCTAAAACTATGGTTAGACAATGAGCCTTTATTATACAAAGTGATGTATGAAAATCAAATTATACTTATTGAGCCAAATGGAGATTATTTTGGAAAAATTTTCCTTAACCAAATAGTAATCCTTTTATTTGTTTTCCTTTTTATTTAAAAAAGGTGGCAACTAGTCCTCAGTGGAGTCGCCAGCTGTGAGACCTTACCCAAACACCCTTCCCTCACTCAAGGAATGCCTTAAAAAAAGGTGAACAATTTTTAAAGAGATCATGAAACGAGTTTTGGTGCTCATGATTGGAATGGCTATCATTTGAAAAATTGATTTTTGAAAGTGATTTCTAGAGTCGCCACCCTAATTTATTTTAAAATGAAAAAATCCATTTATGATTCCAATTAATTAATTTTAGTTAATTAATTTACCCAATGATAAAAATCACTAGTCTTCAAACTAGGTAAAGCTCAGGGACTAGGTTTTTGGTTTTTTTTTTAAATAATCTTGATTTACCTTTTAAGTTTAATTTGACTTAGAAGAATTAATTTCATAAATGACAAGTACTAAATAATGATTATAAGGAAAATTTATGATTATGACATAATATGAATGCATGGGAAATTAAAAAATAATTAAGTAAATCCATACACAAATTAAGAAGAGTTTTCCCTCTAGGTCTTATGAATTTCTAAGGGAACCACATAATCACTTCTTAATCCCAAATTAATTAAATTAACTAAATACATTAATTAAGAAATGGGATGTCTTCTCCACCGTTATTGGTACTAGGAAAACCATGAATTCCCTTATAAAGGTATGAAAATAATTATATTAAAAATAAAAGGGAAAAAGGGATTAGATGGGATTTAGATTCCAAACTTACCTACGTACTCTATTGAGTAGGAATCAAAATCCATGTAGTTTGTTCCACAATTAAGTTGATGATTTTGTAGATTGATTAAATTAATTTTGGTTTGGGGTTAGATTGATGAGGAAAAGGCTATACCTTTGCTTGAAATGGGCAGAAGATTTTACTAGATCGAAATTCTATTTTATTGGTACTAAAGGATTGGATTAATTGATGGATCAATTAATTAATTAATTAATTAAAATGATTAATTAACTAATCAGTGTGATGAGTAAATTAATTAATCAAAAAGATTAATTAATTAATTAGGAAAAATGGGTGGATTAAAATGATTGATTAACTTGATGGATTGATTTTAAAAAATGATCAATTAAGTAATTAATAAGTTGAGTGATTAATTTTTTTAAAAAAATTAGTTAATTAAAATAATTAATTAACATGGGTTAGGGTGGGGCAACTAATTAATTAAAAAAGATTGATTAATTAATTTAAAAATTAATTGGAGGGAGAAAAAGAGAGAAATTTGGTTGATAGCTATCAATACCAAATGAGGGGTGAAGAGAAATGGCGAAAACAGAGGGGTATTTATAGCTAAATAGAAGTAAGGGCATTTTGGGTAATGGAAAAGTAAAAAGACTAAAAGGGTAGGGGCTGAAAAAGGTTAAAAAATGGGTTGGAGTGCATTTTTGGAATTTTGGAGCAAAAAAGGGGGGATTAGACTTTAGGGAGGTTGGCATCCCTACCGGGCCTCTAGGCCACGCTACTAGTGCTCTAAGTGAAAGGTCGGCACCTGCACATAGACAACAAAGGTCGCCACCGGCTGTCTCACAGCAGTCCTCTTTTTTTTTTTTCTTTTTTTTAAGAGGTTGATGTTTGTCTTTATTGGAAATTGGGTGTTTGGGTGGCAATGTATTTGAAGGCTAAAATTTTCTCTTCGAGACATTGCCCTCAAATCCCCTCTTGCTAACCGATTAATGAGATCGCTGCACTAGCTTTGTATAGTGTACTAAACTTAGTAGGTGTTAGGTTGCTGTCACATGATAAAGGTGCAAAATAAAGGATTCACACTTGACTTATGAACACATGAAGCTTGTCAAACAGAAACTTAGAAGGATGAAGGTAGAATGGCCTCTAAAGATCAAAGAGGAGGTGACCAAGTTGCTATATAATGAGTTCATCAAGTTTATCACCTACCTTTCATGGCTAGCCAATATAGTGCTCATTCTTAAGAAAGATGGAAAATTCCACATGTGTATTGATTATAGGGATCTCAATAAGGCTTGCCCAAATGATGACTTCCCTCTACCTCATATCACTTTGCTAATAGACCACATGGCTAGTGCATCAATGGTCTCTTTGATCGATCTCTATAGGGCTATAACCAAATTTAAGTCTATGCTCTTGACAAGGAAAAGATATCCTTTATGATAGAGTGGGGCACTTACTATTATTAGGTAATGCCTTTTGGCCTAAAGAATGCCGAGGCAACTTGTTGAAGGATAGCGAGTACCATTTTTTATAACATGATGCATAAGGATATCAAAGGGTATGTGGATGATATGGTGATAAAATCTAAAACCTTTGAGGCACATTTGGAAGCCCTAGACATATTTTTCTCAAGACTTAGGCAATATAATCTTAAGCTAAACCCAACTAAGTGCATTTTTGGCACCTCTTAGGTTTGTTTCTAGGACATTTGGTCAGCCAGAGGGGCATAGAAGTAAATCCAACAAAGTCAAAGGCAATCATAGAAATGCGTCCTCTTAAAACTAAAAAGAAGATTAAAGGTTTCCTGGGTCGTTCACAGTATATCAGCTATTTCATTGCATAACTAGTAGATACCTATGAGTAGGTTTTCAAGCTCTAAGGAAAAGAGCTTTTAAGTAGTGGAATGAAAAATGCTAAGAAGCCTTTGACAAAATCAAGCAATATCTTCTAAATCCAGCTATGCTATAACCTCTAAGGGCATGTCATCCATTATTACTTTATTTATTAGTAACTTCAGAAGCTAGAGGTGTAATGTTTGCCCAAAATGTTCTAGACTTGTACAAAGAGAATACCATCTACTATTTGAGCAAATATATGTGGCTGATGAGCTTAAGTGTAACCAGATCGAGCAATTATGCCTAGCTTTGGTCTGGGTATGCCATAAGCTCTAACACAAAGCCTTTTATGAATTGCTTGATGGTGCAAACTTAGTGTAGTTTTATCTCAAAACGGCAAATTACTGATAATGTGATTATTGTACAGGAAGAAGTTCATTCTATAAAGAACTAAAGGGCTACCTATGCTCATATACAACCTATGTATGTGCTGATAGGAGCCCCCTGACATTTTTTATAGAGAGGCTAATTCTTAATAGAAAATTGGCACTATAGATTATAGTATTTGAAGCATTTAACCTAAAGTATGTCATGAGAAAGGCAGTTAAAGGAAGCATAGTTGTTGACCATTGCAACCTCTATAGAAATTGAAGTATTTGAGCTTGGGTTAATAGATTAGGACATCTTGATCATAGATCCCAAAGTATGGAAGTTATTCTTTAATGGTGCCTCCGATAGTAAAGTCTACGGAGTTAAGATGGTTCTTGTCACTATTAAAGTGGATTATCTGCCTATAGTAATCAAGCTAGCCTTTGAGGTAACCAATAATGAAGTAGAATATGAAGCATCCATAGCTAGTCTAGAGGTGGCCATTAACATGAGAATAGACTACTTAGATGTCTATGGTGATTCTAATATGATTGTTTCCTAAGCTCTCAGTAAGCAAAAGATTAGAGAAAAGCATTTGAATCCTTACCATCATGCCTGAATTATCTAGCTGAAAATTTTCATGAATTCTCTGGCCACTATTTGTTAAGAGAGAAGAACCAATTCACTGATGCTCTATTCATTATAGCCTCAATAATAGACATGAGTAACAATGAATTACATAGACCTATTGTCATCAATGTGAAGTGGTAGCTTGGGTATTATATCATATACATAAATCTTCAGCTGGCTGACATTGAGCCTTGGTTTTAGGACATCCTCAACTACATTTAGAATTGCAAGTACCCAAAGGGAGTCTCCAAAATTGATAGGAGAACTCCGAGGCAACTAGCTGCTAGTTTCATACCAAATGGTGATGTACTATATAAAAGAGCCTATGATAACATCCACCTATAGAGTATGACTGAATAAGCCCAACAAATCATAGGATGGGTCCATTGTGGAGAAAAGGACCCACATATGAATGGAATAGTTTTGGCTCAAAAGATAGCGAATCTCGGTTACTTTTGGCTAATTATGAATGTGGATTGCATAAAGTATGTGTAGATATGCCATAAATGCCATATGTTTGCCAAATTGCAACATTCGCCCTGTTCCTTTGAGCCCAATAATGACACCATGGACTTTTACTACCTAGGGCATAGATATCATTAGGAGAATATCTCTGAAGTCCTCCAGTGGGTATGAGTACATTCTAATAACCATAGGCTACTTTACAAAGTATGATTGAGGTGGTACCATAGGAAGTCCTAAATGTAAATAAGGAGGTACAATTCATCCAAACTAATATTCTTTATCGATTTGGAACTCCTTTTGAGATAATCATAGATAATGGTTCCCACTTTCAAAAGGAGGTAGTCCACCCACTCTAGAAATAAGGCATTCAACATCACCACTTCTCTCCTTACTAATCACAAACCAATGGGGCAGCTAAAGTCGTTAGTAAGACCATCAAGACCATTCTACAAAAGGTTCTTGTGAAACATAGGGATTGGTATGAACATCTATCTGCTGCCTTATAAGGATACAAAACTATCATTTGCACATCTATAGGGGCAATCCCATACGCTTTGGTGTTGCACGATTTCTACAAGTGCACAGGTCATGAACAAGTAATATAGTATTTTTTGAGTAGAGTGTCAATCCCACAAGGAAGGAGTTGTCAAGTACCAATTTTAAGATTACTTTATTATTTAGATTATCATTTGAAAAGTCTTGTGATTTAAATTAAACTAGATATTTAGTGCTATTGCATAGGTAAGTAGATTGTGAATGATTGAACTAAAAAATACCTTAAGATAAATTCCCAGGTAAGTGGTGGGGTCACAATGGTGCCACTTAAAAACTACTTTTCTAGACAGAATATTATCAAGATAAGTAATTTAGTAGAGCAATAATTCACTAAAACTATACCCAATAATAGAATAATTAATTACAAAATTTAAAAAAACTAATTCAATGTATGTAAATCCTGGGATTTAGGTTTTATCAATTAATTACTTATGGTGTTCTTATGCTTGCTTGGTTGGATTAATTTTATTAGAATTAATGATTAGATTTTTCCTTAATTATGTGAAGTTTTCTCTCAAAATAAATCACAAGTATTCATGTTAATTTTATGTCTACTCTCGTGATCATAAGCAATTAATATAAACCCATTAAATTTTATGCAAATCCTTTTAACAATCACAAAGGAGTGTTCTTATCTCTAAGCAATACATACCCTAGGTCTAATAACTTAATGAACTAATATTATGCTTTCACTCTTGCTACTTCACATAATATCTTTAAACATGTAAATAGTGATCAAGTATTCACAAGCATTAAGTCCTAAAATAAAAAAATTAATTCCAATAAATAAAACACTCAATCAATCAAAAATAGAACACCATTGAATAATCAAGAGATTACATCTAAATCCTAGAAAGATAAATTTAGCTACTCATAATTAAAAGAGAAGAAATAAGTAAATTAACAATAAACATAATAACAACTTATAATTAAATTCAAGAATAGAGTTTAGAAAGAACTTATTTTGGGATAAAATCTTTGATGAACTCAAGCTTCCAAAAACTCCTCTTCTTAATCAAAATAACAATAAAAGAAATCTACTCTAAGAAAGCATGTGAAAATCTCTTTACATCTAATTTTTTGCTACTTTGAATTCTGATTTTGGAGAAGGTAGGTAATGCCTATTAATAGGTAAATTGCACCTTCTTTTTCAATCATATTGCATCATTGACTACATCATTATTTTCATAATATCATCATCTGCATCATTTATTTCATGACATCATCGCCTGCATCATTTATAAATAACATCATTATCTATATCAGTTATAAAATGACATCATTGCTTGAGTCGTGACATTTTTGTATCATTATGACATCATTTTGATCTGCAAAAATAAAATAAAAATACTAAAAACATATTGTAATTTATTTATAAATTGTAGAACTATTTGTTTCTAAAAATAAGTAATAATATTATTGCATTCTCGAGAATTGAGCTAAAATTTGAGTTTAAACAAATAAAATAACTCTAAAAATATAGAGTTATCATATGATATATGGGATGGAAGCTATCCTCCCTATTAAGATGCAAGTCGATTCTGCCATATTAATGAGAAAAAGCCAATTGAGTGAAGTAGAGTGGTCAGAGGATACCATGGTCAGTTGCATGCCTTCAATATGCCTTGTATAGGATCCAAGGCTACCAATAAAAGTTGGCTCGGCATTTTAATAAGAAAGTGAAGGACTGAGATTTATAAGAAGGGAATCTAGTTCTAAAAAAGATCTAAGCCCTAGTTCATGACCCACAAGGAAAATTTAGACCAAATTGGACAGGACATGCGTCATTGTGAGGCCTCACCTAACCACCGGTCTAATATGCTAAAGGGAATTAAAATACTCATTTGGGAAAGAACTCATGAGGAAGCTCTCGAGCTTATCTCTGATATATTTGAAAATTGTTTCTTAGAGTTGCCATCGTAATTTATTTTTATTTGGGAAATATCAGGAAAAAACCCATTTGACTCCAATTATTACCCAAAGGAAAAAGATCACCATTCTCAAAATCAAAGGGGATTCAATGTAACAATTCACATCTCCCCTAGGAGTTTTAGTGACAAATTATTTGAACTTATGGTTATTGTGACAAATTGTGTGACTGTACGAAAATTCATGTGTGACGTGATTTATGAGTTTGGGATATGTTAAATTAATTTTAATATGCCTAATATGAATTATTATTGTGAAATAAATGGTTTAAATAAAATACATTAGCATGAAATAATTTATTTTTCGTAAAATGAATTTTCATGTAAAAAGACAATTTTTAAGCATAAAATAATTTTATGAGTATCTTTAAAATTTTTTTTTTAAATAAATGTTTTGCGGGGAATTTTAATGAAAATAATAAGAAAAATATTTTTATTTTAATTACTCATAATCAGCCACTAATTTAAATAAAAGGCCCATATACCTAAAACCCTACTACCCAAAAACCCTCCTAACCTAGCTCATTAAGGGTATTATTGGAAATTGCCCACAACCTTACATTTAAATAGCAAATTTTGGCCAGAAATCCCATTCCAGCAGCCATCACTCCATTTTTCTATATTTTGATAGAAAAACTCTCTCAAAATAATTCTCTCTACCGAAATTAAGAAAACACCTTTCAACTTTGCAATTTCTAGCCCGTATTCATGAGTTTTTCTTTCTTTTCAATTTCCTATATGATTTCCATGAAATAAATTATAAGAAAAATTATTATGAACTAGTTATTTACTAATTTTTACAAATTTAATTCAGTTTGGGTGAGTTTTTGAAAGAGAAATTAATTTCTTTACTGAAAACATCAACCTTCCTACGCGATTTCGCCAAAGGTGAATCATATAACTCAAAAATTGAAATTTTCAAACATAAATTCATTATGAAGGGATGGCTACTACATATTTAGATTATAAACTTATTTTTAATGTGTTTTGATGAAAAATATTGAATTAAATCATATTTTTACATATTATTGTAATAACTGAAAGTTTCAAAAAACAAGGAAATTTATGGTTTTCGTCCTAAAACTTGAAAGTTGGAAAATTCTATGGTTTGATAATTCTATGGCTGCCAAATTGTGGTGATTGATGTTTTAAACTGATATTTGTTTTTTTTTTGGATGAAAAATAATGATTTAAATCATGTGTTTATATATTATTGTAATGAACAAAAAGCGTAGAAAGCGCGAAAACTCATGATTTTCACCCTAAACCTTAAAACTTGGAATTTTCATGCATAATTATGATCTATGGCTGCCTATTCATACATGTGGATGTTCTAAACTGATATTTACTATGATTGAATGAAAAATAATGGTTTAAAACACCAATTTACATATTACTGTAATGACCAAAAAATACCAAAAACAAGAAAGGTTCATGGTTTTGCATCCTGAAACCTAAAATTGGAATTTTCATGTATATGTCACACCTATTGTTGCCAATTCATATAGATTTATGTTCTAAAATGATTTTTATTTTAATTAAATGAAAAATCTTGGTTTAAACCATGATTCTACATATTATTGTAATAGATGGAGAGTGCAAAATGTAAGAAAATTCATATTTTCTCTTTAATAGGGTATTCGGCTATTGTTGGGATTCTTATCCTAATGTCTATAATTTTAGTGTGATGCATTTTAATGATTATTGACATGTATGAATGAATGATAAATAGTTAAATTGCATGTTGGTTGAAGTAAAGACTCTAGATAAGGCTAAAAGCAATTTGGTATACTTAAGGTATCTTAACCTTATGTTGTGATTAGAATGTGGAAGTGATTGGGTAATATGGAAATAGATTTTATGATGATTCAACAATGAATTAATGATCTTGAATGGATGAAGAGATTGATTGAATGAATTGGGCATAAGAGATAGGCATGACACTTGAAAGGCTATTGATTAATTGACATGTATGGAAGTGTTAAGTGTACTAAGATGATTGTTAAAGTGAATTGATATTAAGATTATGATATTGTGTTTAACTTGAGAAAATTTTTGGTATGAATTATAATGTGTTTTCATATGAGCCTATGAAGGTTAAATGGGCAAGACTTTTAAGGTCAACATGCTATGTACAAGTGATGAGTGCACTTATATGTGCAACTCTAAGTGTATGTGAATGTTATATGTACATGGGGTAGTTATGGGATAGGATAGCATCATGATTAAATAAATGCTAAGTATTGAATTAAATATTATGATAAAGCTTGTGGAGTTTTAAAAGTCCAAGGGCTATGTGTATCAGGAGCGAAGGAAGCACAATGTGAGTAAACATTATCATATTGTTACAAGTAGAAGCTATTTTGACATTTTCTATTCTAAAATGAAACTCTATGATTTCCTTATTAATCTTGGGTTGCGAAAGGACAATTGGTCCAAAATCATTTTTGATTATCCAATGATAATACTTTTATGATTATTACCCTAACTTACATTCTTTCTGGAACTACACCATCGTTGTATCTTTTGTTCAAAAGTTAAATTGCTATTGTTATTATGAGTGATACGTGTTATTATTGCCTTAAATGCTATTATTACATGTGATTACCATTAGCTCTAGCTATGGTACCTCTAACCCTTTATGTAGAAATCCTCGTGCCGATGCGGGTAATCATCAAAACCTGTGCATATGGTCTTAACCCGATGGATAGGGGTTGTGTGTCCACCTCAGCTAGAAGGGGTGATTCTAGTTATGAAGCCTGATTAGTTTCATGACTTTATAGGTAATGGGTTAGGAGTTGGAATTTGGTATAAGGCCACCTCTTCCTTGAGTGAGTGAGCTAGTATAGTCATTTTCTCTAATTGGGTAATGAGTGTTTTAAGTGTGATTTCTGCAAACCTGTTAAAGTGAAAATCTTGCTAAATTAAAAATTGTGAAACCATGATTTGTAAATCATGAACTATGTATTATATGCAATGAGCTTTCCTTAAAAATGGGATATATGATATCGTTTATGCTATATTGTTTACTCATTAAGATCATCTATCTCACCCCTTCTTTCTTGTGTGGTTCCAAGTAAGCAAATGTGAGGAGACAAGGTGATGGCTCAAGTATTATACTTTGTTTGGGGAATTTCTTGTCCAAGATAATTAGTCTAATTTGTTGTGAAGAGTTATCCTTAGATGCCCTAGGAATATTTATTATTGGATGTTTATTTTATGTTATCTTTTGAGGTTTTAATTGGATTCTAAATATTATTTCCCTATGGATTATGTTTAAAGTATTTTTTAATTATGCTTTTGCAACTTAAGGTTTTCTAAACAATAAAAAAAATTAAAAATAAATAAAGGGTTTGTTTAAGTTAATGTAAGATGTTTCGGTATGATCCTAGGCAGTATTTGTATAAGTAAAGTGGGTTCTATGGGCGTGGGTGACCTTATGTCTCCCCATGTTCTAGGACCGTCATGTCTCTGAAGTTAGGATGTGACAAAGTTGGTATTAGAGCTATAGGTTATCCTTTGTTACCACTTGACTAGTGTCAAGTTGGTATCAAAGCTATAGTTTTTAAAGTCTAAGTTTAGACTTATTTATTGGGTTAATTAAGTACAATCCTGGACCATAGGAATTTTCTTGTCATGTCATTTGCAGTTTATCGCTAGTATAGTTCTGCAAAATCCTAATAAGCTATAGTACTCTTTATTATTATTTGTTTATATGCCTTATGATTCTCTTATCAGATGACTAAGAAGATTAATCCTGCTAAAGGACCTCGACCTAAAGCACCGCATATGGCATGCAAGAGGACATGGCAAGAGATGTTCGAGAAGGCCATGCCTATGATCCTCCTCAAGAAAAGGAAGACTCCTACGATATGAATGATGTTAATTGATACTTGATGACTTAGTGTCAATTGATTCTTTTTACCTATGACATGATTCACTTTTACATGATAGGAGAATTCTTCATGCTATGAGATATATGTTTCAAGATTATGATATATGATATATGCTATGTGATAAGTGATATGTGACATGTGTCATATGATGGGTGCTCATGTTAAAGACATGCTAAGTATGATAATTAGATGGTGGGGTTAAATGGATTAGAAGGAGAAGTTGACTAAGTTTTGATCCAACTGAGATTAATGATTGATAGGTATAATGTTAGGAAGTATGAAATGCTTACATGTTATAATGGTTTAATATATGAATTATATGGAGTTATTAAATGATAATTGTGATTGATGCCATAAGAAAAGAAATGATATTTAGTAATGATCGGTAGGAGAATGAAATAAATAAGTTACATTATATATATATAGGTATACGATATGAATTAAGTGAATTATATGGAGAAATTTTTGGATTAGATGTTAATCTATAGGCCAGAATAACAAGAGAGCTAAGGATTTCTCTATCACTTATGCAGATATTGAGTATAGTCAAAGGAAGAATATTTATCTAGTGTGATTTGAAAGAAGAGGGTATCATTACCATTCAAATTTTTAGTGCAAGATGCTTGATTGATTCTGGTACTATGCATTTGTTTATGTTTTGCTAAGAGTCTCGAGAGAGATAAGGAATTAATTAATTAACCCTTAATAGTGTTGACTCCTTTGGGAGCAATCATAGAAGTAAGGTATTGTTTAAGGATTGTGAGATAGACATTGATGGATGAAAACTTCCTATGGAGTTGATAGAACTTAGTATCCTAGGATTCAATGTGATTTTGGGAATGGATTGGCTATATGAATATGGAGCTTTTATTGACTATAGAGAAAAAGCAAGTAGAATTTTGAACTAAGGATAGAAGAAATTGTGTATCAAGGAGATACCTATGATTAAGGTCTACTAGCATAATCATAGAATGGATGAGTATACTTAGAAAGTCGAGGAAGGGATGTAGTAGAAGCATCCCCAGTTTTTCTAGAACATATGAACAAGTATTGAAATTCCAGGATGAATTTCTTTTAAGAGGAGGAGACATAAAAGGATAAGTATTCTTAGACTTGTAAGGATGATAAGAGGATAAGTATGATTCTAGTAGAGATTCTTTAGTGATGAGATTCCTTTAAATATATAGGCTGCAATTAAAGTATAAGGATTTGAACTTTTGTAAAGTAATAGATGTTAAGGCCATACGAACTATAAATTTAAGGATCCATGTGGACTTGATCTATAAGGGTATAAAATGATTTAATTCAAAATTTTATATGATTTAAGATAAAATGTTATAGATTTGATTTGATTATGTACTTGTGTCCAATGTGTCTACCTATAGGCATCGAGTTTGGCTTTACGAAATCATACATCATGAACAACATCAAGCATTGCATTAAGGTTGTATGTTACGTGCAAGGATGAAGATGTTTTGATTCTTACAATTGATTCTATGCAGTTTTGAAAATTTAACAGTTTTGAATATACTTAGAAAGGATTTAAGTCCTTTGGATGAGAAATATTTTAAGGTATTTAATATAATAATGTTCAATTAAGGTTACTAGAAAATTTGGTAGTGATCTTTAGTGTGGAAAGAATTTTTATTAAGATAACCTAGAATGGCATAGATTTGGAAAGATATAAGAGTTTTATAGAGATTTCATTGAATAGCAATGGTATTAGAAGGTTTATTATTTTAATATTGATAAGTTAAATGATTAGGAATGTGAAGTATAGCAAGATGTAAGCAGACAACCTAAAGTAAGATGATATTATGAGCTAAAGGTAAAAAAATTATGAGGCATTAGGTAATTAAGTCATGATAATGATGTATATATAGAAAGGGAGTAAGTCTGAAATAGTTATGAGAAGTTTATTTGGGATTGTAGATTAATAGAATGCAAGATCCTTTGGGATATAATATATGTAGGAATGTTTGTTAAGTTTAAATATGTTTTAATTGATAAATGATGGGAGTGTAGGAATTGTGATGTTAGCAAGGTATTAAATATGAAAATATTTATTGAGGTTACAATAGATTAAATAATAATTATTAATATAAAAGTAAGAACTATCGAATATCAATTGGAGTTATTAATTTGGAATTTATCTGTTGGATTCTTATATGACTAATGTGATAAATAATGAATGGAAGTGGTGATTAAGGTATCAGTATACATAATAATAATAGAGATATAAGAACAAGAAATGCTTGGGATTATATTTGATTGAAGGTGAAATTAAAGGGTCTATTACTTTTGTTTAAGGTTAAGGGATACAAAATTATTAAGGATTAGTTAAGATTTGTTTGAACAAGAGATTAACATAGGTGTAGCATAAGTTGAAGGTTTATCAATGTGATTTTTGATAGATTGTGAGTATGTGCCTTAATGAATTCAATATGTTAATTGAAGTTAGATATTGTGTTTGAGTGGCGCAGCCAAAGCATGGCAGAGAAGTTAAGCATAGTATGTTGTGTTATTGGATTTGAAAATTTGAGGATGAATTTTTTTTTAAGGGGGGAGAATGTAACAACCCACATCTACCCTAGGAGTTTTAGTGACAAATTATTTGAATTTAGGGTTATTGTGACAAATTGTGTGACTCTATGAAAATTTATGTGTGACGTGATTTATGAGTTTGGGATATGTTAAATTAATTTTAATATGCCTAATATGAATTATTATTATGAAATAAATGGTTTAAATAAAATGCATTAGCATGAAATAATTTATTTTCATAAAATAATTTTTCATGTAAAAAGGCGATTTTCAAGTATTAAATAATTTTATGAGCATTTTTAAAATATTTTTTTAAAATAAATGTTTTGAGGGAAATTTTAATAAAAATAATAAGAAAAATATTTTATTTTAATTACCCATAATCAGCACCTAATTTAAATAAAAAGCCCAAATACCTAAAACCTCACTACCCAAAAACCCTCATAACCTAACTCATTAAGGGTATTATTGGAAATTGCCCACAATCCTACATTTAAATAGCAAATTTCAGCCAGCACTCTCACTCTAGCAGCAATCACTCCTTTTTATATATATATATATTTTGATAGAAAAATTCTAACAAAATAATTCTCTCTACTTAAATTAAGAAAACACCTTTCAACTTTGTGATTTCTTACCCGTATTCGTAAGTTTTTCTTTTTTTTCAATTTCCTATATGATTTATATGAAATAAATTTTGAGAAAAATTATTTTGCACTGGTTATTTACTGATTTCTATAGATTTAATTCAGTTTGGATGAGTTTTTGAAAGAGAAATTAATTTCTCTACCAAAAACATCAACCTTCCTACATGATTTTGCCAAAGGTGAATTCTATAACTCAAAAATTAAAATTTTCAAACATAAATTCATTAAGGGGGACGGCTACTATATATTTAGATTCTAAACTGATTTTTAATGTGTTTTGATGAAAAATATTGGATTAAATCATATTTTTATATATTATTGTCATAATTGAAAAGTTTTATAAAACAAGAAAATTCAAGGTTTTCGCCTTATAACATGAAAGTTGAAAAATTATATGGTTTGATAATTCTATGGATGCTGAATTATAGTGATTGATGTTCTAAACTAATATTTATTTTGTTTGGATGAAAAATAATGATTTAAATCATGTGTTATATATTACTATAATGAACGAAAAGCGCAAAAACTCATGATTTTCACCCTAAACCTTAAAACTTGAAATTTTCATGCATAATTATGATCTATGGCCGCCAATTCATACATGTGGATGTTCTAAACTGATATTTTCTATGATTGAATGAAAAATAATGGTTTAAAACACTAGTTTACATATTATTGTAATGACTAGAAAATACCAAAAATAAGAAAGGTTCATGGGTTTGCATCCTATAACCTAAAATTAGAATTTTCATGTATATGTCACACCTATTGTTGCTGATTCATATAGATTGATGTTCTAAAATGATTTTTGTTTTGATTATATGAAAAATCTTGGTTCAAACCATATTTTTACATATTACTATAATAGACAGAAAATGCAAAAAGTAAGAAAATTCATATTTTCTCTTTAATAGGGTATTCAGCCATTGTTGGAATTCTTATCCCAATGTCTATAATTTTTGTGTGATGTATTTTAATGATTATTAACATGTATGAATGAATGATACATAGTTAAATTGCATGTTGGTTGAAGAAATGGCCCTAAATAAAGCTAAAGGCAATTTGATATACTTAAGGTAGACTAACCTTATGTTGTGATTAGAATGTGAAAGTGATTGGGTAATATGGAAATAGGTTTTATGATGATTAAATAATGAATTAATGATCTTGAATTGATGAAGAAATTGATTAAATGAATTAGGCATAAGAGATAGGCATGACACTTGAAAGGCTATTGATAAGTTGGCATGTATGGAAGTGTTAAGTTTATTAAGATGATTGTTAAAGTGAATTGATATTAAGATTATGATATTGTGTTTGACTTGAGAAAAGTTTTGGTATGAATTATAATGCATTTTCATGTGAGCCTATAAAGGTTAAATGGGCAAGACTTTTAAGGTCAACATGCTATGTACAAGTGACGAGTGCATTTATATGTGCAACTCTAAATGTATGTTAATGTTATATGTGCATGGCATAGTTATGGGATAGGATAGCATCATGATTAAATAAATACTAATTATTGAATTAAATATTATGATAGAGCTTGAGGAGTCTTAGAAGTCCAAGAGCTATGTGTA
Organism: Reutealis trisperma; assembly: GCA_947687605.1. Lineage (NCBI taxonomy): Eukaryota > Viridiplantae > Streptophyta > Magnoliopsida > Malpighiales > Euphorbiaceae > Reutealis > Reutealis trisperma. Next base: position 263,376 of record CANTUT010000134.1, on the reverse strand, counting down.
TTAAGAGTGAAGGAATTATAAGGTGAGTAAACATTATGATATTGTTATAAGTACAAGCTATCATGATATGTGTACCTTTGAGATTCTTGAAACCCAAGTCCTTTCTATTCTAAAATGAAACTATATGATTTCCTTGTTAAGCTTGGGTTGCCAAAGGACAATTAGTCTAAAACCATTTTTTATTATCTAATGATAATACCTTTATGATTATTGCCCTAACTTACATTCTGTTATGCGATTTCTGCAAGTGCACAGATCGTTTACAAGTAATAAAGTGATGAGTGAGTATCATTCTCACAAGGAAAGGTTTCTCAAGTACCAATTTTAAGATTACTCTATTATTTAGAAAGTCAATTATTAGAATTTATATTTCAAACTAAATTAAAATTAATGAAATTAAATGATGATTAAGTTAAAAGAAGATTAAAGGCCTAGGATTTAGAATTCATCATCTGATTACCTATGATTTCTTTATATTCTCTAGATTAGATTATTTTTGCTGGAATTAATGATTAGATTTCCCTAAATTATATGATATTCTCTCTCAAGATACAACATGCGTGCTCATATTAACCTTATGTCTACTCTAGTGATCATAAGCAATTAACACAAACCAATTAAGTTTTATGGAAATCCTTTTAACAATCACAAAGGAGTATTCTTATCTCTAAGCAACACATTCCCTAGGTTAATTATCCTAATGAAATAATATTGTATTTCCACTCTCGCTACTTTGCACAATATCTTAAATCATGCAATTAATGGCCAGTTAATTACAAGCATTAAGTTCTAAGATAAAAGATTAATTCCAACAATCAAACCCAATCAATTAAGTAGAAATAATCATATGAAAATCAAAAGATTACATCTAAATCCTAAAAAATAAAATTAGCTACTCATAATTGAGAAGGAAGAAACAATTAAATTAACAATCAAAATAATAAACATAATAACAACTTAAAATTAAATTAAAGAGTAAAGTTTAGAAAGAACTCTTTTTGGGATATAATCTTTGATGAACAAGAGCTCTAAAACTTCTCCTAATAAAAATAACATGAACAAAGATGAAAACTAATCTATTTTTTTTCTCTAAATATTTTTTAGATGGATTTTCTTGATGCCTCTTTTCCTTTGCCAAGTATGGTATTTATAGGCATGCTTGGTAGAAGTATTCAAGTTCCATTAAAATTCTTACATCAAAATTTCAACAACATTAGTTAGGTTGGCCACCAACCATTGAATTTATTTCTCATGGATTGAAAACTTAAATCACTACTTGCATCATTATTTTTATAATATCATCACCTGCATCTTTTATTTTGTTGCATCATTGTGACATTATTTTAATAAGCAAAAATAAAATAAAAATACTTAAAATATGTTATAATTTATTTATAAATTGTAGAACTATTTATTTCTCAAAATAAGTAATAATATTATTGTATTATCGAGAACTAAGCTAAAATTTGAGTTTAAACAAATAAAATAACTCTAAAAATATAGAGTTATCACATTCTTTCTGGAACTACACTATCATTGTATCTTTTGTTTAAAAGTTAAACTGCTATTGTTATTGTGATACATGTTATTGTTACCTTAAATGCTATTGTTATATGTGATTACCATTAGCTTTAACTATGATACCTCTAACCATTTATATAAAAATCCTCATTCTGATACGAGTAATCATTGGAACCTATGCACATGGTCTTAACCCGATGGACAAGGGTTTTGTATCCACCTCAACTAAAAGGGGCGATTTTAGCCATGGAGTCTAATCAGTTTCATGACTTTATAAGTAATGGGTTGGGAGTTGGAATTTAGTATAAGGCCACCTCTCCCTTGAGTGAATGAGCTAGTATAGCCATTTACTCTGATTGGGTAATAAGTGTTTTAAGTATGATTTCTGCAAACCTGCTTAAGTGAAAATCTTGCTAAATTGAAAACTGTGAAACCATGATTTTTAAATCATAAACTATGTATTATATGCAATGGGCTTTCCTTAAAAATGGGATATATGATATCTTTTAGGGTATATTGTTTACTCATTGAGATCATCTATCTCACCCTTTCTTCTTATGTGGTTCTAGGTGAGCAAATGTGAGGAGGCAAAGTGATGGCTCAAGCATTCTACTTCGCTTAAGGAATTCCTTGTCCAAGATAATTAGTCTAATTTGTTATGAAGAGTTATCCTTAGATGCTTCGGGAATATTTATTATTGGATGTTTATTTTATGTTATCTTTTGAGGTTTTAATTGGATTCTAAATATTATTTCCTTATGGATTATGTTTAAAGTATATTTTAACCAAGCTTTTGCAACTTAAGGTTTTCTAAAAAATGATAAAAAATTTAAAAATAAATAAAGGGTTTATTTAAGTTAATGTAAGAGGTTTTGGTATGATCCTAGGCAGTATTTGTATATGTAGATTATACAGTCATGGGTAACCTTATGTCTATCCATGTTCTAGGACTATCATGTCTCTGAAGTTGGGATGTAACATTCGGAGACTAGGTTTTTGGTTTATTTTAGCAAAATAAATTTGGCCATGTAATATAAAAGTAACTTAAAATATATTTCATGAATAATTAAAATGCATGAACAATTTATAATATGCATGATCATTCAATTTATCTATTTCAACAATAAAGTAAAAATATAGATAAGGTTCGAAATAAGAGAAAGTTAATATTGCAAGAACATCCCAAACTTAGGTGATACCTCCTCTAGCCCATATGGGTTCTAGGGAAATCACATATTCCCCAAACTAAACCTAATATCAAAGTAAAGGAAAGTAAAATAAAAGCAAGTAAAAAAGGTGATAGGGAGGAGAGTTGGTTAGTTTTAATTGGATTCAATGCCTTAACCAAGCATGCCTATGTATCCCTTTCAATGGGAATCAGAACCCACACAATTCTCCCTTCTTATGAAGGGATTAGTGTAGCCTAGCCACTTTATCATGTTTTGATTGATTGATTAAAAGAGGATTGAGTTAATTAATTAATTTAATTGATTACCAAGTTGATTAGCTAACAATCTAAATGAATCAATTTAATTAATTAACTAAAAGAGGCAGGGAAATTTAGACAATAGAAAATTAAAGGAAAAGGGAGCTTACCTCAGACGGTGGGCAATGACTGGCCTCGGACGGCCAACGGCAGCTGCCTTAGGATGGCTAGTGGCAGCTGGCCTAGGCTAGTAGGCGGCGACTAGTTTTGGATGGCAGGCAGTGACTGGTTTTAAATGACAGGTGGTGGCTAGCCTTGGAAGGCAAGTGGCAGCTGACTTAGGATGGCAGGTTACGGCTGGCCTAGGAAGGCGGGCGGCGACTGGCTTTAGATGGTGGGTGGCGGCTAGCCTTAGATTGGAAAAATGAGCCTTGGGCAAAAGACTTGCCTCAAATAGGTGGGTAAAAGCCTTTAACTAGTTGAGTAGGAATCAAGGAGAAAACCCGCAACTTGCTTTGCGAAGCAAAGAGCAAATAAAAAGCAGTTTGCTTGAAGTTAATGCTTTTTAAGCTTTGAAAATTGGTGTTTTAAAGTGTAGAGAGACCCTCTATATAGAAGAGGATTAAAGCATAGAGGCACAAATTTCCAATGTGGGAATAAAAATTCACTATGATTGCTGCATAAGTCTCTACGACACCACAGAGTCCTCTGTGCCTGCTGCGACACCACAGAGCTGTGTGACAACTATACTAATTTACCCACTTTTCTCATTTTTAGCCATTCTTGCTTGTTTCTCATCCGTTTTCCATGATTCTAGTTGCATTGTGCTCATTATTCAGTCTCGGATGATTTTGGTTTAAATGTCAAAAAGAAATATTTTGGTTTTCCCATTTTGAGAGTTTTTGACTTCTGAAAGTTTGTTTACCAAGCTTAAGTGCTTCGAAGGTTCAAACACATACTGAAAGGTGAAAAATTAAGGATTCACAATCATTCATTTGGTTTTTTTTGCCTAAATAAAAATAAGAGAAGTGAAAAAAAAAAAAAAAAAAAAAGCTCACTACGTTGAAAGCCCAAAAGGTTGGCTTAAGAAAAACTTAAAGTAAAAACAGAAGACATCTCATATAATTATGATCAGATTTTACATATCATAATCTATCATCACAAAATGGATAACCCTTTCCTATATTATCTATATCTTATCTTATAATCATATTAGCTTACAGGTAGGTACAAAAACAAAATCATATAGTAAGAGTCTTTAAGCATCTAAAAAAAAAAAAAAAAACCTTATGTGTCATCATTAGCTAAACAACCCTTCTCCTCCTCCTAGGGTGCACATCTCCCTCAAAATCAAAACCTGCCATAATCTCCTTGGTGGAATCAATGATATGCACATGTGTTAAGTGGGGATATAAGAACATACATATAAAGGCATATAAGAGAGACTAAACTAGAGGTTATATCATCACACCTTTGATCTTAGTCTCTATATCCTCCTCAATAGCATTAGCAATTGGAGTGCTTGTAGAACTAGAACTACTCACCAGAATCACTCTAGAAGGCTTACTCTAAGTCCTAATGACTCTAAAAGTGCTCCCCTAACTCTCTTTTATGTAGTCATACCTTAAGAACTAGTCTTTGTTACCTTAACTATACTCCTCCTCTGAACTCTAGTAATAGCAGTCCTCCTCTATGCACTAGCTACTGTAACTCTATACTATACCATGACTGTGGTGTCACCTTACCCCCTTACTATAGTCACAATCAACTTTGTCACTGCCACCATGGTTTGAGTCACCACTATGGCCTGAGATGCCAATCCTCCAATAACTCCCCCCATCTCCTCAAAGCCCTAAGTCACCTCCCCTACTTGAATTGCAAGCCCTTCACCACTAATGGCATCTTTAGTAGCCTTTCCTCCTTTAATAGTGTCACCTCCACCTTTTTCTGTAAAGTAGCCCACTGCTTCCTCTTGGCTGGCCAAATAGTCTTAATCAACCAATTGTGATACCTCTTAGTGGCACTAAAATTGATCTTAGGTCTCACCACATAAAAGCTCCTTAGCTAGCCTCCATTGATAGCTCTTATAATGGGGGCATTGATCTATGCAAACTCTAAAAAAGGGACGATTGGGGGCACATCCTAAGTCTAACCCATTAGCCGTAAGACCTTTATGCCTTAATAAAACATTATCTATGCCAAGCCCAACAAACATACCACTCAATACTTATGGCTCATCATCATGAATGATTTGATCCCATAGCACTAGCACTGCCAGAGTTAGTCCTCTAAGGTAAGCTCTAGTAGCCATCCAATCCACTATTGCATCGACCATTACCACAGTAGAATGGGCTACACCTGATACTGAATGGCTATATATGGGCTCTTGGCCAAGGGAGCAGCCACCCTCAAATGATCCATCAACTATACCTATAAAATAACCCAAAATTGAAAACTAAACACTCAATAGGAAGGATGACAGTAAGCAAATATTTCCTTACCTGAAGAACAACCAGAGAGATATTCCACCTCACTAAACCTTAAACAAAGTAGTCGAGACTCATCAATGTCTTTGCTAGTATAGGCCCAATCACAAAATGACTATGCTTCATTTACAATACCAAGCTTGCCACTCTAGTATCACTCTAATCAATATCCAGCCATTAAGTAGAAAACCAAGGCCTTTATATGAACCTCTGATTCCCTGTATTGCCTTTGTCACTAGGATCATGAAACCCCTTAATGATAGCGGTCAAATTCACATGCCCCACCACTACCATTTGACTAGCTATGTCCTCAAGCAAAGCTAAAAACTCTTAGAAGACCACCTGTAGTGCCTAACTATTTGGTACTAGAAAGTTGCCTCTAGATCATTGCCAAGTATGGAGGTAAATAATTGCCAAGATGGAATTCATTACGTTGAGTAAATGAGGTTAAGATAAAAAGGAAAATAAATGTTAAGGAATTTTAGCGCATGATAATTTATGAAGATGGTCCATGTGTTGTTGAAAGTAATCAATTATAAAGATTCATTTCTAATTAGTTAGTTGTAATATGGAATGCTAGCTATCACTCACAACCTATAGGACTAAGTGTGAAGTGGCAATTTCATATTAGTAGATAAAAATATTTTCTCATTCCTATTGATTTTTATGTGTAAAAGGTTTATTGTAATAATTAATTAAAGTGCTTAATTAATTGATTAGTGGTAAAATGATTAAACATGTAATTAAATTTACAAACACCTTGGCATGTCTTGATGTTTAATCTATAAAGGTTTTGATTCAATTAAATCTTAATTTATATGTGATGCAAATGAGAAAGATTAAATTGAAAACGATTTGAACTAAATGAAAACTTAATTTTAAGCTTATTGAAAAGACTAAACACATGAGATATGGCCTAAGCACATATGTGATATGGAAAAGAGGCAATTCAGAGGTTAGAGAACATTCACTATTCATAAGCCCATATGATGAAATTAGGGGCTAGTGAATTTTCAACTAAGGTTAAAATTGTAATTACATCTTTTAGCTAATGGAAATGTCCATTTGCCCCATAAAGGATAAAATGGTCATTTCACCATTTGAAGAAGTAGAGTCCACCTTTGCCTCTTCACCAAATGATGAGCTAAAAGGGAATTTAAGTTTTTGTGAAGACTTAAGGGTTAAGTCTTAAAAAAAAAAAAGAGGTAATTTAAGGGTTAGAAAAAGATTCATTATTCACTAAGCCCATTGGATGGGTTTAAGGGTTAAAAAATTTTCTACTAAGGTTAAAATTATAATTACATCTTTTAGCTAATAGAAATATCCATTTTGCCCTGAAGAATAACATGGTCATTTTAGCATTTGAAGTAGTAAAGTCCACCTTTGCTTCTTCATCAAATAATGAGCCAAAAGGGTATTTTAGTATTTATCAAGACTTAAGGGTTAAGTCTTTAGGAAAAGATGTATATATGTGTTATATTCATCTGTTTTTCATAAGGTTGAACATCTTTTTCACTCAGAGTAATTAGATTAGAGATTTGAGAGAGCTGAAAGAAAAGATGAAGAAAAATTTTTTTCAATCTTTCTTTCGATCTCTAAATTCTTTTTTTTTTTTTTTGTTCTTTATGAAAGAATAATTGCTTGCAATTGAAAAATAGTTTTAGTCTAAAACAAATCAATGGGGAACCTAAAATTCCTAAGGGTTTTTAAGGGAGGATTTTGAATCAAAATTGGGCAACCAAGAGAGGGATTAAAGAAAACCAAGAAAACCAAATGAAAAGTTGAAGGTGAGATAGGTGTGGATGATCTATATGCTTCAGACTTGGGGAGCTCTTTGTTAAAGAAAGAAGGAATCTTTAAGAGGTAATATGGTTACTTTTCCTTCTTTTTTGTTTGCATATGTGTTTTACACACAAATTAGTTAATTTGCTTTAATGAATTTTGGACCAAAATGGGTGAAGTGAAATTTTAAATTGTTTGAAATATACTGCAAGTAGAGTTATTTATAAGGGTGAATGTATAGTAAATGCAAGGTACCACATAGTAAAAAGTGCCATATAATTACCCAATTGCATACAAATGCATTTTCTAGCCCATTTCAACTTGGAATTCATATTCAAAAGTTCCTACATGTTCATATGATCTTTCTTTACCCACAGATACCTCATTTGCCTATTTTGGGGTTAAAAGGTGCATTCTTTACACCAATAGATCAAAAAATTAATAAAATAAAGGTGGTGACTTCTAAAATATTTTCAAAAGTAAACCTTGAACCTGAGGGTTTCTTTATGAGTCTAAACTTAAATGGGCATCTCGATTCCTTTTACTAGATCAGGCTGGTGCTTGGGCAAGGTCTCACATGCATCTGCTAGATAAAATCTTTTTTTTAGCATGTACACATGTCAAGCAGCATAAGACTCACATATTGGTTATAGAAAACAAATAAAAGTGATGGTCTTCTAAAATTAAAGATGCCTAGCAATTAATCCTATGACCATAAACATATTTAAATGTTTGTACAAGAGTGATTTATCTCCCATATTGTTTACACTTGACAATAAATTCTCTTACAAATACTTAAGGACTATATTCAATAATGTGAAACCTTTTTCACATTATGAATATATTTATTATGCCATTGAGAATTATTATCAACTATTACATAGCTATTATATGGCTCGTACGGCACATACTGCTATCAATCTCTCACTTGCACTAGAGCCATTCTGCTTAGTATCAGAAACTTATCTTCTCAATATGAAGTTCAACTATTACTAACTTTTGACTTTAGTCAACAGATTAACCAAATTAATAGTTAATGCTATTTTATACAAGGCTAAAGTACCATATTCTAATAATTAATTTGACAATATCATAATACCTTTTGAAATATTCTAGATTTCATTGTAAGACTCGAGTTCCCTTGCCATAAGGTAAGGTTCCATTATTATCACAGTTGAAAGATAATTGTGATGTACTAGAGGAACTCTTAAACAGTTCATAACTGCTAAATCCAAAACATCCTTATATTTGTAACATCCCATTTAACAAATTCAGCTTTTATAATGAAGTTTGTAATTAACAAGCTTAAAACATTCCAAGCAAATTATTTCTTCATCACATATAACAACAATCCTAATGATAGCCTCTATCATTTATATAGTAATGTTCTTCATTTATCAAAATTAAATCTCAAATACTTCTCAAATACTTTAGTATAATTTTGATTATATTTGAAATAATTTAATCCTAGATAGGATTAGAATCTGTTAATCATACTAACAACATTATTGATCTCTAGCCCATTATACAACTCTTGTATAATTTAGATTTCCTATAGTCATACTATAAGGAATCCATGCCATACTTTCTTTAGGTATATAGGGAATCAACTCTCAAAAAGTGGATATCAAAATCATTGGAAATAAAACTTTTGGCATTAGCATGTTGAACTTTTCAACATGCAAATATTGACTTAGGCATATTTAACATTCTCTTCAATCTATCTCTATAGATATGAATTAACAAGAAGTAAAATATTTATCTAAAGTCTAAATAAAGAAAATAATGGTAAACCATTTTAGAAATGCAAATATATTAATATTTTTACCAACCAATGTCATATCCATGTATAAAACTAGAAAGTGAGGAGCCATATCATATCATATATAAGTTTGGATTAGATAAACTTTGGAGAAAATTCTATTTAAAAATGTTTTGCTATTATTTGTAAATTTAACAAAAAGCTATTATAGTTTATCATCTATTACATCATATCATATATGTTGTAATTTATTCTTTTAAGTATACCATCACATGTGGTTTTCCCAAAAAGAATTATAATTATATGCCAATTTTGTATTTAGGAAATTCCTCAAAAATTGGTAATCGAGTTCTCCCCACTTTAATCAGATCATTATAATACCCATTCCCTTTTTTTATGAAATATCCTTAACATTTATTTTCCTTTTTATCTTGAATTTCTTGAACATTTCAAAGAATTCAAATGAACAATTCATTTTATTTACTTGTTTCCGAATGGGTCAATATTATATATTTAAGTAAATGCAATGAATTAGAAAAAAACTCCCACTAACTATTTCACAAATGGTATTGATGCATCTATATTCATAAATTCTAAAACTTCGTTGATTTCTATCCTTTGTCTAACAAAAGGTGATTTAGTTGTTTTTGCATAAGATATTAGATTTCTAAGTTGGAACAAATTCATGATATGTTGTCCAACTAAGCTGTCTTATCTTTAGCTAAACAAATTAATCTAAGATATCATAGTCGTTTTAGATTGGTGTTTTTTATAGCATTATCTTAAAAGCACTTGGAATTGTTTTGTTATTATTAATATAATAATAATACATCAAACATATATAATTCAGACTCTTTAGTTTATTACCATAATAAACCATGCAGACATTTTTCTCATAACAAAATTCATAATTTCTTGAAGTTACAGAGTAATGCAGCTTAAGTGTAACAACCCATACCCTTACTAGGAGTTTTATGACAAATTGCTTGATTTTAGAGCTTTTGTGACAAAATGTGTACTTTTATGAAATTTCATGTGCTATGAGATTTATGAGCAAGTGGCATGTTAGATTAGTTCTAATACGAATTTTGAATATGAAATAGGTGATTAATGTGAAGTGCAAATACATAAAATGATTTATTGCATACAAAGTGAATTTTCATGCACAAGGCGATTTTTAAGCATAAAATAATTTTTATGAGCATTTTTAAAATATTTTAAATTAAATATTTAGGGGAATTTTAGTGAAAATAATAAGCAAAATATTTTATTTTTAATACAATAAAACCAGCCCATAAATTGGATTAAAAGCCCAAGACACCTAAGTACTCCTAACTTAGCTCATTAATGGCAATCTTATAATTTTGCACCAAAACCCTAATTACAACCTAATACTTAGCCTCCCTAGGGTGTGGTAGCCTTCATTCTATTTTCCTATCAAATTTTTATAAAATTTTCTCTCAAAAATTCTCTCTTGACCGAAAAACACAACGTGCCTCTAAATTTTGCAATTTTGTGATCTTCCTTGTAAGTTTTCCTCTTCTTTCAAGCTAATTTTTGAATTTTATGAAACTAATCATGAATAATCCATATGGGATTGTATATTTACTAATTTTATATGTATTATATTTGGCCTAGGTTGCTTTTTTGAAGGAGAAACTGATTTTCAACTATGAACATATCTCTCTTTTCTCAAATCAATCAAAGGTGAACCATAAAACCTAAAAATTGGAATTTTCATGCATATTTTCATTAAGGGGGCGATTTGTGTATGTTGCTATTTTAAAATGATTTTTTTATGACTACATGAAAAATATTGATTTAAATCATACGTTTACATATTACTATAATGATTAGAAAGTATGAAAAATAAGAAAAACCTATGGTTTCCGTGGTTATAGTGGTTCGACCTACAATGGGATTTTGATCCCAAGGCCTATAATTTTTGTAAGGTATATTTTAGTGATTGTTGATATATGTACATGAATGGTACATAATTTAATTGCATGATGATTGAAGGAGTAACTCTAAGAAACTCCTAGAGTGGTTTGGCCATGCTTAGGGTTTCCTAAACACTAATTGACATGTTTGGCTAATATATGTACATGGTTAAATGGCATATGAATTAAGTTCTATGATGTGTTAATTATGAATTAATGATCAACTAATTTGCCTATAGGATTGATTATATGATTTGTCCAAAGGGCATAAGCATGACCTTTTAAGGTTTACTTGTTAAGTTGATATATATGGAAAGTATTGAAGGTGTCAAGTTGGAAGTTAAATTAAATTGATATTAAGATTATGATTTATTGTGTTTGGCTTTAGAAAAGTCTTGATATGAACTATTATGTGAATTCATATAAGTCTAAGAAGGCAAAGTATGCAGGATTTAAAAGTCAACATGTTATCTGCAAGTGACGAGTGACTTCTAAGTGGAACTCCAAGTATTTGTGAATGATATATGTGCATAGGGTAGTTATGGGATAGGATAGCATTATGTTAAGCCAAATGCTAAGTATTGAATTGTAATGTTATGTTAGAGCTTGAGGATTGTCAGAAGTGCAGGGGCTACGAGCATTAAGAGCTAAGGAACCATAAGGTGAGTAAACATTATGTTCATGTTACAAGTATAAGTTATCATGATATGTGAACCTTTGAGGTTCTTGAAACCTAAGTTCCTTTTTATCTTAAATTATAATTATGTGATTTCTTTGTTAAGCTTTGATTGCTAAAGCATAATTGGTCTAAAACTATTATTGACCATTTAGTGATAAGAAAAGAGCCTTTGTGATTGTTGTTGTACCTTACGTTCTTTCTGGAACCACACTATTGTTTATCCTTTGTTTAATAAGCTAAACTTCTATTGCTACTATTATATATGTGATTGTATTCTTTCATGCTTTTGTTACAAGTTATTGCCATTACCTTTGGCTATGGTACCTATGAACCCTTATATATAGAAATCCTTGTGCTGATATAGTAAATCATCAGAACCTATGCATATGGTCTTAAGTCAATGGATAGGGGTAGTGTATCCACTTCAGTTAAAGGAGCAGTTCTAGCCGTGGAGCCTGATAAGCTTTATGCTTCTCTACAAGTTGGGAGTTAGAATTTGATATTTGGGAGTTGGAATTTGGTATGATGCCACTTCTCCCTTTCATGCTTAAGTGAATAAGGCAACAGCCATCACTTTAAAAGTTGTAATTTACAAGTTGATTTCTATAAACCTTATTAAATCACAAGCTATGAAGTATCAATTATGAACTATGAACCATGATATATGAACTATGAACCCTTCCAAAGGGATATGTGTTATTGTACAAGTTTTTTCTTTTTTTTTCTTTATGGTTTACTCATTGAGATCATCTATCTCACCCCTTTCCTTATGTGGTTTCAAGTGAGCATTATGAGGAGCAAGGTGATAGCTCAAACAATATACTCCACTTAGGAGATTTCCTTATCCAAGTCATTTTACATACTATGATATTGTAATACCCAGGATTTCCATAGGTCATTAGAGTTATAATGATACCATATAGTATAAATTCTTATGAGTATAGTACCAATGATAAAGTGATGGGATGAAAGAAACCCTTTTTGGTGCTAAGTGCATGTTTGTGCATCTTTATGAAGTGTGAATGTCCATGTATATTTTATTGAATTAATTTAAGGTAACATGCCCTAGTTTGAGTTTACTATTATATGGGAAGGTGGGATTTGAAATGCCAAATGAAAGGGAATAAAGGTTACGAAAAATTTTTAAGTTCGAAAAAAGTGTTTGGACAGGCTTGTTAATGGGCCTTGGACTCAAGGCCCAAGCCTATGGGATGGCCAGCCCACCAAGGTCAAAATTTGGTGTGACTTAACTAAACTAAGGTTAGAATAAGTTAACTAAAGGTTAGGGTTAGGTTGAGTTAGGTTAATCACCATTTTGAATGATAGCCATCTTTATTGACTTTTATCAATTTTGACACCAAAGCTAATCCACTTTCCCATCACCATGTCCACATACATTTTGGTAATTATGAAACTCATCATTATGGTGCCAAGTCACCATACACCCAAGGGCAATCTTAACCACCTACCTTGATCAATCTTAACCATCCATCTTAGGCAAAAATGTGACCATTGATCTTGTGAGATTAAATAACCACCATTGATTTCATTTACATATAAAGTGAAAATGTGTAAATTCTTTTCATTTGTAACCTAGCATCAAAATCACATCCTCATCAAAAGCCAAAACCTCTCAACTTGTTCTTTAACATAGGACCGAATTTGAAGCATTTCAAGGTAAGATTTTATGTTTAAGTGTTTCTTTCCTTGCTCCTAACCTAAGAGTGATGAGTTGTTAGTAAGTATATACTTTTCTTTTGATTTCTATGGTTTGATTTTGATGGATGGATTTAAGGGAGGACTTAGTTTGCATGTTAGACGAGGGAATATTCAAATGGGAGAAATTTGGGGTTTGATAAGTAAGAGAAAACAAAGAAAGCATGAGAAGATCAAGGGGGTTGGGCAGACACGGGTGACCATACCACTGGGGTTCTAGCCGTGTGATATGGAAAATTTAGAAATTCATCCAGTAGCCTCCCACGGGTGAAGGTACAGCTGAGGTTTCACCTATAGGCAGTTATGTTTTTGGCCATATTGAAATGGTTTGTCCTAGTGTTCATGACTTATTACTAGATTATTTCATTAACATTTTTATAAATTTCCTCATTTGTGATCTTATAATAAGATCATTGAGAATGCAATTAGATGTTGATGTTACATGTGTTTCCTTAATTGTGTTATGCGGGATATTTAAAGGATATTGAACTAGCTTATGACATGAGTAAGCAAGGAATAGATGATATGTCTATATGAAATAGTTAGATTTTGGTTAGAAAGTTAAAGGAATTGAAATTGATGTACATTGTTTGGATGTATTTGTAGAATCAAAAGGCAAAGGCATTGCTTGGGATACCCAAGAGCCTCACTATAATTTGTGTTAAGTTTATCAATATAAGAGCTAAAGAGTAAGAGGTGAGTACTTAATAATACCTTATAACTTGATCTTTAAATATAAGCATAAATGTTAAATCATTTCCAATTTGAGATGCATTGCAATTCTTTGGTAAGCATTATTTGCTTTATTGATTATTAAACCAAAGTGAATCAAACATTCTTTCATAGCATTTGGCCAATTGAGCCTATATTGCTTTGAGCTTATAATGTGATAAAAGATGGGAACCTAATTATTTATTGATGTATTATCCATTGAATCCTTTCATAGATAAAATGGTAAATGTTATAATGATACCATGATAAGTAGAATACCCCTCTGATGTGGGGCAATACATCAGACATTGTGCACAATGGTAATGGACCTGTGGATAGGGTAAAGAATATCTGAACTTTAGCTGGGAAGGGTTTAAGGTTCCAGTATGAATGGCCTGATCAGTCGTACATGTGACGAGTATGGGAGTGAGCAAGGCGTATGCTGCCACTCGATTGATTATGAGGGAAACATACCATTTCCAATAAAGGAATTGTTCTACTAAAAATATAAAATCTGTTATACATACATATATGGAAAAATTGTTCCATAAGGATAATTTTTGACTCACTTTACTTTATTGCTATAAGGAATCATCTTTGTGCATACACTATTGATTAATCTTTATGATATTATTTTGTAATCACTAAGCTTTGTCTCACCCCATAGTTGTTGTTTATTTTCAAGACCAACTGATAGATCAGCAAGATAAATTCCAAGTTCTGCGTCTTCACTTTGAAATTGCATTGCTTCTTTTGGTGTTATGTTGTATATACTATGTTGTATTTTAGAAGTTTTACTCTAGAGCTCTATGGATTGTTAAGGTCTATAATAATGATATAGTTTAGAATATTCTTAGTATGTGTGTGGTTTGATATTATTTTACTTTAGTCTAAGTACTTGAGTAATATACGAATGAGTTGTAATTAAATAATGGTAAATGTTATCTTATAGATGATTGATATGGTAATCGATGATAAAGAATGGTTGTTTTAGTTTTGATCTTGGGATAAGGGTAGCGTGGTCTTCTTCAATAATTAATAACTTATAAGAGGGTTATATGGGTTTAAGTAACCTTAAGTCTCCCTATGCCTTAGGATAGTCATGGCTCAAAGATGGGTCATGACAAAGGTGGTATCAGAGCAAAGATTTAGGTCTTTATACCTATTTTGTATTATAAGTTAAACTATGGAGCATAGGATTCATTATTGTTAGTAAAGTACCTTATTAGGTTAGATCTGTGTTAACGTTATACATTAGGTTGTCATCTTTCTGTGATATTTGTGAGATTTTACATGTTGTCATTACATGATATTACTAAGTTGTGAAATGTTGTTTGTGACTGGTAATGTGTAGATGCCTTGAATTCATAATCCTAATGAGGAGAGGGATGTATCTGATGCAGCCTCGGTTGCTTATCCTGACTCAGAGGAGACAGATCCAAAGGAGGATCCTAATCCTATTTAGGTAGCTAGGATAAAGGCTAGGATTAAAGAGATTATGGGAGAACTACACATGTTACGAGATGAGGTACTTAATTTGAGGGACTTGAAGTGGGAACTGGCAAAGGTTAGTAATATGCATAGGAATCCATAGGCGGACCCAATTCCACCTCTTAAGGATTTGATGCCGGGATTTCCTAAGCATCTATGTGCTGCATGTGGGAGATTTGACCACTCCGAGGAGAGGTGTTCTATGAGTAGACATTTATTATCCTCATCTCTAATGTCTACAGGTTATAGGCAGGTGGGGCTAGGAGAGAGAGAGGCCTCCAATAAGGAGAGGGACTCTGAAGATTAGTGAGATAGATCATAGATGGGTATACCATGATCACATTTTGGGTATGGTATAGTTTATATATACAAAAATGATATGGACGATCTAAAATTAGGATGACTAAAAAAAATGCTAGAGTGTGTAGTACTTGTACATAGATGTGTAAGTTGCAAAATGAAGGAATAACAATGAGTATGTTTATATGGAAATGGGTATCTGTGACAATGATTTTGCTTTACAAATCACATGCAATGGCTAAATGGTATAGGCATGATTAATGAGATGATATAAGTAAGGTAAATCAATAATTCATGTATATGTGAAAAAATTGCATACATTAAATATTTAAAATTGTGATGTTTGAATGACATTGTGTACGTTGTTTTCAGCATAGATGTTACCCCATGGGATTGCTCAGCTAGAGGGACAGGGGTCCTAAGAAGCTGATAGCATTATTCCAGATATGACATCTAATGGTGCTTTTGTTCGAAATACCAATCGAGAATCTTCCCGATCAAGGCAGCGCACTGTAAGTGGTGGAGAACATGGACCACCAGGGGATATGGAACCATTACAACAAGAATGTGAAGTGATGAGGTAGGAACATTTGGAATTAAGTTGTCAGCATCAGGAAGTTCCACCACCACCTATGGTGCCACCTGCACCATAAGTGGATGACATACCTCCCATCTTACCATGAGTACCATGTAGGGTGCGGAGGCGAATGTTACCAAGAGAAGGAGTTACGGTGCATGATTTAAAGAAGTTCAAACTGCCATAATTTTCAAAAGAAGAAGGGGAAGATCCCCAGAAATTTTTAGAGGAAATGGACAAGATAGCCTAGAGGATGACATGCTCTGATGAGAAATTGATCGAGTTGATAGGAGTTCAACTTCAGAGTGATGCTTAGGGTTGGTTTCAAAGGAATATTGAAGAGAGATTGTATGCAAATGGTCCACCTATATAGGAAGAGTTCAAACAAGAGTTAACAAATGAATTTCTATCTGAAGGGGAGAGACAGAATCATGTACTTCAGTTTGAACAATTGAAATAAAGGCCTGGGATGCCAGTATTAGAGTATGCCCAGGAGTTCAAAAGGTTAAGCAAGTATGCCACTCATATTGTGCCAATAGAAGCAAGTAAAGTTGACCGATTCCATCGAGAATTGGCAGCTCCATTATATCATGTTCTGGTGGCCACTGAGTTTCCCACTATGGCTAAATTGATCAACAAGGTTAAGCTTATGGAGGGGAGGCACAAGGCAAAAAAAGCAGAATAGATGGAAAGGGACCAAAGACAGAAGAATAAGAATGGGGATCGGGTAATCAGCAACGAGGTAGTTTCGATCAGAATAGGGATCTAGAGTAGACTTTCCCTATTTCCACCCCTTTTCAGCCATGAAGAAGTCGACAGAATCAATTTCAGGCTAGTAGTGGTCCGATGGCATTTACACTGAGTAATGCGAATAATTCAGCTATTCCCATATGTGTTTTATATGGAAGGCCACATAAGGGAGGATGTAGGAGAGCCTCGAGAGCATGTTTAAAATGTGGTCAAATGGGGCATTTCATTAAAGATTGTCCACAGACGGTCAATCAAAGAGCAATAATGGCAATGTCACAACATACCATGCAGATGTATCGACCTGAAGACTATGGCCAAAGAGGATGAGAAAGAGGATCAAGGCAATCCTCGAGTAATGTCAAAGCTATGGAGGGTAAGGGTCAAGGAAGAGTGTATGCCCTCAATCAATAAGAAGCAGGAGCTTCGAATAATGTTGTTACAAGTACTATTTCTATTCAGTCTGTAAGTGCTAGTTGCTTGTTTGATTTGAGTGAGACACATTCCTTGTTTTGCCTCATTTTGCTAGGAAATTAGGAAGGGATAAGGAAGTTATGCAGGAAGCTTTGATTCTAAGCACACCATTAGGAAATGACGTGATAGTAAATCAAATGTACACATACTGTATTATTGAAATTGAGGGTAGAAAACTTCTTGTGGACGTGATTGAACTGGAAATATTAGGATTTGATATCATTTTTGGTATAGATTGGTTATCCAGGCATAATGTTAGTTTAGACTATCGGCGAAAAAGAATTGATTTTAAAAAAGAATATGGGTTGAAATTTAGGTTTCAACGAATCAAAGTAATTTTTCTATGAATCTTATTTCAGCTATAGGGGCAAAAAGGATGCTAAGGAAGGGATGCCAAGCATTTTTAGCACAGGCAATATATGTTAATAAGGAGGCTAGTGTCTTAAGAAGATACTTGTCGTAGAGGATTTTTTTGATGTTTTTCCTAAGGATTTGCCGGGAATGCCACCGGATAAGGAAATTGAGTTTTCGATTGAGCTTCTACTTGGAACTCAACCGATATTGATACCGCCTTACTAAATGTCACCTTCAGAATTAAGGGAATTGAAGGTCCAGCTGCAAGATTTACTTGACAAGGGTTTTATTAGACCGAGTAGCTCCCCGTGGGGTGCTCCGATTTTGTTTGTCAAAAAGAAAGATAGATCTCTTAGATTATGTATAGATTATAGATAGTTGAATAAGGTGACTGTGAAAAATAGATATCCTCTGCCAAGAATAAATGATTTATTTGATCAGCTACAAGGAGCTAGTTACTTTTCAAAGATTGACTTATGATCGAGGTATCATAAGCTAAGGATTCGAGGTGAAGACATTTGCAAAACTACATTAAAAATGAGATATGGTCATTATGAGTTCACTATGTTGCCATTTGGGTTGACCAATGCACCAGCAGCTTTCATGGACCTAATTAATCGGGTATTCAAACCTTTCTTGGATAGGCTTGTGATCATGTTTATTGATGATATCTTAATTTACTCAAAGAACAAAGAGGACCACAAAGAACATTTGAGAATGGTGTTATAGAATCTGAGGGAACATAAGCTTTATGCCAAGTTGTCAAAGTGTGACTTTTGTTCGAGCAAGTATGTTTCCATAGACATGTGGTGAGTAAGGAAGGAATCAAAGTAGATCCCAATAAGGTGGAAGTGTGAAGGTGAGGAGTTTTTTAGGATTGGTAGGTTATTACCGCTAGTTCATAAAAGATTTCTCTAAGATAGCTGCATCGTTAATGAAGCTTACTAGGAAACAAGTTAGATATAAGTGGGATGAAGCTTGTGAGGACAGTTTCCAAAAGCTTAAAGATTTTTTTTTTTTAGCTCTAGTATTAGCTTTATCATATGGAGATGAAGGTTTTGCTATATAGTGTGATGCCTTAAGAGTTGGTGTAGGGTGTTTACTAATGCAAAATGGGAAGGTTATTGCCTATGTATCTAGGCAATTGAAGAGACATAAAGTGAATTATCCCACTCATGATCTAGAAATAGTAGTGGTTGTCTTTGCTTTAAAAATATGGAGACACTATTTGTATGGGGAGAAGTGTGAGATCTATACTGATCATAGGAGCCCTCAATATATTTTAAAGCAAAAGGATTTAAATTTGAGACAGTGGCGATGGTTAGAGCTACTCAAAGACTATGATTGTTAGATATTCTATCATCCTGGTAAAGCTAATGTTGTTGTATATGCTCTTAGTAGAAAATCTGTGGGTAGTCTTTCTCACATAGCGGGACAAAAGAGGCCTATGGTGAGGGAATTAAAGCAAATGTTTGATGAAGGCTTACGATTGGAGGTAAGTGATTCATAAGTATTGTTAGCTTACTTCCAAGTGAAGCCAAAGCTTATTGATGAAATCAAGACTTTTCAAGGTTGAGATCCTAGCTTAGTGAAGATTAAAGAAGATTTAGAAAAAGGGCAAGCTCTAGAGTTTAGGGTGGAAGGAGACATTCTAAAATGTTGAGATTGACTTTGTGTGCCAAATGTAGAAGGGCTAAGAGAGAGGATTCTAAAGGAAGCACACTAGACTCCTTATAGTGTTCATCTAAGTGCCACCAAAATGTACCATAATTTTAAAGGTTTGTATTGGTGGCTGGGATCGAAGAAGGACATGACAAATTTTGTTGCTTCTTGTGTCAGTAGGTGAAATTTGAACATCAATGACCTTCTGGATTACATCAGGAGATAAAATTGCTAGAATGGAAGTGGGAACATGTTACTATTGATTTTGTAGTGGGACTACCTAGAACGATTAATGGTTATGACTCTATTTAGGTCATAGTGGACCGATTGACAAAATCGGCACACGTTATTGAATTGAAGGCTACATATATAGTGATTGGTTATGCTCATATTTATGTTGATGAGATCATAAGATTGCATAGAGTTCTACTCTCAATTATTTCTGATCGAGGTACCCAGTTTACTTCAAGATTTTGGCAAAGATTACAAGTGGCATTGGGAACACAACTCAACTTTAGCATTGCTTTTCATCTGCAGATAGATGGACAATCTAAAAGAATAATTTAGACACTAGAAGATATGCTTCATATGTGTGTTGTGGACTTTGGAGGTGGCTGGGATAAGCACCTTCCACTTATTGAATTTGCATACAACAATAGTTATCATTCTTCTATAGGAATGGTGCCTTACAAAGCATTGTATGATAGAAAGTGTCGATCTTTGATCTGTTAGATAGAGGTTGGTAATAAATATTTTGAAACCCCTAATATGGTAAGGGAAGCCACAACAAAGGTGAAGGTTATCCAGAAGAGACTAAAAACTGCTTTTAGTCATCACAAGAGTTATGCTGATCTTCAGAGGAAGGATATTTAGTTTGTGATGGGGGACCATATATTCTTGAAGGTTTCACCAATGAAGGGAGTGATAAGATTTGGTAAGAAAGGGAAGTTGTCAGACCTTTTGAGATTCTCAATAGGGTTGGAAAAGTTTCATATAAGCTAGCACTACCACCTGCACTGGGACACGTACATCCAATTTTTCATATATCGTTGTTGAGGAAGTATGTATCTGATCCATCGCACATATTACAACCTTAGCATATTGAGATTGATAAAGACCTTTCCTATGAAGAAATTCCAATTGCCATTTTGGATCACTAAGTAAAAAAGCTGAGAAAGAAAGAAGTACCGATGGTGAAAGTGCAATGGCGTAACAATAATGTGGAGGAATGCACATGGAAAAGCGAGAACGATATGCTACAATGGTACCCACATTTGTTTCAGACAACGGGTAAGTTTTTTTTTTTTAAATTCATGGATGAATTCTTTTAAGGAGGATAGAATGTAATATCCAGGGTTTCTATAGCTCATTAGAGTTATAATGATACCATATAGTATAAATTCTTATAAGTATGGTGCCAATGATATAGTGATGGGATGAAAGAAACCCTTTTTCATGCTAAGTGCATGTTTGTGCATCTTTATGAAGTGTGAATGTTCATGTATATTTTATTGAATTAATTTAAGGTAATATGTCTTAGTTTGAGTTTATTATGATATGGGAAGGTGGGATTTGAAATGCCAAGTGAAGAGGAAGGGAAAAAGTTACAAAAAATTTTTAAGTTTGAAAAACATGTTCGAATTGGCTTGTTAATAGGCCTTGGACTCAAGGCCCAAGCCCATAGGATGGCTGGCCCACCAAGGTCTAAATTTGGTGGGACTTAACTAAACTAATGTTACAATAAGTTAACTAAGGGTTAGAATGAGGTTGAGTTAGGTTAGTCACCATTTTGGATGACAGCCATCTTTGTTGACTTTTGTCAACTTTGACACCTAAGCTAATCCACTTTCCCATCACCATATCCACAAGTATTTTGGTGATTATGAAACTCATCATTATGATGCCAAGTCACCATACACCTAAGGGCAATCTTAACCATCCACCTTGATCAATCTTAAGCATCCATCTTAGGCAAAAATATGACCATTGATCTTGTGAGATTAAATCACCACCATTGATTTCATTTACATATAAAGTGAAAATATGTAAATTCTTTTCATTTGTAACCTAGCATCAAAATCACATCGCCATCAAAAGCTAAAACCTCTTAATTTTTTCTTCAAAATAGGACCGAATTTGAAGCATTTTAAGGTAAGATTTTATGCTTAAGTGTTTCTTTCCTTGTTCCTAACCCAAGAGTGATGAGTTGTTAGCAAGTATATACTTTTCTTTTGATTTCTATGGTTTGATTTTGATGGAGGGATTTAAGAGAGGACTTAGTTTGCATGTTAGATGAGGGAATATGAAAATAGGAGAAATTTGGGGTTTGATAAGTAAGAGATAACAAAGAAAGCATGAGAAGATCAAGGGGGTTGGGCAGACACGGGTGATCACACCACTAGGGTTCAAGCAGTGTGATAAGGAAAATTTAAAAATTCATCCAATAGCCTCCTACGGGTGAAGGCATGGCTTAGGTTTCACCCGTGGGCAGTTATGTTTTCGGCCGTATTGAAATGTTTTGTCCTAGTGTTCATAACTTATTACTAGATTATTTCATTAACATTTTTATAAATTTCCTCTTTCATGATCCTATAATAAGATCATTGAGAATGCAATTAGATGTTGATGTTACATGTGTTTCCTTAATTGTGTTATAGGGGATATTTAAAGGATATTGAATTAGCTTATGACATGAGTAAGCAAGGAATAGCTGATATGTTTACTAAAATAGTTAGAGTTTGGTTAGAAAGTTAAAGGAATTGAAATTGATGTACATTATTTGGATATATTTGTAGAATCGAAAGGCAAAGGCATTGCTCAGAATACCGAGGAGCCTCACTATAATTTACATAAAGTTTATCGATATAGGAGCTAAGGAGTAAAAGGTGAGTATTTAATAATACCTTGCAACTTGAGCTTTAAATATAAGCATAAATGTTAAATCATTTCCAATTTGAGATGCAATTCAATTCTTTGGCAAATATTATCTACTTTATTAATTATTGAACCAAAGTGAATCAAACATTCTTTCATGGCATTTGGCCAATTGAGCCTATATTGCTTTGAGCCTGTAATGTGATAAAGGATGGGAACCTAATTATTTATTGATGTATTATCCATTGAATCCTTTCATGGATAAAATGGTAAATGTTACAATGATACCATGATAAGCAGCATACCCTTTTGATGTGGGGCAATATATCAGACATTGTGCACAATGGTACTGGACCCGCAGATAGGGTAAAGAATATCCGAACCTTAGCTGGGAAGGGTTTAAGGTCCCTAGTACATATGGCCTTATCAGTTGTATATGTGACGAGGTATATGGGAGTGAACAAGGCATATGCCACCACTTAATTGATTATGGGGGAAACATACCATTTCTAAGAAAGGAATTGTTTTACTAAAAATATAAAATATGTTATACATACATATATGGGAAAATTGTTCCATAAGGATAATTTTTGACTCACTTTACTTTATTGCTATAAGGAATCACCTTTGAGCATACACTATTAATTAATCTTTATGATATTATTCTGTACTCATTGAGCTTTATCTCACCCCATAGTTGTTTATTTTCAAGATCAACTGATAGATCAACAAGGTAAATTCCAAGTCCAGTGTCTTCGCTTGGAAATTGCATTGCTTCTTTTGGTGTTATGTTGTATATGCT
This sequence comes from Reutealis trisperma, assembly GCA_947687605.1. Classification (NCBI taxonomy): domain Eukaryota; kingdom Viridiplantae; phylum Streptophyta; class Magnoliopsida; order Malpighiales; family Euphorbiaceae; genus Reutealis; species Reutealis trisperma. Next base: position 240,072 of record CANTUT010000134.1, on the reverse strand, counting down.
ATGTTGTATTTTGTAAGTTTCACTTTAGAGCTCCATGGATTGTTAAGGTCTATAATAATGATATAGTTTAGAATATTCTTAGTATGTGTGTGGTTTGGTATTATTTTACTTTAGTCTAAGTACTTAAGTAATATATGAATGAGTTGTAATTAAATAATGGTAAATGTTTATCTTATAAATGATTGATATGGTAATCGATGATAAAGAATGGTTATTTTGGTTTCGATCTTAGGATAAGGGTAGCATGGTCTTCTTCAGTAACTAATAACTTATAAGAGGGTTATATGGGTTTAGGTGACCTTAAGTCTCCTATGCCCTAGGACAATCATGGCTCAAAGAAGGGTCGTGACAGATATGGTGTCACATCCCAACTTGTGAGACATGATGGTCTTAGAACATAGGGAGACACAAGGTCATCCACGCCTATAATACCCACTTATACAAATGTAAAAAAAAAATTGCCTAGGATCATATCAAACCTCATACATTAACTTAATAAAACCTTTTATAAAGGAAAAAACCTTAAGTTGCGGAAGCTAAAAATATACTTTATTACAATTGATAAGAAAACAATAGTAAGACTCTAAGTAAATTTTACAACATAATATCTTAGAGTAAAGTTCCCATAACAACTCCTAGAGCATTTAAAGACTCATCATAACATGGTATTATTAAAACTTTGACAAAGGAATTTCCTAAGCGGAGTAAGTAGCTTAAATGATCACCTTGCCTTCTCATAATGCTCACCTGGAACCACACAAGGAAAAAAGAGTGAGATAGATGATCTTAATGAGTAAACAAATACAACTTATACAATAACATGCATCCCTTAGAAGATTTCATAGCTCATTGTTCAAAATTTATGATTCACAGTTCATGGCTTGCAATTTAATAAGGTTTATAGAAATCAACTTATAACTCATAACACATATAGAGTAGAGGCTGCTGCCTTGTCTGCTCATAACATAATATAGAGTGAAAGCTGCTACCTTATCCATTCGTAACATAATATAGAGTGAAGGCAGCTGCCTTGTCCACACATAACTCATAACATTTAAAGTGAGGGCTGCTGCCATGTTCACACATAACTCATAACATAATTTATAACATATGAAGGTAACAGTAGCACTGAAGGATACAATCAAATGTAACATAATAACAATAGGAGTTTAGCTTTTTTAGCAAAATATGAACAATAGTGTTGTTTTAGAAAAAAATATAAGTTAGGGCAATAATTGTAAAGGTATTATCACTGGATAATCAAAAATGGTTTTGGACCAATTGTCCTTTAGCAACCTAAGAGTACAAAGAAATCATTAAAATAGAAAAGAACTTGGGTTTCAAGATATCAAAGGTTCACAAAACATGATAACTTGCATGTGTAACTTGAAACATAATGTTTACTCACACTTGTAGCATGAACATAGTGTTTACTCACCTTGTAGTTCCTTTGCTCCTAATACACGTAGCCCTTTTGAACCTCTAAAACTCCTCAAGTTCTAACATAATATTTAATTCAATACTTAGTATTTATTTAATCATGATGCTATCCTATTCCATAACTACCCTATGCACATATAACATTCACATACACTTGGAGTTGCACATAGAAGCACACTCATCACTTGCACATCACATATTGATTTTAAAAGTCTTGCACACTTAACCCTTATAGGCCTAAATGAAGACACATTACATTTATGTCAATACCTTTCTAAGGCCATCATAATATCATTATCTTAATATCAATTCACTTTAACAATCATCTTAGTACACTTAATACTTCCATGCATGTTATCTTAACAAATAACCTTTCAAGCATCATGCTTATCTCATATGACTAATTCCTTTAATCAATCTCCTTATAGATTCAAGATCATTAATTCATTATTAACTCATCATACAACCTACTTCCATATTATCCAATCACATTCACATATTAATCCTAACATAAGGTTGAGATACCTTAAGTATACCAAATTGCGTCTAGGCTAGTCTATAGTCATTCCTTCAACCAACATGCAAACATACATGGATGTCAATAATCATCAAAATATATCACATAAAAATTATAGACATTGGGATAAAAATCTCATAGTAGGCCGAATGCATCATCAAAGGAAAAACTGAATTTTTCTTACTTTTCGCACTTTCTGTCTATTAGAGTAATATGTAAAAACATGGTTTGAACCAATATTTTTCATGTAAACATAACAAAAATCATTTTAGAACATTATTCTACATGAATTGGCAGTAATAGGTGTGATATGTACATGAAAATTCTAATTTTAGGATGCAAAACCATGAGTTTTCTTATTTTTAGTATTTTTTAGTCATTTTAGTAATATGTAAATAGGTGGTTTAAACCATTATTTTTCATTCAATCATAGCAGACATCAGTTTAGAACATCTCATGTATGTTTGTGGCATATTTATATGGTTTTTGTGTGTGTTAATTTAGGCATTTTGTGATTAATTCATGTTTATGTAGATTAGAATGTGTTATTTTACCTTTTTTTAGTTTGAGGAAGGTTTTGGCTCATTTTGCAGGAATTAGGCATTAAATGGAGAAAAAGAAGGAGATTTGGGCAGAAGCATGTGCAACGGGTCCAAAAAATCTCGCACATAGCCTAGCCAGAGCACGCAAGGCAACTGCCCAGGCATCCCAGCTCCCCAGCACCAGCTGCCAAGGGCCAACGCACGCTAACGCAATAAGCAGCAGCAGCAGCAGCGCTCCCATCAGCATCCGTAGTGGTCGTCCAGCGTGCGCAACGGGCTATCTCCAGTAGGCCACATTCAGCAGTGCAAGCAGCACCATCTCCAGTGCCCGCTCCCAACAAAAATCTCAGCCCAAGCTCGCTAGTTGCCCAGCCCCAGCGCCCAGCTGCCTAGTCCCAGCGCCCACCGCGAAGATCTGATCAGTTTAGGCAATGTTGATCCGAATTTTTTGTTTCCTTTCCATTTAGGTTTTTTGTTTTTAGAGGTTATAAATAGATCAAAAATAGGGAAAAAAGGGGATCTGGAGTTTTTTTGGATTACGAATTGTAATTAGCATAAAATTTCATTTTTAGTTAATTTTCCAGATCTTATTTCGAGATTAGGCTTCCAAATTTTGTTCTTGGGAATTTATTTGGTGGAAATTCAAGAGATTGAATTTAATCAATTCAGTTGCAAGGTGAGGATTGATTCTTATTTCTCCAATTTAATTATTCTAGGTTAATTAAATCAATAGTATTGTTTTGATGGATTCAATTAATTATATTGAGAATGAGATGATTTCTCTATTTTTCATGAGCTAATTTCATTTTAGTCTAGGGTTTGTATGATGTGTTCATTATATGGAATTGAATTAAATCCCAATCAATTATTCTTTTTATTCTTAATTGAATTGGCTGGTTGTTTAAGAACAATTGCTTAGCTACCAATTGTTTTACTTAGGTTTTGAACGATGGAATGAGAGTTGAAGTTCAATTCCAGATTTCATTCTGTTAAGATCTTAAAATGAATTATAAATATAAGTTTTAAGATTAAGTCCTTATTCTTAATGTATGAATTGATAGAATGATTTCTATGAATGTGATTGCTAATAGACTTATTTTTATCCTTTGATTTATTAGAAACCAGGACTTTAGCATAATTAATTGGGACTATTCTCGAACATAGAGGATTGATAAACTGAATACAAACCCTAGACTATCTTTATTAATTAAATTTTCACTTATTTACATCTACATTTTCTTTTAATTTATTGTTTTGCTAGTAGTTCTTTTAAAATTCAAAAATCAAACAAATCTTTTTATATTTAATTTGCTTTCACAAAGAAACAAGTGATTTCCATTTGCAATTCCTTGAGAGAATACGACCTTGGGTGCTTCCTATATACTACAATTGCCCTGTATACTTGCGGGTTGCTTTTGAACAGTATATTTTGAGACGAACAATGTATGAATCAGTAGCATAAGTAATAATTATACAAAAAAAAAAATCCAAGTTTTAAGGCTTAGGTTGAAAATCATGAGTTTTCGCGCTTTCCTCACTTTCCGTTCATTACAGCAATATGCAAACACATGATTTAATCATTATTTTTCATTCAAAAAAAAAATATCAAATTAGAATCCATTCACGTACAAATCAGTAGCCACATTTTTAAATAATAATAAAATTTCTAACTTCTAAGTTCTAGCACAAAAATCTTGAATTCCTTTATTTTCTGAAACTTTTCGGTCATTACAAAAATATGTAGAAATATAATTTAATTCAATATTTTTCATTCAAACACATCAAAAATCAGTTTAGAAATCATTCATGTAGGAATCGCCATCCCCTTGTTGTGTTTATGCATAAAAATTTCAATTTTAGGTTACAATATTCACTTTTAGAGAAATCGTGTGAAAAGATTTGTATTTTTGGTAGAGAATTAAATTTCTCTTTCAAAAAATACCCAAATAGAATTAAATCTACAAAAATTAGTAAATAATCAGTTAAAATAATTTCTCATAATTTATTTTATAGAAATCAAATAGGAAATTGAAAGAGAAGAAAAATTTACGAATACGGGCGGGAAATCGCAAAATTAAAAGTGTTTTCTTAATTTCGGTAGAGAGAAATATTTTGGGAAAATTTTTTGTCAAGATTTAGAAAAATGGAGTGATGGCTATTGGAATGAGAGTGCTAGCCGAAATTTTCATTATATATTAGGGTTTGGGGTGAAATTTCCAAGTTTACCCTTAATAGCTAAGTTAGGAGTAGTGGGCTTTTAGATATTTAGGCTTTTTATTTAATTTAGGGCTGATAATGGGTAATTAAAAATAAAATATTTTTTTTTATTATTTCCATTAAGATTTCCTCCAAAACATTTATTTAAGAATATTTTAAAAATACTTATAAAATTATTTTATGCTTAATAATTGCCTTAATGCATGAAAATTCATTTTATTTAAAATAATTTATTTTATGCAATGTACTTCATATAAATCATTTATTTCATAATAATAACTTATATTATGTATATTAAAATTAATTTAACATGCCACATACTGATCAATCACATAGCACAAATATTCCCATAAAAGCATACATTTAGTTTTAATAGTTCTAAGTCAAGCAAATTGGTTCTAAAAACTCCTAAGGTAGGTATGGGTTATTACATATGTAGAGTTTGTAGCAACTCACACCCATCCTAGGAGTTTCGTGACAAATAACTTGACTTTAGAGTTATCATGACAAAATGTGTACTTTTATGGAAATTCATGTGTTATGTGATTGATGAGTATGTGGCATGTTAGATTATCTCTAATATGCATAATTTGAATTTTTATTATGAAATAAGTGATTTATGTGAAGTGCATGAGCATAAAATGATTTATTGCAGACAAAGTGAATTTGCATGCACAAAGCGATTTTTAAGCATAAAATAATTTTTATAAATATTTTAAAAAATATTTTTAAATAAATTTTTTAGGGGGAATTTTAATGAAAATAATAAGAAAAATATTTTATTTTAATTACTTATAATGAGCCCATAAACAAAATTAAAAAGCCCAACACACTAAAACAGTCATAACCTAGCTCATTAATGGCAAACTTATAATTTTGCCAAAACCCTAAATATATAAGATAAAATTTGGCCAGCCCTTTTGTTACAACCACCATTCTATTATTCTTCAGAATTTTTACAAAAAAGTTCTCTAAAAAATATTCTCTTAATAGAAATTCACAAAGTGACTTCAAATCTTGCGATTTTGTGATCATTTTCGTGAGTTTTTGATTCCTTTCAACCTATTATTTGATTTTTATGAAACTAGCTATGAGAAATCCATTTAGGGATATAAATTTATTATTTTACTGATGTTAAATTTGGCCTAGGTTAATTATTTGAGGGAGAAACCAATTTTAAATCGAAAACACAACCCTTTCTTCATGCATCCACCAAAGGTGAACCCTAAAACTCAAAGTTAGAATTTTCATGTAATTATACAAGGGGGGCCATCAAATTGTGTATGGATGTGTTTTAAAATAATTTTTATTGTGTTTAGATGAAAAATATTGATTTAAGTCATATTTCTATATATTACTGTAATGTTCAAAAAGTACAAAAAGCAAGAGAATTAATGGTTTTCACCCTAAAACCTAAAGTTGGAAAATCTTCATGTATATAATATGCAAGGGTGCTAATTCCTATGTGTTAGTGCTCTAAAATTATTTTTGTCATGTTTACATGAAAAATATTGATTTAAATAATGTATTTGCATATTACTGTAATGAACGGAAAGCATGAAAAGTAAGAAAAAATCCATGTTTTGCCTTGATAGCATATATTTGGCCTGCATAGAGATTTTAATCCCAATGTCTATAATTTTTATATGACATCTTTTAATAATTGTTGACATATATATATGAATGATAAATGATTTAACTACATGCTAGTTCAAGGATAACTCTAGACAAAGTCTATAGAGGTTCGGCCTAGCAAGGATTTACTAACCTTATTACTATGTTATGATTAATATGTGTATATGATTATGTGACAAGTGAAATAGGTATTATGAGGTGTTAATAGTGAAGTAATGATCTTAAATTGACTATGAGATAGATGATATGATTTTTTCAAAAGAGATAAGCACGACTCTTCAAGGTTACTTGTTAAGTTGATATATATGTAAAGTGTTAAGTGTACTAAGTGGAATATTAAATGGAATTGATATCAAGATCATAATATATTGTGTTTGACTTTAGAAAAGTCATAGTATGAGTTATAATGTCATTTCATGTGAGCCTATAAAGGCTAAGTGTTGAAAACTTTAAAAGTTAACATGTTATGTGCAAGTGACGAGTGTACTTCTAAGTGCAACTCCAAGTATATGTGAATGATATATGTGCATAGGGTAGTTATGCATAGGATAGCATGATGATTAAGCAAATGCTAAGTATTGAATTATAATGTTATTAGAGCTTGAGAAGTATTAGAAGTTTAAAGGGCTATAAGTACTAGGAGCAAAAGAATCACAAGGTGAGTAAACATTATGTTCATGTTACAAGTAGGAGATATATTGATATGTGAACCTTTGAGATTCTTGAAACCCAAGTTCTCTTATATTTTCAATTATAATTATATGAATTCTTAGTTAAGCTAGGGTTGCCAAAGGACAATTGGTCTAAAACTATTGTTGATCTTTCTTTGACAAGAAAGAACCTTTGTGAATGTTACCTTACCTTACATTCTTTCTGGAACCACGCTATTACTCATCTTTTGTTCAATAAGCTAAACTCCTATTACTATTATGTTACATGTAATTGCATCATTCAATGCAATTGTTATCTCTATAGTTATAATATAAGTGAACACAGTAGTAGCCTTCATTTTATAAGTTATGAGTTACAAGTGAATATGGCAGCAGCCTTCACTTTATAAGTTATGAGTTACAGGTGAACACAGTAGCAACCTTCACTTTATAAGTTATGAGTTATAGGTGAACACGGCAACAACCTTCACTTTATAAGTTATAAGTTATAGGTGAACACAGTAGCAACCTTCATTCTTTATGTTATTAGTTATAAGTGAACACGACAGTAGCCTTCACTATATATGTTTTGAGCTATGTGTGAACACAATAATAGCCTTCACTCTATAAGTTACTAGTGAATACAGTAATAGCCTTCACTCTATAGGTTATGGGTTATGAGTGGATATGGTAGCAGCCTTCATTTTATATGTTATGGGTTATGAGTGGATACGACAGTAGCCTTCACTCTATATGTTATGAGTTATAAGTTGATTTCTGCAAACTTTGTTAAATTTCAAGCCATGAACTATGAATCATGAATTATGAACAATGAACTATGAAACCTTCAAAGGGATATTTAACATTGAGACCATGTATCTCACTCCTTTTCTTTGTGTGGTTCTAGGTGAGCAATTTGAGGAGGCAAGGTGTTAGCTTAAGCAACCTACTCCGCTTGGGAGCTTTCCTTGTCCAAGTCTTTTATCATACTATGATATAGAGAGTCTCTTAGTTGCTTTGAGAGTCCTATTTTGGAACATTATGTTTGATGATTTATTTTGGAGCCTTTAAAATGTTCTTTTATTTTAGATTGTATTTAAAGTATATTTTAACTATTCATCTGCAACTTAGGATTTTTTTATATAAATTGTTTAATTAAGTTAATGCGTGAGGTTTGGTATGATCCTAGGCAATGTTATTATATGGATAAATGGGTTCTATGGGTGTGGGTGACCTTATGTTTTCCTATGTTCTAGGACCATCATATTTTTAAAATTGGGATGTGACAGAGTTGCTCCTAGATGCTCCGGGAGTTTTATTTTTGAAACATTAATTATTTGATGATTATTTGGAATCTTAAATGTTTTTTTCTTATGGATTGTATTTAAAGTATTTTTAAACTATTCTTCTGCTAGTTAAGGATTTCCTTTGTTATTAGTTATTCAAGTTAATACATGTGATTTTGGTACAGTCCTAGGTAGTGTTTAATTGTGTATGAGAGGGTTCTACGGGCATAAGTGATCTTATGTCTCCTAATGTTCTAGGACCATCATATCTCTGAATTTGGGATGTGATAAAGTTAGTATCATAGCTATAGTTTTAAGTCTAGTTTAGACTTGTCTGTTTATGATTCTCTTATCAGATGACCAAGAAGAGTAACCCTGTTCGAAGACCCCGACCTAGAGCACCTCACATATCATACAAGAGGACCTAGCTAGAGAAGTTTGATAAGGCCGTGCCTATGATCCACCTCAAGAGAGAGAAGACTCCTAATGAGGCAGACCCCGTAGAGTTTCTAGATTATGACTGGGTTTATAGTAAGATTTAGAGGTTAGAAAGAGACTGCTTAGAACTGATGAAGGAAAATTGACAACTTAGGTCCTTAGTATATGCTTTAAGAAAGGACATGGAGTAGATTAAGGCTAGAAATGTTGAATAGATGGGAGACTATACACCTAGAGATTCCTACTACTCACCATCTAGATCCTTATCTTCGACTAGTCATAAGCCGAACAGAGACCTCCTTTGCTATTAATGTCGTGGCATTAGTCATATTGCTCTTGATTGCCTTCTTATTGATCATTTGCCTATTTGACCATAGAAGCTACCCGATGTTCGCCTTGATGAGGGACGCAACTGTGATTCACACTAATAGTTGGTAACTATTTGCCTAGTGGCATAGGACTTATATGATATGAATGACATATTATACAAATACTTAGTTACTTAGCTTGTGTTTGATTTTTTATGGCCTATGAAATGATTGACTTTTATACTATAAGAGAGTCCATTATGCTATAGTTATTTGTTACATGATAATGATACATGGTATATGCCATGATATGTGATGTACATTATGTGATATGTGCCCTGTGATGGGATATGATATGATGCGTACTCATGTTAAATGAATGGTGATATGATATGATAATGTAGTTAAGTGGGTTATAAAGGAGTTAGCACTAAATACCCTTACTCGTTATAGCAAAATGCCTCCTAAGAAAAAGGTTCACATAGTTGCTTGACTTGTTAGGGTGAATGAGAATGCAGTATTAGACACCATTTTAGATGTTGCCTCTGCACCTATGAGGTCAAGAGAAAGGTCTAACTCAAGAGTACCGACTATGGTCTCTAGTGAGCAAGCCTCTTCACAAGAGGTTTAAGCTATGCATGAGGAAATGAGGGACTTACATAAGGAATTTGATGAGTTACAAGCTCAAAGGCAGGAAGTGTCGCTAACTCAAGAGCCAAATAGAGTTCCACCTCCCGCAATAGTGGCATCTACATGGAAGGAAAGGAAGCTACTACTCGATGAGGGAATAACTATTCCAGAATTTAAGAAGTTACAACTGCCTACCTTTTTTGGTGAGGAGGGTGACAACCCTCATGAATTTTTGGACGAGATGGATAAGCTAGTTCATCGACTATCCTGCTTTGACGCTCGAGTGATTGAGTTGGTAGGACTCCAACTCAAAAAGGAGGAATGGTATTGGCATGAGAGGAATATTTAGTGCAAGATGTTTGATAGATTCTAGTGCTATGCATTTATTTGAGTCTCCATATTCTGCTAAGAGTGTAGGTAGAGATAAGGAGTTAATGAATGAACCCCTAGTAGTGTTGACTCCTTTGGGACAGATGATGGAAGTAAAATACATATTTATGGATTATGAGGTAGACATTAATGGATGGAAACTTCTAATAGAGTTAGTAGAACTTGATGTACTAGAATTTGATGTGATCTTAGGGATGGATTGGCTATATGAGCATGGAGCTCGTATTAACTTTAAAGAGAAGCAAATCGAATTTCAAACTAAGGATAGGGGGAAGTTTGTATATTAAAGAGATAGGAATAAGAACTCTCTGAGAACTCTCTGAGTTTGATATCAACTTTAGGAGCTAGAAGGATGTTAAGGAAAGGGTTTGAAGCATACTTAGCTCAAGTAGTTGATACCAATAAGGCAGCCACTATTCGTGGCAAGAGCATACTAGTGATAGACAAGTTTATGGATATCTTTCCAGAAGATCTACTAGGAATACCACTGGATCGTGAGATCAAGTTCAGCATCAAACTACTGCTGGGCACGCAACCCATATCAATACTCCCATATTGTGTGGCACTAACAGAGTTGAAAGAGTTAAAGACATAACTATATGATCTACTCGACAAGGGTTTTATCTAATCGAGTAGTTCACCATGGGGCGCTCCAATGCTCTTTTTGAAAAAGAAAGATGGCTCATTTTGGATGTGCATCAATTATCACCAACTAAATAAGGTCACCATGAAGAACAAGTATCCTTTACCAAGGATAGACGATCTATTCGATTAACTGCAAGGAGTTGGTTACTTGTCCAAGATCAACTTTAGGTCTAGTTATCATTAGCTAAAGATCCATGGAAGACATCTGTAAGACCGCTTTTTGTACAAGATACAGTCACTATGAGTTCACAACCCTATCATTTGGTTTAACGAATGCTCTGGCTGCTTTCATGGACTTGATGAATGGAGTGTTTAAGCCATTTCTCGACAAGTTTGTGATCATTTTCATTGATGACATCCTAATTTACTTTAAAAGTAAAAAGGAACATGAAGAGCATCTAAGAAGCATGTTGCAGATGCTATGTGATCACTAACTCTATGTGAAGTTATCTAAGTGTCAGTTTTGGATGGATCTATCAATTTTCTTGGGCATGTTGTAAGTAAAGAAGGAATTCAAGTCAATCATAAGAAAGTTGAAGTAGTAACCAATTGGCCATGACCCACAACAGTTTTTAAAGTTTGAAGTATCTTGGGTATGGCCAATTATTACCACAAATTTGTACAAGACTTCCCTAAGATAGCATCACCATTGACCAAGCTGACCAAGAAACAAGTTAAGTTTAATTGGGAATATCGGCTCTAGTTTTGGCTTTACCGAAAAGTGAAGAAGGTTCTCAGTCTGTTATGACGCCTCAAGAATAGGGCTTGGGTGCATCCTGATGTAAAATGGTAAGGTCATTGCCTATGCATCACAGCAACTTAAGAAGCATGAAGTGAATTTCCCTACTCATGATTTTGAATTAGTCGTGGTAGTGTTCGCTCTAAAGATCTGGAGACACTATATGTATGGAACAAACTGCGAGATCTATATGGATTATAAGAGTCTCTAATATATCTTGAGCCAAAGAGTCTTCAATCTAAGGGAGAGGAGACGGGTTGAACTACTTAAGGACTACGATTGCTAGATTCTCTACCATCTCGGAAAGGTAAACGTTATGGCAAATGCTTTGAGCCAAAAATAGATGGGAAGCTTAGCCCATGTGGCCATACATAAGAGACCTCCTGTAAAGTAGTTAATAGAACTATTAACTAGGGCTTGAGGCTGGAGATTGAAGAATTACAAGCTCTATTAGCACATTTTTAAGTGAAGTCAAGGTTATTGGAGGAGATAAAAACTTCACAAGATAAGGACCTATACTTGTTAAGTTAAGGGATGAGATTGAGAAAGGAAAGAATCTAAAGTTTAAAGTAGTTAATGGGATTCTAAAGTGTGGTAAAAGGGTCTGTGTGCCTAATGTGAATGGACTAAAGGAGAAGATATTAAAGGAAGCACACTAGACACCTTACTACGCTCATCTTGGAAGTACAAAGATGTATCATGATGTAAGAGCGAATTATTAGTGGCCTAGACTAAGGAAGGACATAGCTAAGTTTGTGGTGTCTTGCCTAACTGGCCAATAAGTCAAATATGAACATTAACGACCCTCTAACTGCTACAAGAGATTAAGCTACCTGAGTGGAAGTGGGAGTATATCATGATGGATTTTGTAGTTGGTTTACCTATAACCTCCAAATGATATGACTCGTTATGAGTCATAGTAGACTGACTAACAAAGTCTGCCTATTTCCTAGAAGTTAAGACCATGTACTCTGTAGCCTAGTATGTGTAATTGTACATAGATGAGATTATGAAACTACACAGAATACTAATGTCCATCATCTCAGACCGAGGCACTCAGTTCACATCGAGGTTATAGCAAAAGCTACAAGAAGCATTGGGAACACAATTGGACTTCAGTATTGTGTTCCATGTTCAAATTGATAGGCAATCTGAAAGGACAATTTAAACACTAAAAGACATGTTGAGAATGTGTGTCTTGGATTTTGATGGTAGTTGGGATAAGTACATACCTTATCGAGTTTGCCAATAATAATAGCTATCATTCATCCATCGGCATAGCACCATACAAAGCCTTGTATGGAAGGAAATGTCGTTCTCTAGTCTGTTAGGTCAAGCCTAGAGACAAATGCATGGAGATACTGAAATTGCTCAAGAATACTACTGAGAAAGTACCATTGATATAAGATTGGTTGAAGATGGCCTTTAGTCGATAAAAGAGCTATATGGATCCAAAAAGAAAGGGTGTCCATTTCACTATGGGAGACCACATTTTCTTGAAGGTTTCCCTAATGAAAGGTGTCATAAGGTTCAGTAAGAAAGGAAAGCTATCACGTCATTTCATTGGTCCTTTCAAAATCTTAGATAAGGTTAGGGAAGTGTCTTATTAACTTGTCTTACCACCAACATTGGCACATGTACATCCAGCATTTCACATCTCTATGTTGAGGAAGTATGTGTCAGATCTATCCCATGTTCTATCATTGCCAAATATTGCAATAGATAACCTATTGTCTATGAAGAGATACTAATAACCATAATCGATCGACTAGTGAAAAGATTAAGAAACAAGGAGATACCTATGATCAAGGTTCACTAGCATAATCATGGAATAGACGAGTGTACTTGGGAAGCTGAGGAAGGGATACAACAGAAGCATCCCCAGCTTTTTGAGAATGTATGTGTAAGTATCTAAATTTAAGGATGAATTTCTTCTAAAGGGAGAGAATGTAACAACCCATACCCTTGCTCGGAGTTTCATGACAAATTGCTTGATTTTAGAGCTTTTGTGACAAAATATGTGCTTTCATAAAATTTCATGCACTATGTGATTTATGAGCAAGTAGCATATAGATTAGTTCTAATATGCATAATATGAATTTTGAATATGAAATAGGTGATTTATGTGAAGTGCCAATGTGTAAAATGATTTATTGAATACAAAGTGAATTTTCATGCATAAAGCAATTTTTATGCATAAAATAATTTTTATAAGCATTTTTAAAATATTTTAAATTAAATATTTTTGGGGGAATTTTAATGAAAATAATAAGTAAAATATTTTATTTTTAATACATTAAAATTAGCCCATAAATTGAACTAAAAGCCCAAACCACTAAAAGCCCAAATTACCTAAGCACTCATAACCTAGCTCATTAATGGCAATCTTATAATTTTGCACCAAAACCCTAATTACATCCTAATATTCAGCCTCCCTAGGGTGTGGCAGCCTCCATTCTATTTTCCCATCAAATTTTTATAGAATTTTCTCTTAAAAATTCTCTCTTGATCGAAGAACACAATGTGCCTCTAAATCTTGCTATTTTGTGATCTTCCTTTTAAGTTTTCCTATTCTTTCAAGCTAATTTTTGAATTTTATGAAACTAATCATGAGTAATCCATATGGGGCTGTATATTTACTAATTTTTTATATATTATATTTGGCCTAGGTTGCTTTTTTGAAAGAGAAACTGATTTTCAACTGTGAACATATCTCTCTTTTCTCAAATTCATCAAAGGTGAACCCTAAAACCTAAAATTAGAATTTTCATACATATGTTCATTAGGGGGGGGGGGCCGATTTGTGTATGTTGCTATTCTAAAATGATTTTTTTTATGATTATATGAAAAATATTGATTTAAATCATGCATTGACATATTACTATAATGGTCGAAAAGTATGAAAAATAAGAAAAACCCAAAGTTTTTATGGTTATAGTGGTTTAGCCTACAATGGGATTTTGATTCTAAGGCCTATAATTTTTCTAAAGTACATTTTAATTATTGTTGATATATGTACATGAATGGTATATGATTTAATTGCATGATGATTGAAAGAATAACTTTAGGAAACCCCTACAGTGGTTCGACCATGCTTAGGGTTTCCTAAACCCTAATTGACATGTTTGGGTAACATGTATACATGGTTAAGTGGCATATGAATTAAGTTTTATGATGTGTTATTTGTGAATTAATGATACTAATTTACCTATGGGATTGATTATATGACTTGGTCCAAAGGGAACAAGCAAGACTTTTTAAGGTTTATGTGTTAAGTTGAGATATATAGAAGTATTAAGGGTACCAAGTTGGAAGTTAAATTAAATTGATATTAAGATTATGATTTATTGTGTTTGATTTTAGAAAATTCTTGATATGAAATATTATGTGAATTCATGTAAACCTAAGAAGGCAAAGTATACAGGACTTAAAAGTCAACATGTTATGTTCAAGTGATGAGTGCACTTCTAAGTATAACTCCGAGTATATGTGAATGATATATGTGTATGGGGTAGTTATAGGATAGGACAGCATGATGTTAAATCAAATGCTTAAGTACTAAATTATAATATTATATTAGAGCTTGAGGATTGTTAAAAGTGTTAGGGCTATGAGTATTAGGAGCTAAGGAACCACAAAGTGAGTAAACATTATGTTCATGTTACAAGTACAAGTTATCATGATATGTGAACTTTTGAGATTCTTAAAACCCAAGTTTCTTTCTATCTTAAATTATAATTATGTTATTTCTTTGTTAAGCTTAGGTTGCCAAAGGGCAATTAGTCTAAAAATATTATTGGTCATTCAATGATAAGAAAATAGACTTTGTGATTGTTGTTTTACTTTACATTCTTTTTGGAACCAACACTATTGTTTATCCTTTATTCAATAAGCTAAACTTCTATTGCTACTATAATACATGTGATTGCATTCTTTCATACTTTTGTTACAAGTGATTGCCATTAGCTTTTGTATGGCACCTATGAACCCTTACATGCAGAAATCCTCATGCTGATGTGGGAAACTATCAAAACCTATGCACATAGTCTTAACCTGATGGATAGGGGCAGAATATCCACCTCACTAGAAAGGGCGGTTTTAGCTATGGTGCCTGATCAGCTTCATGCTTCTTTAAAAGTTGGGAGTTGGAATTTGGTATGAGGCCACCTCTCCCTTTCATGCTCAAGTGAATAAGGCAACAGCCATCACTCTACAAATTACAAGTTGATTTCTACAAACCTTGTTAAATTGCAAGCCATGAATTATGAATTATGAACTATGAACCATGATCTATGAACTATGAACTAAAAGGATATGTGTTTTTGTACAATTTTTTTTTTTTATAGTTTACTCATTAAGATCATCTATCCCACCCCTTTGCTTGTGTGGTTTTGGGTGAGCATTATGAGGAGGCAAGGTGATAGCTCAAGCAATCTACTTCACTTGGGAAAGTTCCTTGTCCAAGTCATTTTACATACTATAATACGGAGAGTTGCTCTTAGATGCTCCGAGAGTTTTATTCTTGGAACATTATTTATTTGATGATTGTCTAGAGTCCTAAATGTTCTTTTCTTATGGATTGCACTTAAAGTATTTTTAAACTATTCTTCTACTAGTTAAGGATTTCCTTTGTTATTGGTTATTCAAGTTAATGCATGTGATTTTGGTACAATCCTAGCAATGTTTAGCCGTGTATGAAAGGATTCTATGGGCGTAGGTGACCTTATTTCTTCCTATATTCTAGGACCATCATATCTTTGAAGTTGGGATGTGACACTAATATGAAATATATACATGATTTACAAAACATGATTTCTAAAATCATCATTAAGTACATTCAAGAAATACAAAATATGATTTCTAAAATCTTTGAAAAGTGTCCTAAAAGCTTTTTGGAAACAACACTTTTCTCCCTTAAATCTCTTAAAATCACTTCATCTAATCTCCATGCTTTTGTTGCTTACTTTGATCATGCATAAGGTACAGAAGCACCTATATCGTGAATCCTAGCAATAGGTCATTGCAATTTAGTAATAAGAGATAGATTTACCTTCACAAGTTTTATCCTTCTCTTTGTCCTTTTAGTATTCTCAATACTTATAACAATAACTTTTCTAATATTCATAGTATTGACAATAGAAACATTTTCTCTTGTCAATTATAGCATTATCTATGGACTTATCCTTTGCAATTTCCCTTTTTTACAATTTATGATAGAAACTTTTTCTATTACCTTAAAGTACACTTTCCATCTTATGAAAATTTTGAATGAATTTGAAGAATTAAATTATTTGAAAAATATTATTCATCAAAACATCTAGACTCTTGAGTTGTTTGATGAATTTAATAATCATATGAATATAATTTCAAATTTAGTTTAATTAAAAAATAATAAGAAATCAAATAGGTTTCTCACAATTCAAATTCTTTCACAAAGAATACTAGATAGAAAAATACAAGCGCAAGAAATTAAAGATAAAATATTTTCTTATTTTATTTCCTTTCTCTAATTTCTTACTCTAGTTGAATAGTAAGAATAAGAACAAGAATGAAAAATATAGAGAAGATGAAGAAAAATAAAGTTATGAAAATCAAGAAGAAACACTTTCATCTTTTCTTCCTTTATAATTTCTTTTCCTTTCCTTTTTCTTTCTTTATAATTTTCTTCATATTCAAACAAAATAACTGTCTCAATATCTCATATTGATTAGTTTATCTATGCTCATCACAACTCTTGTAGATAATGCATAATTACTCAGCGTCTTGTTATGCTCATATGTTGTTTTTAAAACCCTTGACTTATAAAACAATCATATAGCATCAATCTCATCCAATATTTCGCTTCCATTACACTCAAAGTGATATGTTCCTTTAAAGTAGTCCTTTCTCTAAAAGACCAAGAACAAATCAAGTTGTGCACATACACTATATACTCAAATGCAAGGATTATTTTAAGATTATCAAACCAATCCATAGATTTAAGCCTTGTGAGCCTAAAAGAATTAAATATATTCAAAAGTGGGTTTGTTAATTTCACATTATCAAAATGCAAAAAATAATAAGATTAATAACATATGTAATTATATAGCTACCATAATGATTTGGTCTTTAATCAAAATAGTAATCTCATTAATTTGGCATATCCTATACTTCCAAATAGGAAACATAAATCCTATTATGGTGGATTTCTAGTAGGTGAATGAATTCTTATTAGATTATCATAAATTCCTAAGATACACATTGTCATTATTGAAACTTGATATCTAACAAGTGAGCAACACTTGTTCATCACAACTCTTTGAGAGGCTCAATCAATTCTATTCCTAGTGTTTCCAATCTCATATACACATTGTCATTTTTGGTCTTACAAATTAGTTAAGTCAAATGCATTGGACCAATAAGTAATGATTTGAACATCATATGTCTCAGATACTCATTGTTGTTATTGACAAATAATGTATCCTATACTCATAACATCACATGCTTCACAATAACTTCAAAGAGACATTTAAACCAAATATAACATTACTATTTATCCTTAACTGATGATATAAGTGTTTGAATTTTCTTGAACTATTATTCCAATAAAGAATCATGATTCAATATTTTCTTTGGAAGATTGTCGGGCTTTAATAATTTAGTCTTAATTTGCACATTATCCATTTTAAACATACATCACATACATTCATATATATCATATATATATTTCATAAAATGGACAACATACACATAGAAGTGATCATGGATTTTATAGATCCACTCCCTAGCTACAAGGAATGGATTAGGGATTTAGGTTAAACAAATTACAAGTATGAAATTACAATATTTGTATCTCCATGCTTCCATTAGGCATCCTCATGGGTTGAACCTCTTCTTATTATTGCATCTCCACATCTCTCTATGTACATTAGTAACCTTGGCATTCCATGGTGAGATTGCCAAAAAAAAAAAGCTTATAGGCTCAATGAAATGAATTATAACCTAACATTTAATTACATCCCATCAAAATTAATTATTATAAGTCCACATAAGAAATAATACATTATGGTTTCCTAATCCATGATCAACCATCCATGCCTCTCAAATAACAACAAAACATACATATACAATAATTGCATTTATAGATATGTTGTTCAACACTGGAACATTTCCATAAAATCTATTTTGAATATCACATATTCGAGGTTTTGATATCTTAAAATCATATTTTAAGTCATAGAAATGTATTTGATTGAAAAATAAACCTAAAACAATTTTGGAAAAAATCAAAGTTTGTGCAGACACAGTGAAAATCGTAATCTTCATGGCAGCGATACAGATTTCATGGGCACAAAATTTGTGTAATGGGCATAATTTCTATGGTCACCTTAACAACATTTATTCTGATCCACGAGTTCATGGGTGCAACATCAATATCTCAGTTGTGATTCTTGATTTGTGGTCGCCCCTTCTATGTTCGAGAGCACAACATTTGTGCAACAACTTCTTTTCATAACGGATATTTTACTTAGAAATTAAGTGGCTTTGATAGCAATTGAAGGAATAATGGAGCCAATCATAGCGGAAGCAAGGTGGTGGGGTGAAATTTCAAACATTTTAAAATATCACTTTACCTAATTAGATCCAAACAATCATTTAAATAAACAACTAATTTATGTGTAAAACACATATGCAAAGGAAGAAAAAGGAAGAGTAATCATATTACCTCTTAAAGGTTCCTTCTTTCTTTAACAAAGAGCACTCTAAGTGTGAAGCCCCTAGATCATCCACACCTAGCTCACTTTCAAGTTTCCCTTTAGTTTCTTTGGTGTTCTTGTATCCCTCTCTTGGTTGCCCAATTTTAATTCAAGATCTTCCTTAAAAATCTTTAGGAATTTAAGGTTTCTCATTAATTTGTTTTGAAATAAACTCATTTTCAATTTGCAAGTAATTATTCTTTTAGAAAAAATAAAGAAAAATATTGAGGATCAAAAGAAAAATTAAAAAAACTCTTTCTTCATCTTTTCTTTCTCTCTCACAATTTATCTTTCAAAAAGCTTCAAATGAAAAATGATGTCCACCTATAAAGAAAAGATGAACATAACACTTATATACTTCTTTTCTTCAAGACTTAACCCATAAGCTTTCACAAATACTTTTATGCTACTTTAACTACACCAAATATGAAGGAGCAAAGGTGGACTTTGCTACACCAAGTAATGAAATGACCATTTTATCCTGTAGGGGCAAAATGGATATTTCTATTAGCTAAAAGATGCAATTACAATTTTAACCTTAGTGGAAAATCTTCTAACCCCTAACCCATCACATAGGCTTATAAATAGTGAATTTTCTTTAACTCCTAGATTGCCTTTTTTCCATATCAGATATGGGCTTAGGCCACATCTTATTGTTTAGGATTTTCACTAAACTTAAAATAAGTCATTAATTTAATTAGTCCAAATCATTTTTCAATTTAATCTTTCTCATTTGCATCATATACAAATTAAGATTTAATTGAATTAAAACCTTTTTAGATTAAACATCAGGACATTATAAGGTCCTTGTAAATTTAATTGCACGTTTAATCATTTTACCATTAATTAATTAATTAAACACTTTAATTAATTACTATGGTAAACCTTTCACACTTAAAAGGTGATCACTACTCAGTGTGTGACTTTCTAGGTTTATGTCTAAATAGCAATAGGAATGAAAAAATATTTTTGTCTACTAATGTAAAATCCCCACTTCACATTTTGTCCCATAAGTCATGAATGATAGCTAGTATTCTATATCACAACTACATAATTAGAAATGAATGTTTATAGTTGATTACTTTAAACATTACATGGACCATCAATCATAAATTATTGTGTAAAATCTCTTCATTAAAGATCCCAATCTTGGCTAAGGTAATGGTTTATGTCAAACCCTAATGTGCCCTCGATTCTATGTCCTTATCTTGATTCTAATTCTTGATGAGATTAGATTCCTACTAGAAACTATTTCTAGAGAATCTTTCTATCTTGACCAAGAGCTTAAGTATCAAGAATAACAAGATAGCATAGGATCTCAACCTTGTTTACTCAAGGCAATGAATTCTATCTTGGCAATTACTTACCTCCATACATAGCAAATTAGAACTATCACATGCTATATATCCATATATGAATAGTATGTCTATCTAAACACTAATAAATCCTAATCACCTATGTATGAGATATAGTAGCCCTTAAGTCAAAGGATTGCATGCACTATTAGACCTATATGATAAATAATTGACAAATAGTAAAACCCTATATTATTATCATTTAATGTCATAGTTTGACTATTCATCCTATAAACATTCACGTGTTTGTATTGACATCACATGTCAAGCAGTATAAGATTCACTACCTCTATAATTATCCGTATCACATACTAATTATATAAAACAAACTAAGGTGATGGTCTTTTGTAATTAATGATGCCTAGCCATTAATCTTATGATCACGAACATATTTAAAATATTTGTTCAAGTGTGAACTGTCCCATATTCTCAACACTTAAGAATAGATCTTCTTACAAATACTTAAGAACTATATTCAATAATATGCAACCCTTTTCATATTATAAATATATTTATTATGCCATCAGGAATTATTATCTACTATTACATAACTATTATACGGCTCCTAGGGCATATACTATTATTAATCCTTTGATCCACTTTGCTTTCATTCTTTGTAGCTTCATGTGTGTATAGGTATAAGTATAGGTATGAGTTGTATGACCTATTATACTTGGATATATCCTTACCATGTTTTTAGGCTCCTATGCAAAAGAGTCTAAAAGCCTTTTTGATTAATGATATCTAGATGCAATATATGTATTTTTGGTTTTTTCTCTGTTCCATAATAATTGATTCTTTTACCTTTTTCATTTTCATTTTTTATTTTTTATTTCATTTATTTTCTTTCCTTTTTCAAATGTCCAATTCAAAGATGTGTTAGAAAACTAAGGCAACAGCAAAAGAATTTTTTAAAAATTATTTTTAAAGCAATCTATTCAAGGACCCTTTGCAATCAAATGTGATTACGTGGAATTAACCAGTTTACCTTGATTGTCTACTTTTCCTTGAACAAAGGTTTGCAAACCACAAGCTTCCAAGGATAAGACAACCTCTAAATATCCACACACATTGAAGAAGATAGTATCCTTTAAGGATTAGGGAGAGAATTTGGTGGAGTGCTAGCTCCTAGTATATATGCAGCAAAACCCTAGTTTTTTCTTTTTAGTTCATGGCTGTTGAATTCTTTACATATTATAGTATATATAATACTTTTTTTTAGTTTATTAGGTTTTGTATTTTCACCCATTTCATAATACAATTATGAAAAATAGCCACAATATTTCTAATTAGGCCTTCTAAAAATAATTAACATCTTATGTCAATTATAAAAAGGCCCAAGCCCAATAACTTATTTGATTATTGGCTTGATCTAATAAGTATCATATATTTATTTCACCCATTTTAATCCCTTTCTTCAACTTAACATGTGTGACTTCATGGGATCTCGTACATATTGACAATAAATATGAATTATAATCCTAACTCTTTTAGATTAGATAAATTAAAACTCCTTTCTAATTTATCATTAACTCTTAATTAATGAATTCACATTTATAGATCAGGATTGACATCTAGCAATGTATCATGACCACCCAAGTGATTAGAATAGTCAATTGGATTGACTTAACCCTTCTATACATAGTTATTATGTAATTCTATCCCTTTACACTTTATATATATCATTTAATCATAGGTCATGATTTTAGTGCCAAATCCATTAAGAATAAACATTTGTTTCTTGTTACCAAAATTACAAACTCTTACATGATAGAAATTAGAAATTCCTTTCCAATTACTATTCATCTCTGCTAAGGATTCTTAGAGTTAGCAACTTCTACAAGAGGCCTTGTGATATTAAAACTCTTATATTAAGAGTCATTAATTCTTTCTTGATCATTCTAACTTTGAATGGCTTATAGCACCTTAACCTCAATAGTTTGAGTTGCTTTAATTGAAATAATGTCTGATAGAGTCAAAGAATGATACTTGACACCTAGTTACTGTTGTGATCTCAAGTCTAAGGGCAACTTACACAATTGTCCTGATGAGAATGCCACTAGCATATATTCCGTGTGAATTCTCATATATAGATCAATCCAATGTACTTGTTCATAATAACAAGCATCCATATACTTATTCCAAGTATCACCACATTTATAACTTATGAGATCAGCTACTTGTTTCATAAATAGGAATTAAGCATATGCTAGTCTATGCGCATTTATATATCCCATCTTCTAAATATTATGACATGGATTTTTTAAGATTAAAACTTTAAGTATTAAGTATCTCATACATAATCTCATTATAAATACTTTTACAAGTAGATTAATCTAGGGGCTTTATCAAACAATTTATTCATGTACACCTGCTATTGTAGAAACATAATGTAATAATAATTGAGAGATAAAATGACCTTGATTTTAATCTTATAATTGCAATGTAATGTGATAACACTTCTAAGCTCTAGAGCACATCATTAACAAGTTGAATTAGAAAAAGTGGAGCAAAATAGAAAGTTCAAACTTTTCATTATTGATAAAAATCCCAACATCATGGATTATATTAAAGGATAAGCTTGGAAGGTGAAATACAAACTCAAAAAGGCAAGACTTGACAAACTCAAACTTAAAGAAAGATTCAATAAAAATAGACTCAAAAGACTCAAACTCAAACTTACATGACTCAGGCTTAGGCTCGAAAGTGTTGATAGGGTGACTCAATGACTTGGGTACAGTTGTGAACCCTCAAATTTGCACCTTTATAATCTAGCCATAGCTTAACACTTGCTAAGATAAGCGTGCTATACAGAACAAGTATAGCTATCTCACTAGCAAATTAGCAAGCATGGATTTAAAGGGCAGTGCCTAGTTAAAAAAATAGATTTATTTAAATTTGCACCTCTAGATAACCGACACACAATTATAAACCCATAAAATCAAATCAAGCTCAAATCGAATCATAAACTGACTAAAATAGGATGAAACTAGGTTAAATTGGTAGGAGGCTGAATCAAATGATGAGTAGCATCATCTACATGCTGCCCAATTAGGCGACATCCTTAGCGTGCTAGTATGCCAGCGAGCCAGTCGATGCTCTACCAATGCTGCCAGACAATCCCTTAAACTTATTCCATATAAATAAGTGGTCCATCCCTAGTCATTTAACATAGTTTTTAAACCTAAAAATCTCTAATGTCTCATAATTTTCAAGCCAAAACTTTATTTTCCTAAAAAATTGAGATACTTTTTCATAAAATCTTCCCCTTTTTCTTTACTAAAATTCTTTCAAAAATAATTTCAAATTTATTTTAATTTTTTAATTATTATTTTTGTGTTATTTTCTTCTCTATTCTTTTTGTACAAGGTTCAATCTTAGGAGACTGTGACTCTCATATCTAGTAAAACTAGTTCCATTTGTGCAAAGGAAAAGAAGATCAAAGGTATAGTCCTTTCTTCTCTTTCTTTTTGAGATTCTAAAATATGATCTTATAATCTCTCTCTTTTACCTTTCTTTAGTATCTAAACTTGACAAGATCTTCTATTCTGTAAATTAAAATATGAATTAATTAACTAATTTTCAATCCTAAAATCAATCAAAACATGATAAATAAGGTTGAAATAAAAAATGCATCATTTGTAATAAGGAAGAACTATATAGGGTTTGATTCACATTTACAGGGATATATAACCATGCCGCTCTAATGTATCAACTCCCCTAAAACCAATAACTTTCTTCCTTCTGTCACCTTCTTCATGTAGAATACAATCATTTTTATTTTATAACATTGGTTCTCTTTATTTTCTCTTCTTTTGTTATGTTATTCCTTTTATTTTGTTATGCTTCTTCTCTATTTATATATCTCATTTCTCTTTTATAATCTATTTTAGTTAATTGGAGAATGTGTGCTTGCTCTAGAATCTGTAAAGGCTATAGGAAAGATCCTCTCAATTTTAATCTTTCTTTGCTTATAATAATTTAAGTAGATTTATTTTACTTTTCTTTTATTGCCGTTATTTTTTATTTGCCATATCACGTAGTGCAAGACTTATATTTATCTCATGCATCATATTACAATTGATTATTTATACATAAAAATTCTCCTTTTATCTTAAAAGTTATTTTGCAATTCTAGTCCAAACTAAGAAAACAAGTTTTCTCAAGTTGTTGTTACCAAAACTAGTGCCCAAGCCCTCTTTGTTCAGTCATAGATTAGTGCTTTTCCTTTAGGTGAATATTGGAGTCAAATTTGGGTTTTTCTTTAATTTTTCCAAAATAAAATAAAATTAAAGTAGCAACTCACATTTTTTCAAATAACATTTTTCAAATGCCATTCTTTTCAAACTCACAACAAGTTCCAATTACGATGCTTTTTCCAAAAACATTTTGGTGCTCAGGCAAGGCCTTACAAAAATAAGGCCGGCAAAGTACTGATTATTAGATGGAGCTTGAGATGGTGGATGATCTTAGTGGTTTGGGAGAGAATTGGTGGCAAGATTATGCTTTGACCTAGGGGCAATGATGTCTCCATTATCAATGACGTCCTAAATTTTTATGTCTCAGAGCCTTACAAGTGTTGGTTTTGTGCCCTGCGTCTTAGTGATAATCACAATGATCATTAGCATTGGGCTATGGGTTTAAAGGAGCTTATGGTTCTATGGGCCTAACTAGATGAGCCTTTATGGCTTTCTTTTTAACAACACTAAGAGGCATGCCTAGCTTAGAGAAAGTCCTCTTTGTCTCTAACCTTATGGGCTAGTGATAAGAGAAACATTTATCACCCCTCTTTTTTAGAAGGTGGAGTTGGTGGTGTAATTTTTGTTCTTATGATACCTTAAACTAAAGGATGTATCTTTAATTTATCCTAATTGAATCAATTCCTCTATCTTAGTAGTGGTGGTAATGAGAGCTTTAAAGTCAGGGAGCTACTATATTTATAGGTGACTTTGGTACTAGGGGAGCAGATTTTTTATGATAATGTCAATTTGCTCTCCTTCAGAGGGGTGGGTTACCATTTGTGCTACTTTTGAACTCCACCTTGTAAGGAATGCATTGAATGATTCACTTTTTCCTTGTTTGGTGGTTTTTAGATCTTGATGAGTGATATCCACCTTAATGTTGTAGTGGCATTGTTTCATAAATGCGTTGTACACATCATCCCATTCTTTTCTTTTGATTTTAGTTAAGATCTAATAACCATTTTACACTAGCTTTGATTAAGGATTGTTGGAATAGTTGAGCAAGAAGCTCATCATCTATTCTGAAAAATCTCATCATGGCACCCATATACATCTTAAGGTGAGTTTTAAGGCATGTAGTGCCATTAAATTTGTCTATGACCTGCATCTTAAATTTGGGTGGAACTCTTGCATTTTGGAAAAAGAGCTAAGTAATCAACATCTATCATGTCTTCATGCTTCTTAATGTTCTTGATTATTCATTTCATAGCCTTAAATTTTTCCATCAATTTCTTAGCTTTGGGAAAACTAGAAAAATCTCCACTTTTAAAGGATTCATAATGGGAGAAGGGTAGTGTCATTTAAGTCAAAGCAAGAGAGGTAGTAATTTTGAGTGCCTTCCCTTTATCGATGAGATCAATAATGAGGGAGTGAATGTTGAAGCATGGCTAGTACTGGCTTAGGTGGAAGTGCACTCAATATGAGTAGAAGGGAGAGTGGTAGTGGCACTGGTCATCTCTTTGACTTCATTGATGATAGAGTGGAATTCAATGTTAAAGGCATTAGTGAAGTTAATAGATTAGAAGTTGAGAGCATTGGTGAAAAAGTCAGCTTGAGTTTTAAAGTGGTGTTAAGTGCATTTTAGAAAGTCTTGGTTTAAGGAATGGGCCATTGGTACCTTCAAAAGAAAAGGGAAAGAAAGGGTAAGAATTTACATTTGGAAAAGAAAAAGGGTGTAAGGATGCAATGGTGTGTCGGGAAAAGGATTCCCTTTATTTGGTTGATCGTTGGGTTGAGGTGTTGGTTTATGGTGTTTTGAGGTGATGTACTACTAGTTTTGTTTTTTGGAGAATATTTAGGTTTCATTCTTGGGTTTCTTATGTCATATATGTATGATGATGTCATGATATATATGTATAAAAAAAGGATTCATGAATTTATGTGCAAGGTCTTAATTATTACGGTGGATGTAACCCAGGGGTCAAAGGCTAAAGCACTTACATGTATAATGGTTTGGCTAAGGGTTCTCATCTCACTAAAGCATTGAATGTAGCTAACCACATGTGAGTCATAGAGTCTCATGTGAGTTGAACAATATGGATTACTCATTACACTACTGAAATGATCAAGGATTCATTACAAGGTGGAATACTTTCACTATCTCCAAACATACTCAAAGAGAGTTGCCAAGCCAATGCTACTTACTATCCAAAAGTTTTCTTAAAAACTAAGGTTAAGTAAAGAGCCTTCATTATACAAAGTGATACATGAAAATCAAATTAAACTTAAATGAAACAAAAGGAGACTATTTTTGAAAAAATATCAAGCAAATAGCAATCCTCTTGTTTGCTTTTCTTTTATTAAAAAGGCTAGAAACTAGTCTCCAGTAGAGCTGCCAACTAAGAGACCTCACTCAAATGCCCCTCATTCACTTGGAGTTGCCTTAAGGAAAGGTGAAATAATTTTTAAGGAGCATCAAGATTCAAAGTTCGATGCTCACAATTAAAATGGCTATCGTTTGAAAATTTGATTTTTGAAAAGGATTCAGGAGTTTGCCACCCTAATTTATTTTAAAATGGAAAATTAAGGAAAAAAAATCATTTATGATTCCAATTTATTAATTTTAATTTAATTACTCAAGGATAAAATCACTAGTTTTTTAACTAGGTTGAGCTGGGGACTACGTTTTTGGTTTATATATGATAAAAATTGATTTTATGAATGACATGTATAATGACAATTTATAATACATTATCATGGCATAATTATGAATGCATGGAGAAATTAAGAAAATAAGTAAAGTAAACATTTATAAATTAAAGAGAGCGTTCTCTCTAGTCCTTATGAATTCTAGGAGAACCCTAAATCACTCCTTAACTCTAAAATAATTAAATTGATTAATTATATTAATTAAATAGTGGGATATCTTCTCTAGCCCTTAGAGGTTCTAGAAAGACTATAAATTTCCTTACAAAATTTGAACAATTACATAGAAAATGAAGGGGAAAGGAATTAGATGGGATTTGGATTTAAGGTTTGGATCTAAATTTCAAACGTACTTACTATCACATCCCAATTTCGAAGATATGATGGTCCTAGAACATGGGAAGACATAAGGTCACCCATGCTTGTAGAACCCACTCATACATAAGTAAAAATTGCCTAGGATCATACTGAATCTCATACATCAACTTAATAAAACCTTTTATAAAGAAAAAACCTTAAGTTGTAGAAGCCAAAATATACTTTAATACAATCTATAACAAAATAATAATAAGACTTCAATTAAGGTCACCAACATGATATTCTAAAATAAAATTCCCAAAATAACTCCCAGAGCATCTAAGGACTCATTATAGTGTAGTATTATTTTAACTTTGACAAGGGAATTTCCTAAGCGGAGTAGGTAGCTTGAGCAATCACCGTGCCTCATTATAATGCTCACTTGGCAGTTCCTTTGCTCCTAATACTCATTGCCCTTGAACCTCTAAAACTCCTTAAGCCCTAACATAATATTTAATTCAATACTTAGTATTTATTTAATCATGATTCTATCCTATCCCATTACTATCCCATGCATATATAACATTCACATATACTTAGAGTTGCACATAAAAGCGTACTCATCACTGGCATATAACATGTTGACTTTAAAAGTCATGTACACTTAGCCGTTATAGGCCTATATGAAAACACATTATAATTCATGTCAATACCTTTCTAAGGTCAACACAACATTATTATCTTGATATCAATTCACAATAACAATCATCTAAGAACACTTAACACTTCTATATATGTCAACTTAATGAATAACTTTTCAACTGTCCTGCTTATCTCTTATGACCAATTCATTCAATCAATCTCTTCATCAATTCAAGATCATTGATTCATTATCAAGTCATCATACAACCTACTTCCATATTATCCAATCACATTCACATATTAATCATAACTTAAGTTTAAGATACCTTAAGTATACCAAATTGCCTCTAGCCTTGTCTAGGCTCATTCTTTCAACCAACATGCAATTTAACCATTTATCATGCATATATACATGTCAATAATCATCAAAATATATCACATAAAAATAATAGACATTGGGATAAAAATCCCAATGCAGGCCGAATACCCCATTCAAAGAAAAACCTGAATTTTCTCATTTTTTGCACTTTCCGTCTATTACAATAATATGTAAAAACATGATTTGAATCAAGATTTTTCATGTAACCATAACAAAAATTATTTTAGAACATTAATACATAGGAATTAGCACATATATAAATTCATATGCATGAAAATTTTCAACTTTAAGTTTTAGGATAAAAAACTATGAGTTTTCTTGTTTCTGGTACTTTTTGGTCATTACAACAATATGTAAACATGTGGTTTAAACCATTATTTTTCATTTAATCACAACAAATATCAGTTTAGAACATCAATGTACACAAATGTGCATCCATGGATGCTTTTTATGCATGAAAATTCTAAGTTTAGAGTTTAGAGTGAAAATCATGAGTTTTCTAGGTTTCTGCGCTTTCTGTTCATTATAGTAATATGTAAACACATGATTTAAATCATTATTTTTCATCCAAATAAAACAAACATCAGTTTAGAACTCCATCACACACAAATTAGCAGCCACATGCATATATAACCATAGAATTTTCCAACTTTCAAGTTCTAGAACAAAAATCTTGAATTTCCTAGTTTTCTGAAACTTTTCAGTCATTACAATAATATATAGAAATATGATTTAATTCAAAAATCGCCTTTTGGAATGAAATTTTATTTTATGAAAAATGAATTATTCTATGCTAATGCACTTCATATAAATCATTTATTTCATAATAATAACTCATATTAGGTATATTAAAATTAATTTAATATGCCACATACTCATAAATCACATCATACATGAATTTCCATAAAATCACATATTTTGTCCCGACAACTCTAAATTCAAGCAATTTGTCACGAAAACTCCTAGGGTAGATGTGGGTTGTTACATTCTTCCCTCTTTAAAAAAAAATCATCCTTGAATTTTTAAATCTAATAGCATAACACACTCTGCTTAACTTCTCTTTCACGCTTCTACTGCGCCACTCATACTCAATATCTAACTACAATTAATATATCGAATACAGTAAGGCACATACTCACAATCTATCAAAAGCACACTGATGAACCTTCACCTTGAGCTACACCTATGTTAATCTCTTGTTCAAGCAAATCTTAAACTAATCCTTCATAATTTTGTATCCCTCAACCTTGAACAAAAAATAATAGAACCTTTAATTTCACCTTCAATCAAATATAATCCCCAAGCATTTCTTTTCCTTATATCTCTATTAATGTTAACATATATAATAACACCTTACTCACTACTTCCATTCATTATTTATCACATTAGTCCTATAAGAATCCAAAAAATAATTCTAAATTAAAAACTTTGTCACATCCCAACTTCGGAGACATGACGGTCCTAGAACATGGGGAGACATAAGGTCACCCACGCCCGTATAACCCATTTTTACTTATACAAATACTACCTAGGATCATATCAAAACCTCTTACACTAAATTAAATAAACCTTTTTTTTTTAGCAAACCTTAAGCTGCAAAAGCATAATTAAAATATACTTTAAATAAAATCCATAAGGAAATAATATTTAGAATCTAATTAAAACCTTGAAAGACAACATTTCAAAATAAATCCAAAAATAAATATTCTCAAAGCATCTGAGGATAACTCTTCATAACATATTAAATAATTATCTTGGATAAGGAATTCCCCAAACAAAGTAGGATCCTTGAGCCATTGCCTTGCCTCCTTATACTACTCACCTAGAACCACACAAAGAAAAAAAAGGGTGAAATATATGATTTCAATGAGTAAATAATATGGCACATACGATAACATATATCCCTTTTTAAAAAGGAAACCCATAGCTTATAACATATAGTTCATGTTTTATAATTCATGAATCAAAGTTTGCAATTTAACAAGGTTTGCAAAAAATCACACTTATTACTTATGAGTGAAGACACTTGCTTAATTCACTCTTGAGTGAAGACACTACTCAATTCACTCGAATTTACATAACTGAGTGAAGACTCTTGCTCAAGTCACTTATGAGTGAAGACACTACACAATTCACTCAAATTTATATAAGTGAGTGAAGACTCTTGCTCAATTCACTTGTGAGTGAAGACACTACTCAATTCACTCGAATTTACATAAGTGAGTGAAGAGTCTTGCTCAATTCACCCGTATTAATGATAATCACTTATAACAATAAAACTTAAGAAAATAATAACATGTATCGCAAAAGCAATAGCAATTTAACTTATTGAATAAAAGATAAATAACAGTGTGGTTCTAGAAATGAAGTAAGGTAAGGCAACAAATCACAAAAGTACTTTATTGTCATTGAATAATCAGAATAGACTTGGACCAAATGTCTTTTAGCAATCTAAGGTTACAAAGAAATCATTTAATCATAATTAAAAATAGAAAAGAACTTGGGTTTCAAGATATCAAAGGTTTACATAACATGATAACTTGTACTTGTAACTTGAACATAATGTTTAATCACACTTGAACCATGAACATAGTGTTTGCTCACACTTGTAGAATGAATATAATGTTTAGTCACCTTATGGTTCCTTTGCTCCTAGTACACATAGCCCTTTTGAACCTCTAAAACTCCTCAAGCTCTAACATAATATTTAATTCAATACTTAGTATTTATTTAATCATGATGCTATCTTATCCCATAACTACCCTATGCACATATAACATTCACATACACTTAGAGTTGCACATAGATGTGCACTTAGGCTTACATGAAATTACATTACAAATCATACAAATACTTTTCTCAAGTCAAGCACAATCTCATGATCGTAATATCAATTAACCTTAGCAATCATCTTAGTACACTTAACACTTCCACACATGTCGACTTATCAATAGCCATTCAAGTATCATGCTTGTCTCTTATGACTAATTCATTTAATGAATCACTTCATAAATTCAAGATCATTAATCCATTATCAAGTCATCATATAACCTATTTTCATATCATTTAATCACATGTACATTCTAATCACAACATAAGGTTAAGATACATTAGGTATACATTAATTATACCAAAGTGCCTCTAGGTTAGTCTATAGTCATTCCTTCAACTAACATGCAATTTAACCATTTATCATACATACATGCATGTCAATAATCATCAAAATACATCACTTAAAAATTATAAATATTGGGATAAAAATATCAATGTAGGCTGAATGCCCTACTCAAAGAAAAACCTGAATTTTCTTATTCTTCGCACTTTCCGTCTATTACAGTAATATGTAAAAATATGGTTTGAACCAAGATTTTTCATGTAATCAAAACATAAACCATTTTAGAACATAGACATGTAGGAATTGGCTCACATATACATTCATATGCATGAAAATTTCCAACTTTTGGTATTTTTCTAGTTTTTGGTATTTTTTGGTCATTATGGCAATATGTGAACAGGTGGTTTAAACCATTATGTTTCATTCAATCATAGCAAATATCAATTTAGAACATCCACATGTATGAATCGGCAGCCATTGATCATAATTAGGAATGAAAATTCCAAGTTTCAAGCTTTAGGGTGAAAATCATGAGTTTTCAGGCTTTTTGCACTTTCTATTCATTATAGTAATATGCAAACACATGATTTAAATTGTTATTTCTCATCCAAACAAAATAAATATCATATTAGAATCCATCCATATATAAATCGGCAGCCACATGTATAAATAATCATAGAATTTTCCAACTTCTAAATTCTAGCACAAAAACCTTGAATTCATTTATTTTCTAAAACTTTTCTGAAACACATGTAGAAATATAATTTATTCACTAGTTACACATAAAAAATTAGTTTAGAATGCAATGATATAGAAATTGTCCCCCCTGGTATGGTTTATGCATAAAAATTTCAATTTTGAGTTACAGGATTTACCTTTGGAGAAATCGCAAAGAGAGATTGATGTTTTTAGTAGAAAAATTGATTTTTCTCTCAAGAAATCACCTAGGCCAAATTTTATCAGTAAATGTTCAGTTCAAAATAATTTTTTTGATATTAGTTTCATAAAAATCAAGTAGCAAATTGAAAGGAAAAAAAAAACTTATGAAACAGTCGTGAAATTGCAAGTTTCAAAGGATTTTTCTGAATGTCGATAGAGATAATATTTTGAAAGAATTTTTCTACCAAAATAATAAAATAACATAATGGTGGCTACTGGAATGAAGTGATAGCAGAAATTTAGGTTAAATATTAGGGTTTTGGGTGAAATTTCCAATATTACCCTTAATGAGCTAAGTTAGAAGTGTTTTAGTGTAGTGAGCTTTTTGGGTATTTTGGCTTTTTAATTAATTTAGGGCTAAAAATAAAATAATTTTTTATTATTTTCTATAAATTTCCCCCAAAATATTTATTTAAAAATTATTTTAAAATACTTATAAAATTATTTTTATGCTTAAAAATCGTCTTTTTGCATGAAAATTCATTTTACGAAAAATAAATTATTTCATGCTAATGCATTTTATTCAAATTATTTATTTCACAATAATAACTCATATTTGGCATATTAAATTAATTTAACATGCCCCAAACTCATAAATCACATCATATATAAATTTTCATAGAGTCGCACAATTTGTCACAATAACCCTAAATTCAAATAATTTGTCACTAAAACTCCTAGGGTAGATGTGGGTTGTTACATTCCCCTCCCCCCACCCCCACCCCCCCCCCCTCCCCTAAAAGAAATTCATCCTTGAATTTCCAAATCTAATAGCACAACACACTTAACTTCTCCGACACGTTTCTGCTGCGCCATGCAAACACAATATCGAACTATAATTAACTTATCAAATACAGTAAGGCACATACTCATAATCTATCAAAAAAATCACATTGATGAACTTTCAACTTATGCTACAGCTATGTTAATCTCTTATTCAAACAAATCTTAAAACTAATCCTTAATAATTTGTATACTTTAACCTTAAATAAAAGTAATAAAACCTTTAATTTCACCTTTAATCACATATAATCCTAAGCATTTCTTTTCCTTATATCTCTACTAATGTTAACATATATAATAACACCTTACTCACTACTTCCATTCATTATTTATCACATTACTACTATAAGAGTCCAACAAATAATTCCAAATTAATAACTCCAATTGGTATTCTATAATTCTCTTTCCATATTAATAATTATTACTTAATCTATTATATTCTCAATAAATATTTTCGTGTTTAATACCTTGCTAAGATTACGATTTCTACATTCCCATCATTCATCAATTAAAACATATTTAAACTTAACAAACATTCCTATATATATATCGTATCCTAAAAAAACTTGAATTCTTTTAATCTACATTCCCAAATAAACTTCTCATAACTATTTCGGACTTACTCTATAATATGTACATCATTATCGTGACCTAATTACCTAACGCCTCATAATTTTTATACCTTTTGCTTGTAATATCATCTCACTTTAGGTTTTCCACTTACATCTTTCAATACTTCACTTTCCTAATCATTTAACTTATCCTTATTAAAATAATAAACCTTCTAATACCATTGCTATTCAATGAAATCTTTATGCGACTCTTTTATCTTTCCAAATCTATGCCATTCTAGGTTATCTTAATAAAAATTCTTTCCATACTAAAGATCACTACCAAATTTTCTAGTAACCTCAATTGAACATTATTGTGTCTAACACCTTAAAATATTTCTCATCTAGAGGACTCAAATCCCTTTTAGATATATTCAAAACTACATAGCATCATACTTATCCTTTTTTCATCATTACAATTCTAAGAATACTTATCCTTTTATGTCTTACCCTCTTAAAAGAAATTTATCCTCAAATCTTAAATACTTACTTATACATTCTCAAAGAAGCTGGGATGCTTTTGCCATATCCCTTCATCGACTTCTTAAGTATACTCATCTATTCTATGATTATGTTAGTGGACTTAATCATAGGTATCTCCTTAATACATAAATTTCTCCCCATCCTTAGTTTGAAATTCTATTTGCTTTTTCTCTGTAGTCAATACAAGTTCCATACTTATATATCTAGTCCATTCCCAAGATCACATCACATCCTAGGATACCAAGTTCTATCAACTCCATAGGAAGTTTTCATCCATTAATGTTTACCTCATAGTCCTTAAGCATATACTTCACCTACCTCATATTGTAAACTTACGTATATATAATGTAACTAATTTGTTTCATTCTTATACTGATCATTATTAAATATCAATTCTCTTTTTATGGCTTCAATCACAATTATCATTTAATAACTCCATATATTTCTTATATCAAACCATTATTACATGTAAGCATTTCATACTTCATAACATTATACCTATCAGTCATTAATCTAAATTGGATAAAAACTTAGTCCACTTCTCCTTCTAATCCACTTAACCCCACAATGAAATTATCATACTTAGCATGCCTTTAACATGAGCACCCGTCATATAATATCACATCACAGAACACATATCACATAGCATATATCACATATCAAAGCATTTATGATGTATCCTAATTATGTAACACATAACCTATAGCATAATGTGCTCTCCTATTATATTTAAAAGTCAATCATCTCTTAAGCAATAGAAGATTAAACCCAAGCCAACCAGCTAATTAGTCATATAATATCATTCATGTCATATAAGTCCTATGCCACTAGTCTAATAGTTACCTACTACTAGAAGGAGTCTCAGTTGTGTCTTGTACTCTTGGCTCCTTACTCTTGAGGTTGAGATGGTCTAGGTGGTAGAGGTGTCGAGGTGTCTTTTCTCAAGTTCCTTATATGCAGGTCCTTGATGAAGTGATCCATCTATTCACACCTCAAACATAAGCTAGAGGCCTTTTGGCAAACCCCAGAATGTTTTTGACCGTAATGGCAATAAGTAGGAAACTGCTTTGATTAACCATCGCTCTTCCCAAGTGTTATGGTTGTTGGTAATGATTCATTTCCTAGACCTCCTGCTCCCTTATGCTGGCCTCTTTGGCTCTTGTTCTTATGCCTACCTTTCTGATCACGTTCCACGCATTTAGCCCTCTCGGCCTTATATCTCTTTTCCATTATCTTGGCCTTGTCTATCAACTTAGCTAAAGTCAAGAATTTAGTCGCTGCTAAGGAGTTAAACAATGGTATAACCAATCCTCTCAGGAAATGATTAATGTGACTGGCTTTAGTTGGGACAATATTGACAACAAACCTACTAAGTCGATTAAACTCCTTAGCATACACTGCTATCGACATTCTAGGTTTTTGCTTTAGTTGCTCGAACTGAAGCACCCTATCATGCTTTTCTCCTTTAGATGAGAATTGGTCCATCATCTTTTGCTTGAATTTTACCCACGTACGTGGGTCTACTCCATACAGCCATTCCTCAATATTTCTCTCATACTAGTACTAAGCCTCCTTCTTGAGTTAGAGTCCTACCAGCTTAATCACTCGAGCATCCAAACATGATATAGTCCTACCAGCTTAATCACTCGAGCATCCAAATATGACAATCGATGGACTAGCTTGTCCACCACATCTAAGAAGTCAGGTGGGTCATCACCCTCCTCACCATATAAGGTAGGTGGCTATAGCTTCTTGAATTATGAGACGGTCATCCCTTTGTCAGGTAGTTGCTTCCTTTCCCTTTGTGCAGGTGCCACTACCATAGGAGGCAAAACTCCATTCCTTTCTTGTGTTGGCAGCACTTCCCTCCTTTGAGCTCATAGCTTGTTCAATTCCTTGTGTAAGTCCCTCATTTCCTCATGCATAGCTTGCAGCTCTTACAAAGATGCTTACTTATTAGCCCTCGAATTAGATCTCTCTCTCGATGTCGCAGGTGCAGAGGTAGCATTCACAGCAGTGTCCGATATCACATTCTCACTAGCCCTAACAGGTTGGGCAACTGTATAGACCTTCTTCTTATGAGGCATTCTGCTATCACAATACAGGAATTTAGTACTAACTCCCTTCTAACCCATCTAACCCCATTATCATGCTATCACATTTACCATGCATTCAACATAAGCACTTATCAAATCATATGACAAGGCACATATCATATATCACTTATCACATAGCATATATCATAAAGCATATATCACATAGCATCTATCAAGGCATGTATCATGCATCATAATCATGTAATATATAACTTATAGCATCATAGATTTCCCTATCATAAATAAGTCAATCCTATCATAGGCAATAAAAGAAATCAATACATACTAAGTCGCTAGGCAATTAATTAACATCATTTGCATCACAGGAGTCTTCTTTTTTTGGTGGATAATACGCATAACCTTCTCAAACATCTCTCTCCACGTCCTCTTGCATGCCACACATGGTGCTCTAGGTCACAATCCTCTAGTAGAGGTAATCTTCTTAGTCATCTGCAAAGAAAATCATAAGGCGCACAATAATAACAAGGATTACTACAACCTACTACGATTTCATGGAACTATGCTAGCGATAGACTGCAAATGACATGATAGGAAAATTCCTATGCTCCAGGATTATACTTATTTAAATTAATAAATAGATAAGTCTAATTAGACTTTAAAAAAAACTATAGCTCTGATACCAACTTTGTCACATCCCAACTTCAAAGACATGATGATCGTAGAACATGGGGAGACATAAGGTCACCCATGCCTATAGCACCCACTTATACTTATACAAATAATGCCTGGGATCATACCAAAACCCCTTACATTAACTTAAATAAACCCTTTTTTTATTTTAGAAAACCTTAAGTTGTGAAAGCATAGTTAAAATATACTTTAAACATA
This sequence comes from Reutealis trisperma, assembly GCA_947687605.1. Lineage (NCBI taxonomy): Eukaryota > Viridiplantae > Streptophyta > Magnoliopsida > Malpighiales > Euphorbiaceae > Reutealis > Reutealis trisperma. The sequence continues at coordinate 202,463 of CANTUT010000134.1, read as the reverse complement.
ATCCATAACGAAATAATATCTAGAATCCAATTAAAATCTTATAAGATAACAATTCAAAATAAACATCTAAAAAAAAATTATTCTCGGAGCGTCTAAGGATAACTCTTCATAACATATTAAACTAATTATCTTAGATAAGGAATTACCCAAGTGAACTAGGATGCTTGAGCCATCACCTTGCCTCCTCATACTACTCACTTGGAACCACATAAAGGAAAAAAAGGGTGAGATAGATGATCTCAATGAGTAAACAATATGGCACATACAATGACATATATCTGTTTTTAAAAAAGGAAACCCATAGCTTATTACACGTAGTTCATGTTTTACAATTCATGAATCAAAGTTTGCAATTTAACAAGGTTTGTAGAAAATCACACTTATTACTTGTGAGTGAAGACTCTTGCTCAATTCACTCTTGAGTGAAGACACTACTCAATTCACTTGAATTTACATGCTTAATTCACTTGTGAGTGAAAACATTGCTCAATTCACTCGACTTTATATAAGTAAGTGAAGACTCTTGCTTAATTCACTCATACATGAAGACACTGCTCAATTCACTCAAATTTATATAAATGAGTGAAGAGTCTTGCTCAATTCACTCGTATTTATGGTAATCACTTATAACAATAGCACTTAAGAAAGCAATAACATGTATCATAAAAGCAATAACAGTTTAGCTTATTGAATAAAAGATAAATAATAATGTGGTTCCAAAAATGAAGTAAGATAAGGCAACAAATCACAAAGGTACTTTATTGTCATTGAATAATCAAAATAGATTTGGACCAAATGTCTTTTGGCAACTCAAGCTTACAAAGAAATCATTTAGTCATACTTAAAAATATAAAAGAACTTAGATTTCAAGATATCAATGGTTCACATAACATGATAACTTGTACTTGTAACTTTACCATAATGTTTACTCACACTTGAAGCATGAACATAGTGTTTACTCACACTTGTAGAATGAATACAATATTTACTCACCTTGTAGTTCCTTTGTTCCTAGTACACGTATCCCTTTTAAACCTCTAAAACTCCTTAAGCTCTAACATAATATTCAATTCAATACTAAGTATTTATTTAATCATGATGCTGTCTATCCTATAACTACCCCATGCACATATAACGTTCACATAACTTAGAGTTGCACATAGATGTGCACTCATCACTTGCACATAACATGTTGAATTTAAAATTCTTACACATTTAGCCTTTATAGGCTCACATGAAATCACATTATAAATCATATCAATACTTTTCTCAAGTCAAGCACAATGTCATGATCTTAACATCAATTAACCTTAGCAATCATCTTAGTACACTTAACACTTCCATATATGTCAACTTATCAATAGACTTTCAAGTATCATGCTTGTCTCTTATGACCAACTCATTTAATCAATCACTTCATAAATTCAAGATCATTAATCCATTATCAACTCATCATATAACCTATTTTCCATCCAATCACATGTACATTCTAATCACAACATAAGGTTAAGATACCTTAGGTATACCTTAAGTAAACCAAAGTGCCTCTAGGTTAGTCTATAGTCATTCCTTCAACCAACATGCAATTTAACCATTTATCATACATACATGCATTTCAATAATTATTAAAATACATCATACAAAAATTATAGACATTGGGATAAAAATATCAATGTATGCCAAATGCCCTATTCAAAGAAAAACCTGAATTTGCACTTTTCGTCTATTACAGTAATATGTGAAAAAATGGGTTGAACCAAGATTTTTCATGTAATCAAAACAAAAATCATTTTAGAACATATACTTGCAGGGATTGGCTCATATATACATTCATATGCATAAAAATTTCCAACTTTAAGTTTTAGGATGAAAAACCATGAGTTTTCTTATTTTTGGTATTTTTTGGTCATTACAGCAATATGTAAATAGGTGGTTTAAACCATTATTTTTTATTCAATCATAGAAAATATCAGTTTAGAACATCCACATGTATGAATCGGCAGCCATTGATCATAATTATGCATGAAAATTCCATGCTTCAAGGTTTAGGGTGAAAATCATGATTTTTCAAGCTTTCCTCACTTTCTGTTCATTACAGCAATATGCAAACACATGATTTAAATCATTATTTCTCATCCAAACAAAAAAAAATATCATATTAGAATCCATCCATACACAAATCAGTAGCCACATGTATAAATAATCATAGAATTTTCCAACTTCTATGTTCTAGCACAAAAACCTTGAATTCCTTTATTTTTTGAAACTTTTTGGTCATTACAGTAATATGTAGAAATATGATTTAATTCACTATTTTTCATCTAAACACATCAAATATCAGTTTAGAATGCAATGATATAGAAATTAACCCCCTTGGTATGGTTAATGCATAAAAATTTCATTTTTGAGTTACAGGATTCACCTTTGGAGAAATCGCGTAGAGAGGTTGGTGTTTTTGGTAGAAAAATTGATTTTTCTCTCAAGAAATAACCTAGCACTAATTTTATCAGTAAAAATCAATAAATATTTAGTTCAAAATAATTTTCCCAAGATTAGTTTCATAAAAATCAAATAGCAATTGAAAGGAAAAGAAAAACTTATGAAACTATCGAGAAATCGCAAGTTTAAAAGGATTTTTATGAATTTCAGTAGAGATAAATATTTTGAGAGAATTTTTCTGCCAAAATAATGAAATAATAGAATGGTGGCTGCTAGAATGAAGAGCTGGCAGAAATTTAGGTTAAATATTAGGGTTTTGGGTGAAAGTTCCAAGATTACCCTTAATGAGCTAGGTTAGGAGTGTTTTAGTGTAGTGGGCTTTTGGGTATTTGGACTTTCTAATTAATTTAGGGCTGATTATAGGTAATTAAAAATAAAATATTTTTCTTATTATTTTCTATAAAATTCCCCCTAAAAAATTTATTTAAAATACTCATAAAATTATTTTTATGCCTAAAAATTGTCTTTTTGCATGAAAATTTATTTTACAAAAAATAAATTATTTTATGCTAACGCATTTTATTCAAATCATTTATTTCACAATAGTAACTCATATTAGACATATTGAAATTAATTTAACATACTCTAAACTCATAAATCAGGTCACACGTGAATTTTTATATTGTCACATAATTTGTCACAATAACCCTAAATTCAAATAATTTGTCACCAAAACTCCTAGGGTAAATGTGGGTTGTTACAAACTCCAATTGATATTTGATAATTCTCTTTCCATATTAATAATTATTACTTAATCTATTATATCCTTAATAAATATTTTCATGTTTAATACCTTGCCAACATTATGATTTCTACACTCCCACCATTCATCAATTAAAACATATTTAAACATAACAAACATTTTTATATATATCATATCCCAAACAAACTTGAATTCTATTAATTTACAATCCCAAATAAAATTCTCATAACTATTTCAAATTTACTCTATAATATATACATCATTATCATGACCTAATTACCTAATGCCTCGTAATTTTTATATCTTTAGCTCATAATATCATCTCACTTTAGGTTTTCCACTTACATCTTGCAATACTTCACATTCCTAATCATTTAACTTATCCATATTAAAATAATAAACCTTCTAATACCATTGCTATTTAATGAAATCTTTATGCAACTCTTATATCTTTCCAAATCTATGCCATTCTATGTTATCTCAATAAAAATTCTTTCCATACTAAAGATCACCATCAAATTTTCTAGTAACCTCAATTGAACATTATTATGTCTAACACTTTAAAACATTTCTCATTTAGAGGACTCAAATCCCTTGCATGTATATTCAAAACTATTAAATTTTCAAAACTGCGTAGCATCATACCTATCCTTTTATCATCATTACAAGTCTGAGACTACTTATCCTTTCATGTCTCCCCCTCTTAAAAAATTCATCCTCAAATTTTAAATACTTACTTATTTATTCCCAAAAGCTAGGGATGTTCTTGCCTTTAAGGTTTGAACAATCTAGGTGGTGAGGTTCCGAGGTCACATTTTCTGAATTTTCCTTCTATGGGCAGTCTTTCCGGAAGTAGCCCATCTGACTACATCTCAAGCATATGCTAGAGACTTTCCAACAAGCTCCAAGATGCTTCTTGCCACACTGGTCACAAGTGGGGAAACCTTGCTTTGGTTGACCATTACGCTGTCTAGGTGTTGAAGTTGTTGGTGAGAGTTCCTTCCCTGGACCTCCTCCTTCTCTATGCGGGCCTCTATGTCCCTTGTTCTCATGCTTCCTTTTTTGCTCACGTTCCACATGTTTAGCCCTCTTAGTCTTATATGTCTTTTCCATTATCTTGGCCTTATTTATCAGATTAGCCAAGGTCAATAACTCAATTACTGCCAAGGAATTAAACAAGGATGTAACTAGTCCTCTCAAGAAATGGTTGATGCGGCTAGCCTCAATAGGCACAATGTTAACAGCAAACTTGCTAAGTCTATTAAACTCCTTAGCATAATCTGATACTGACATTCCATGTTTTTGCTTTAGCTACTTGAACTATAGTGCTCTATCTTACCTTTTGCATTCAGGTAAGAACTGGTCCATCACTTCTTCTTTAAACTCTACCCATGCATGTGGGTCAACTTCATAAAGTCGTTCCTTAATGTTTCTCTCGTACCAATACCATACCTCTTTCTTGAGTTGGAGTCGTACCAACTCAATCACTCTAGCATCAGAGCAAGACAGTCGACGGACTAGCTTATCCATCTCATCTAAGAATTCATATGGGTCATCACCCTCTTCACCATCTCTTCATCAGGTAGTCGCTATCTGTCCCTTTGAGCAAGTGCCACTATTGCAAGTGGTGGAACTCCATTTCCTTCTTGTGTTGGTGGCACTTCCCGCCTTTGAGCTCTCAGCTCATCCAATTCGTTGTGGTAGTCTTTTATTTCCTCGTGCAAAGGTTGAAGCTCTTGTGAAAAGGCTTGCTTATTAAAGTTATTAGTTGGTGCCCTCGAATTAGATATTTCTCTTGACCTTGCAGGTGTAGAGGCAGTATTTGATGAAGTGTCTGAGATGGCATCCTCACTAGCCCTAATAGGTTGAGCAGCTATGTGAACCTTCTTCTTGGGAGGCATTGTACTATCATGATAAAGGAATTTAGTGCTAACTCCCTTCTAACCCATCTAACCCCATTATCATATCATACTAGCCATACATCTTACATCAATCCACATCTATCATATCATATCTTATATCACATATCGCATAGCATATATCATATATCATAATCATGTAACATATATTCTTATAGCATCATGAGTTTCCCTATCATATATAAGTCAGTCATGCCATAGGCAATAAAAGAAATCAATGCATACTAAATTACTAGGCAATCAATTAACATCATTACATCATAGGAGTTTTCTTTTTCTTGAGGTAGATCATAGGCACAACCTTCTCAAACATCTCTTAGCCAAGTCCTCTTACAGGTCACACAGGGTGCTCTGGATCGCAGTCCTCAAGCAGGGGTAATCTACTTGGTCATCTATCAAAAGAATCATAAGGTAAGCAAACAATAACAATGATTACTAAAACCTACTAAGATTTCATAGAACTATGCTAGCAATAAACTGCAAATGACAAGATAGGAAAATTCCTATTCTCTAAGATTATACTTACTTAACCCAATACATAGACAAGTCTAAACTAGACTTTTAAAAACTACAGCTATGATACCATCTTTGTGACATCCCAATTTTGGAGATATGACAGTCCTAGAACATGGAGAGACATAAGGTCACCCTTACCAATAGAACCCACTCATACATATGCAAAAATTACCTAGGATCATACTGAACCTTATACATCAACTTAATAAAACCTTTTATAAAGAAAAAACCTTATGTTGCAGAAGCTCAAATATACTTTAATACAATCTATAAGAAAATAATAATAAGCTTCAAATAAGGTCACCAACATGATATTCCAAAATAAAATTCCCATAATAACTCTCGAAGTATCAAAGACTCATCATAGTGTAGTATTATTTTAACTTTAACAAGGGAATTTCCCAAGTGGAGTAGGTAGCTTGAGCGATTACCTTGCCTCCTCATAATGCTTACTTGGTGGTTCCTTTGCTCCTAATACTCATTGCCTTTGAACCTCCAAAACTCCTCAAGCTCTAATATAATATTTAATTTAATACTTGTATTTACTTAATCATGATGCTATCCTATCCCATAAGTACCCCATGCACATATAACATTCACATATACTTAAAGTTACACATAGAAGTGCACTCATCACTGACACATAACATGTTGACTTTAAAAGTCTTGTACACTTAGCCTTTATAAGCCCATGTGAAAGCACATTGTAATTCATGTCAATACCTTTCTAAGGTCAACATAACATCATTATCTTAATATCAATTCACTTTAACAATCATCTTAGTGCACTTAAAACTTCCATATCAACTTAACAAATAACCTTTCAACTGTCATGCTTATCTCTTATGACTGATTCATTCAATCAATCTTTATCAATTCAAGATCATTAATTCATTATCAATTTATCATACAACCTATTTCTATATTATCCAATCACATTCATATATTAATTGCAACATAAGTTTAAGATATCTTAAGTATACCAAATTGGCTCTAGCATTGTCTAGGCTCATTCCTTTAACCAATATGCAATTTAACTATTTATCATTCATATGTATATGTCAATAATCATCAAAATACATCACATAAAAATTATAAACATTGGGATAAGAATCCCAATGCAGGTCGAATACCCTATTCAAAGAAAAACCTGATTTTTCTTCTCTTTTACACTTTCTGTCTATTACAGTAATATATAAAAACATGATTTGAACCAAGATTTTTCGCATAAACATAACAAAAATCATTTTAGAACATTAATCCATGGGAATCGGCACATATATAAATCCATATGCATGAAAATTTCCAACTTTAGCATCATAAGAATCACCTAGAAAAATTAATTTTTCTCAGAAGAAGTCACCTAGCTCAAATTTTATCAGTAAATATTCAGTTTAAAATAATTTTCCCATGATTAGCTTTATAAAATCAAATAGCAAATTGAAAGGAAAGGAAAAACTTACGAAATGATCGCGAAATCACAAAGTTTGAAAGTATTTTATGAATTTTGGTGGAGAGAATAATTTTGAGAGAATTTTTTTACCAAAATAATGAAATAACAGAATGGTGGCTACTAGAATGAAGGGCTAGCCAAATTTTTTATATTTATTTGTAGGATTTTTGGCAATTTCCAAGATTACCCTTAATGAGCTAGGTTATGAGTGTTTCAGGGTAATGGACTTTTGGGTATTTGGGCTTTTTATTTAATTTTGGAACTGATTATACGTAATTAAAAATAAAATATTTTTCTTATTATCTCCATTAAAATTTCCCCCAAAATATTTATTTAAAAAAATATTTTAAAATACTCAAAAATTATTTTATGCATAAAAATCACCTTTTTGCATGAAAATTTATTTTATGAAAAATAAATTATTCTATGCTAATGCACTTCATATAAATAATTTATTTCATAATAATAACTCATATTAGGCATACTAAAATAAACTTAATATGCCACATACTCATAAATCACATCATACATAAATTTCGTAAAATAACATATTTTGTCGTAATAACTCTAAATTCAAGCAATTTGTCATAAAAACTCCTAGGGTAGATATGAGTTGTTACACCTGCATATCTCATCAAATGGGGATCAAAACCTACGTAGTTTATTCCATGATTAAGTGGAGAAATTAGGGATTGTACAGATTGATTTGATTTGATTTTTTATGGCTAAGAGATGATGTTATACCTTCTTTATTGATGCATGTTATGAGCAGAGACATAAAGCCATAGGGCAAAAGCAGGGATAAAGTCACCTAAACCCGTAAAACCCCATTTAACTTATAATTCTTCACCATTTATCAAGTTGAACCTTATCCCAAGATCCAAACCTGATTACCTTTCTTTATTGCCCATTTGCTAGTTTAATATTTCACATATTAACAAATACTTAGCAATACTATTTATGCACCCAATAAAATTTCTAGATTTGTATTTCATGTCATTATCTAAATGTTCATTACTTAATATACTATTATAATAACAATTACAATATAATTTACAATACATATAAACCCAATGTCATTTTAGTACTAAACATTTAGTAGCCATGTGTAACAATCAATCTCTTTATCAATTCAAGATCATTAATTCATTATCAATTCATAATACAACCTACTTCCATATTATCCAATCACATTCACATATTAATCACAACATAAATTTAAGATACCTTAAGTATACCAAATTGCCTCTAGCCTTGTCTAGGCTTATTCCTTTAACCAACATGCAATTTAACCATTTATCATTCATATTTATATGTTAATAATCATCAAAATACATCACATAAAAATTATAAACATTGGGATAAAAATCCTAATGCAGGTTGAATAACCCATTCAAAGAAAAACTTGAATTTTCTTATTTTTCACACTTTCTGTCTATTACAGTAATATATAAAAACATGATTTGAACCAAGATTTTTCATGTAAACATAACAAAAATCATTTAGAACATTAATCCAGAGGAATTGGCACATATATAAATCCATATGCATGAAAATTTCCAACTTTAGAGTCATAGGAATCACCTAGAAAACTTGATTTTTCTCACAATAAGTCACCTAGCCCGAATTTTATCAGTGAAAATAAGTAAATATTCAGTTTAAAATAATTTTCCCATGATTAGTTTCATAAAAATCAAATAGCAAATTGAAAGGAAAGGAAAAACTTATGAAACGATCGTGAAATCGTAAAGTTTGAAAGTATTTTATGAATTTTGGTGGAGAGAATAATTTTGAGAGAATTTTTTTGCCAAAATAATGAAATAACAGAATGGTGGCTACTGGAATGAAGGGCTGGCCAAATTTTTGATATTTATTTGTAGGGTTTTGGACAATTTCCAAGATTACCCTTAATGAACTAGGTTAGGAGTGTTTCAGGGTAATGGGCTTTTAGGTTTTTGGGCTTTTTATTTAATTTTGAGGTTGATTATAGGTAATTAAAAATAAAATATTTTTCTTATTATCTCCATTAAAATTTCTCCCAAAATATTTATTTAAAAAGTTATTTTAAAATACTCATAAAAATTATTTTATGCATAAAAATTACCTTTTTGCATGAAAATTTATTTTATGAAAAATAAATTATTCTATGCTAATGCACTTCATATAAATCATTCATTTCATAATAATAACTCATATTAGGCATATTAAAATTAATTTAATATGCCACATACTCATAAATCACATCATACATGAATTTCCATAAAATCACATATTTTGTCGCAATAACTCTAAATTCAAGCAATTTGTCACAAAAACTCCTAGGGTAGATATGGGTTGTTACACCTACATACCTCATCAAATGGGGATCAAAACCTATGTAGTTCATTCCATAATTAAGTAGAGAAATTAGGGATTGTATAGATTGATTTGATTTGATTTTTTATGGTCGAGAGAAGATGTTATACCTTCTTTATTGATGCATGTGATGAGCAGAGACATAAAGCCATAGGGCAAAAGGAGGCATAAAGTCACCTAAACCCATAAAACCCCATTTAACTTATAATTCTTCACCATTTATCAAGTTGAATCTTATCCCACGATCCGAACTCAATTACCTTTCCTTATTGCCCATTTGCTAGTTTAACATTTTAGATATTACCAAATACTTAGTAATACCATTTATGCACCCAATAAAATTTCTAGATTTGTATTTCATGTCATTATCTAAATGTTCATTACTTAATACACTATTATAATAACAATTACAATACAATTTACAATACATATAAACCAAATGTCATTTTAGTACTAAACATTCGGTAGCCATGTGTAACAACCTACACCTACCCTAGAAATTTTTGTGACAATTTGCTTGACTTAGAACTATTAAGGTTGAGTGTGTGCTTTTATGAGAAGTTATATTCTATGTGTTTGATGAGCATGTGACATGTAAAATTAATTTTTATATGCATAATATGAGTTACTATTGTTTACCCTTATGCACCAAGAAAGAGGGTTGAATCGGTAGGAATTTAAAAATTAGATAGAAACAAATAGTGAAAGAGAATGAACACTATCAATTTTATAGTGGTTCAGGTATTAATGAACCCTATGTCCACTCCCTAATCTCAATTGGGTATTCTACTACTAGATGATGCTTATAAGGAATTTCAAGCTCACTCTAAACTTATAATGTGTTTTCAATGGCTCACACGCAACCCTTGCAAGTGTTTCTTTTAGGCTCACACTAAAACCTATATAAGAGTTTTCTAATGGCTCACTCTTAACCCAAAAATATGTGTTTTCAAGGCTAACACTCAATCCTTTAAGCTATCAATGCTCTTACAACAACCAAGTAATGACAATTAAAAGGTAAAGACTTTGAGAATTAAAATGGCAAGAGTTTGGCTTAAATGAAAGTTGTTGGATAATTATAAGGGTCTTTAGAGGGGGTTTTTATAGCTTCTTCCCTCCAAATTCCTGTTACAAAGAGATACCAAGAAGGATCCTCACAACAGCCACAATATTTTACATTAAATGCACTGTCAGAGCTAGGTCGCGGTCACTAAGCCTTTTTTGCTGTTGCAACTTCATTTTCACGGTCGCGATCTTTATAATTCACAACGACTAGATAACATGTGGCATCTTCTCGTTGGTTCTTCAACTATCCATTAGACGCCTAGATCTAAGTATGAATATCATGGTTGCGACTACCAATTCCCAGTCGCAAATCTAGGATCGCGCCCTTGGTTGCAGTTGCGACTGAGGTCGCGATTCACTCTAAGTGAAATTGGTCAAATTGGCTTCTTAGGTTTCTTGGTCGCAATTTCATAGTCACAGTCGCTATTTCATGGTCCTAATCACAATTTATTAATCTTGGTCGTGACTCAAAAGAAATCCAATATACTTTGGAAGATTTTGATTTCCTGTCAATTTCAATCAATAAATATGATATATTCTTTAAAACAAACACTTGAACAAATATTAGATAGCTTTCAATTTGATTAACAAGATCAAAATAGAGATTGACTAAGTTTTGAAATAACTTAGGTCAACAATCTCCCCCTTTCTGATTTTGACAATCAAATTGAATATAAAATAAAATAGCTTAAAATTAAATTGAATTGAGAATACTCCCCCTCAATTGATGTAAGATAAACATAAAAATTTTTGAATTTTTAAATCCTTAAACATAAAATTTCTCCCCCTTAACATAATCTCCCTTTTTACTTTTAACATATTTATTTTATATTTAAGTTCTTAAAATTTTCTTCGCCTTTGGCAATATCAAAAAGCAATATCAAAAAATAAACAAGAGTAAATTGAAGAAAATATATAGTTGCATTCATTTGAATTTGGATAATGCCACATTACAATGCATGAAAAACATAAGGAAGAAAAATTTCAGATAAAGCAAAATAAACAAAAGAAAGAAGAAATTTGAAAAATAAAATCTAAGAAGAATCTCCTCTATCTTTAGGTTCCTCTTCTTCTTGATGAGGGGCCTCTTCTTGTATCTCCTCTTCTTCACTAAATTCCCAATCTTATAAGTTACATTGAGGAAGACCCATATGACCTTGCATATCAAATATGTCTAGGTGAATATGGTTTAGAAGGGAAAGTCTCCTCAAGACTTTACGAAGAAGTTTATTGGTTTCATCCTAAGGTTGAGATGGAGGGACAATGGGTACTATTTAGGGTTCTTCCTTTTGTGGTTGGCTAGATTCACCACTCACTATTCTTAACCTCTTCCTTGATCATTCTTAGATACTAATATCTCCAAAAATGTATTCATATCGCCCTTCCTTTTCTCTCAATGCCTTGGCATTGATCATGTATTAGAAATTTATAAGGGATTATTAGATTGGTCTTTGGAGAATAGCTTTGTTGGGTGGAGTAAGAGCCACAACATGTTTGGCTATTATAGAAATGTGGGAAGAGAGTAGAATGGTGCCCTTTTTGCTGAAGAAAGGTGAAGAAATTGGTTTACTAGAAACCTAGTAGTTTGGATTGGTTTTCCCCTGATAAGATCATAGGGGAAGAAAAGATCTCTTTAGGAAACCTTTTTATTTCCATCCCCTTTAGCATTTATGGTGAGGGTGACAATCCTATGAAGAAGCTAAAGAGAAAGTATCTTGATGTATTTGGCAAGGGAGGATTTTAGATCAAATTTGGGTTCAATGGAAATTTTAGTATAAAAGGAATTGAGTTTAAAGGAGAATTCATTGATGGTGTAGGCAACCTCAATTGGAGACCAAAGATGTTAGCAAGATCACTAAGGAAAAGCTCATAGAGGTGACCAAAAAATCAAAAATCTATGGCGTAATGACCACGGGTAGGATAGAGCTTTTTATGTACTACTAGAGTTACAAGAAACTCCCTAGTTAATTCATCATATCCATCTTCATCAATAAAAACAAACTTTCCCCGTTCTAGATTTTTGAGGTAGCCAATGATGCTATCCTCAATTCCTAAAGTTTTGAGACATACTGAGGAAGGTATTTTGGATGGTAAGATGGTTTTGTCTTGAATTCTAAGGAAATTTTGTTTTTCCTCTTGGGTAATTTCCCTATGAGTTCAAGAGGAGAGGGTTGTTGGCAAGTTTGGACTTCTTTCCCTTTTATAGATGGTCTTATTAAAGCCATTGATGGAGAAGAGTTTGAAAAGATGAAGAAATATAAATCTTGAAAGAGAGAAAAATTGGAAGAGAGTTTGAAAGTAGTCGAATTTTAAGTAGGAAAGAGTTTGGAGAGTTAGAAGATAGGCAAAAACTAAAATAGTAGGGTATTTATAAGCAAAAAAAAAAAAGTGAAAAATGGTCAGAAAATGGCTAGTTTTTGAATTAAATGCAAAAATGTCCATTAAAAAATAGTTAGTTTTGAATGCTGCAAAACTCTGAGTCGCGACCGTGATTTTTGAAAAACTCAAAAGTCGCATTCGGGATTCAGCAATTGCAAGCGAGATTCTACAGGCTGATCAGCAACTATAAAAATTTTAAATTTTGTGAACTCTATTTCTATGTTACAACTGCGAATTTTGAAAAATTAGAGAATTGTGAAAACATTTGATGAAGAATATGTGCAATGCAATTGGCATTATAACTCAAGGTCAAAATAAATGCAATTATACATTTCATATACCACGATATCAGTAAGTTATTGAAAAGAAATTCAAGCAATTAAAGTTAAATATATCAAAAATCAACCAAAAAGCAACCAATAATTCAAGAACATTGCATAAAGTTAAAAACTTGATTTGAATTGAATTAAGAGTCACCTCAATTCAAGATTAAATATTAAAATAAAATATGCACTAAATTTTGATGTATATGAAAAAACTTTATGTAATTTTGAAAATCTAAGGTAATGAGCTCCCATCAAGCATACCAATTTTCCTTTTTATGAAATTTAATCTTTCTTTATTCAAGGGTTTTGTGAAAATATCAGCAAGTTGGTTAGTTATATCAATAAATTATAATACAACATCACCATTTTGCACATGTTCTCTTAAGAAATGATGCCTAATGTCTATATGCTTACTCCTAGAATGTTGGATGGGATTTTTGGAAAGATTTATGGCCCTCGTGTTATCACATTTGATGGGAATGTGATCAATCACTTGACCATAGTCCTTGAGTTGTTGTTTCAACCAAAGAACTTGAGTGCAATAACAACTCACCACCACATATTCCACTTCGATAGTGGACAAGGCTACCAAAACTTATTTCTTGCTAAACCATAAAGCTAAACATTCACTAAGAAAATGACAAGCTTCGGAAGTGCTTTTTTTGTCAAGCAAACTTCCAGCATAATCCACATCTGAGAAACCAATTATTGTAAAAGATGAATTTCTAGGATACCAAAGCCCTAAATGCAATATGCCATGTAAATACTTCAAAATTCTTTTAACTGCATGCAAATGAGATTCTTTAGGACAAGATTGAAAATGTGCACATAAACAAACACTATACATTATATTGGGTCTAGATGCTGTAAGGTAGAGAAGAGAACTAATCATAGCTCAATATTTCTTCTCATCTATAGACTTACCCTTTTCATCTTTATCAAGCTTAGCTGATGTGCTCATTGGAGTCTTGCTACTTTTGCAACCATCCATGCCAAACTTCTTGAGAAGCTTTCTTGTATATTTTTATTGGTTAATGAAGATGACATCTTTTACATTGCTTGATTTGTAGTCCTAGGAAATTATTCACAAAGATGTTCATTAGTAGCACCAAATACAATATCATCAGCATAAATTTGAACAATTAAAGTTTCATTTTTGTACTATTTTACAAAAAGTATTGTGTCAACTTTGCCCTTAACAAAATCATTTTTCAAAAGAAATGTACTTAGCCTTTCATACCAAGCTCTAGGAGCTTATTTCAAACCATACAAGGCCCTAGTTAATTTAAAGACTTGATTGGGAAGTTCATGATGTTCCAAACTGGGGGTTTGTTCAACATAAACTTCCTCCTCAATAAATCCATTTAAAAAAGCACTTTTAAATCCATTTGAAAAAGTTTAAAATCCATATGACATGCATAAACAAGCAAAATTCTAATAGCCTCTAATCTTGCTACCAGAGCATAAGTTTCATCATAATCAATGCCTACCTCTTGGTTATACCCTTGGGCAACCAATCTAGCCTTATTCTTAGTGATGAAACAATGTTTATCTAACTTATTTCTATAAACCCATTTACATCCAATAGTAGGATGACCTTTGGGTCTAGGAACAAGTTCCTAAACTTTATTTCTCTTAAATTGATTGGGTTCCTCTTGCATAGCAATCACTTAACTCTTATCATTAAGAGCCTCATCAATGGTCTTTAGCTCAATTTGAGAAACAAAAGCAAAATTATTATCTAAGGCTTTATAATGAGATCTAGTACTTACGCCCTTAGATGGATCACTTATGATTTACTCCTTGGGATGATTCTTGGGGTATCTCCACTCCTTAGTAAGTTCTTGAACATCTTCCTCTTGTGGATTTGATTGATCCTCATGATCTTGTTGGTTTTCCTCTTGGTCATCAACTTCCTTTGGAGTCTCATCTTTATCCAATCCAAGCTTTTCAAATTCACCTACAAGATTATCAAGAACACTACCTTTCCTAAGATCATGTTTACTAGATTCATCAAATACAACATTCATAAACTCTTTAATTACCATAGTCTTTTTGTTAAAGACTCTATAAGCTTTACTAGTGGTGGAATATCCTAAGAAAATGCCTTTATCAATTTTAGAAGCAATTTTTCCAAGGTTATCTTTGGTATTTAATATGTAGCACTTACAACCAAAAACTCTTAGATATGAAATCTTGGGTTTTCTTCCATTCCATAACTCATAAGAGGTTTTATTCAAAATGGGTCTTTTAAAAACTCTATTTGAAATGTAACATGAAGTGTTAACAACTTCTGCCCAAAAATAAGTTGGTAAACCACATTCATTAAGCATAGTTCAAGCCATTTCAATCAAGGTTCTATTTTCCTTTCTATAACACCATTTTGTTAAGGTGTTCTAGGAGAGGAAAAATCATATGAAATTCCATGTTCAATGCAAAAATTTTCAAATAATTAATTTTCAAATTCTTTTCCATGATCACTTCTAATTTTGGAAATGAAGTAGCCTTTCTCATTTTGAACTCTTTTTGGAAAAATTTTAAATGCATCAAAAGCATCACTTTTATGAGTTAAGAAACTAACCCAATTGTAAATCTAGAGTAGTCATTAATAAGCACATAGGCATACATTTTACCACCTAAACTAGTAACTCTACTAGGTCCAAAAAAATCCCTATAAATAAGTTGAAGGGGTTTAAAAGTAGTTACAATATTTTTTGATTTGTAGGATGACTTGTTTTGCTTTCCCATTTGACAAGGTCCACATGTCTTGTCCTTTGAGAATTTGATCTTTGGAAGTCCTTCAATAAGCTCATCCTTACAAAGACTATGAAGAAGCTCCATGCTTGCATGTCCAAGCCTTTTATGCCAAAGCCAAGATTCATTACTAATAGACATGAAACACTTGACATCTTAGTTAGCCAAATCATCTAAGTCAATCATATAGGTATTGCCCTCCCTTTTACCCTTAAACACTACATTGTCATTAATTAAAGTGGTGACAATGCATGCTTTAAAGTCAAAGGTGACTTTATGACCTTTATCACATAATTGACTTACATTAAGCAAGTTAAATTTTAAGCCATCAACCAAACGAACATTTTCAATGAGAGAAAGATTGTCCTCACCAATGTTACCAATGCCAACTATCTTACCTTTGGCATTGTTACCAAATGTGATGTTTCCACCTCTCTTTTCTTTTAAATTTGTGAAGAGGCTTGCATTTCCAATCATGTGTCTTGAACATCCACTATCTACATACCATTTGTTCTCCTTGGTAGTGGATTGAAGACACACCTACAAGAAAGGATTAATCATCTTGTTTTAGGTACTTAAATATACTTGGGTCCTTGGGGGTTAGCCTTGGAAGGGTCCTTAAGCTTGAGTTGAGCCTTCCTTATATAACAAAATACATTTATATGATCATCTTTCATACAATAATAGCATTTGAGATTTGACTTGAAAGTTTTCTTAGCCATTTTGTCGAGACATTTTGGTCTTTTTCACAACATTATGACATGAATGCATACAAGGACAAGTATTATATTGTGATTTGTGGATGTTTTTGAGCATGCCTTTCTTAATACATAAATGTATGGTTAACTCTTTGAGGCTTAGCTCTTGAGTCTAATATAACCTTTTGAGTCCTTTTGGGACTTGGAGGTTTAGTGTGTGTTTTCACTTCCTTGTGAATTACCTCAATGCTGGAGGTTTGAGGAGTTATAGCCTTTATGAACATAATAAGAGAGGATGTGGATAGAGATGAGCTATCAAAGCTAAGACCATGTCTCACAAGGAGTGGCCTTTATGATGCAATAAGAGTATCCAAGGCTTCTTTTCCTTTGTGAAATTTTGAGATTGAGTTTCTTAATTCTTCAACCTCAATTTTCAAAGCATTGTTTTCTTTATATATAAAGAATTAAAATAGGAGGTTTTAAAAGTGATTTCCTCCAATGAGCTTTTTAAGCTAACATTGGAGGATTTCAAGCTTAAAACAAGTTTTTCTAATTCTTTAAAATTCTCCTCCATCTTAGAATTCTTTTCCATAAAAAATTTCATTTTTGATTTATACTTTTTGCATTTTAAATTCATAGCTTTAATAAGCTCATCCTCATCATACATATCATCATCAATATCATTAAAAGATTGAGAGTTAGAGATTACCTCATTTGATGAGTCCCCTAAGGCCATGAAACATAAGTCTGCAACATCCTCTTCCTCTTCATCACTTGAGGAGTCATCATCCCATGTTGCTTTGAAGCCCTTCTTCTTCTTCTCCTTATCCCATTTCTTTTTCTTCTTGATGTTGGGACATTATATTTTTATATGACCTTGCTTGCCACATTCATAGCAAGTAATGTCATTCTTCTTTTCTTTGCTTGAGCTTGAGTTGTAATTTGATGATGATCTCCTAAAAGCCCTTTTTTCTTTCTTTCTTTTCTTGGTGATGTCTTTGACCTTTCTTCAGAGCATAGCAAGTTCTTCATCATCATCATCTTCACTTTCCTCCGATTCACTTGAGCTCTCACATTCCTTTTTGCTTTTAAGGAAGGATTTGAGAGCTAAGGATTTCTTTTTCTCCTTCTCTTAATTCTCTTTCTTTTCTATCAATAGAGACATTTCTTTGGTAAAGAGTTTTCTAGTGAGGACATCAGTAGGAACCTTTCCAAGATCCTCATTAGCTTCTTCTATGCCAACAATTCTAGCTCTATAATCTTTCTTTAAGAGAGTTTTGAGAATCTTGTAGTTTATATCATTTAAGGTGTATACTTTGCCCAATTTCTTCATGTTGGTGATAAGGGCTAGAAGCCTATTTGTCATATCGGTGACGCTTTCAGTGGGTTTCATCTTGAAGAGCTTATATTTAATTGTGTACAATTGAATATTTTTCTCCTTGACTTGTTTAGTTGCTTCATGGTAGTTTTCTAAAGATTTCCAAATGCTAAACGCACATAAATAATGTTGAACTCTACCACATTCTTCTATTGAGAGTGAACTAAGAAAAATTGCCATGGCTCTCTTATTTTTCTCATTAGCTTTTCTTTATGCATCCACCCATTCTTCTCTAGGAACCAATTCTTCAACATCATTAACTTTTCTTGATGGAGGTTTCCATTTTTTTATTATGCAATCCCATACATCTATGACATCACTATCAAGATATAGGCCCATTTTATATTTCTAGTGCGCATAATCGGTACCATTGAAGTGTGGCTTGAGGTGATGCATCCCTTCATTGGCCATTTTGATCTTTTCTCATACAATTAAGTTTAAAGAATAAGACCAACACTTTAATACCACTTATTTTCCCCCATGCACCAAGAAGAGGGGGTTGAATTGGTGGGAAATTAAAAATTAGATAGAAAGAGATAGGGAAAGAGAATGAACATAATCAATTTTATAGTGGTTCGGGTATTAACGAACCCTACGTCCACTATCTAATCTCAATTGGGTATTCTTCTACTAGATGATACTTACAAGGAGTTTCAAGCTCACTCCAAACTTACAATGTGTTTTCAATGACTCACACACAACCCTTACAAGTGTTTCCCTTAGGCTTACACTCAAACCTATACAAGAGTTTTCTAATGGCTCACTCTCAACCCAATAATATGTGTTTTCAAGGCTAACACTCAACCCTTTGAGCTATCAATGCTCTTACAACAACCAAGTAATAACAATTAAAAGGTAAAGGCTTTGAGAATTAAAATTGCAAGAGTTTGGCTTAAATGAAAGTTGTTGGATCATTATGAGGGTGTTTGGAGGGGGTATGAATAGCTTCTTCCCTCCAAATTCCCATTATAAAGAGATACCAAGAAGGATCCTCACAACAGCCACAATATCTTGCATTAAATGCATTGTCAGAGTAGGGTCACGGTCGCTATGCCTTTTTCGTGGTCACGACTTCATTTTCGTGGTCGCTACTAATATTTCACTGTCGCAATCTTCATAATTCACAACAGCTAGATAACACATGGCATCTTCTTGTTGGTTCTTCAATTATCCATTGCAAGCTTGGATCTCAATATGAAAATCACGGTCGCGACTACCAATTTGCGGTCGTCAATCCAAGATCGCGCCTTTGGTCGTGGTCGAGATTGAGGTCACAATTTGCTCTAAGTGAAATTGATCAAATTGGCTTCTTAATTTTCTTGGTCACAATTACATAGTTGCAGTCACTATTTCATGGTTACAGTCACAATTTATTAATCTTGGTCACAACTCAGAAGCAATCCAATATACTTTGGAAGATTTTGATTTCCTTTCAATTTCAATCAATAAATATGATATATTATGCAAAACAAACACTTGAACAAACATTAGAAAGCTTTCAATTTGATTGACAAAATCAAAATAGAGATTGACTAAGTTTTGAGATAACTTAGGTCAATAATTATTGTGAAATAAATGATTTACATGAAGTGCACTAGCATAAAATAATTTATTTAAACAAAATGAATTTTCATGCATAAAGGCAATTTTTAAGCATAAAATAATTTTATGAGTATTTTTAAATAAATATTTTGGGAGAAATATTATAGAAAATAATAAGAAAAATATAATTATTTTAATTACCTATAATCAGCCCTTAAATTAAATAAAAATCCTAAATACCTAAAAGCCCACTATCCAAAAACTCTCATAACCTAGCTCATTAAGGGTATTATTGGAAATTGCCCAAAACCCTACATTTAAATAGTAAATTTCAGCCAGCACTCTCATTCTAGTAGTCATCACTCTATTTTTCTATATTTTGACAAAAAACATTCTCTCAAAATATTTCTCTCTACCGAAATTCATAAAATCCATTCAACTTGTAATTTCGCAATTGTTTCGTAAGTTTTTTTTTTCCTTTCAATTAATATCTAGTTTTTATGAAACTAATCTTGGGAAAATTATTTTGAACTAAATAATTATTGATTTTTACTAACAAAATTTGGGTTAGGTAATTTCTTGACAGAAAATTCAATTTTTCTATCGAAAGTACCAACCTCTATATGTGATTTCTCCAAAGGTGAACCCTGTGACTCAAAATTAAAATTTTTATGCATAAACCATACCAAGGGGGGGAAATTTCTATATCATTGAATTCTAAACTGATTTTTGATGTGTTTTGATGAAAAATATTGGATTAAATCATATTTCTACATATTACTGTAATGACCGAAATGTTTTAGAAAACATGAAAATTTAAGGTTTTTGTGCTAGAACTTAGAAGTTGGAAAATTCCATGATTTCATGTGCATATGGCTGCTGATTTGTGTATGGAGGAATTTTAATATGATATTTGTCTTGTTTGGATGAAAAATAATGATTTAAATCATGTGTTTGAATATTGCTGTAATGAACAAAAAGTGCGGAAAGCTTAAAAACTCATGATTTTCTTCCTAAACCCTAAATTTGGAATTTTCATGTATGGAAAACATCCATGGCTGATGATTTGTACACATTGATGTTCTAAACTGATATTTGTTGTGATTGAATAAAAAATAATGATTTAAATCACATGCTTACATATTACCCTAATGACCATAAAGTACCGGAAACAAGAAAACTCATGATTTTGCATTCTAGAACCTAAAGTTAGAAATTTTCATGCATATGGATGTATATATGGGCCGATTACTACATTTTCATATTCTAAAATGATTTTTTTTATTACAAGGAAAATCTTGGTTCAAACTATATTTTTACATATTAATGTAATAGACGAAAAGTGCAAAAAGTAAGAAAAATTCAGTTTTTCTCTTAACAGGATATTTGGCCTACCATGGGATTCTTATTCCAATGTCTATATTTTTTAATGTATTTTAATGATTATTGATATGTATGAATGAATGATAAATATTTAAATTGCATGTTGGCTGAAAGAATGACTCTAGATAAGGCTAAAGGCAATTTGGTATACTTAAGGTATCTTAACCTGATGTTGTCATTAGAATGTGAATGTGATTGGATAATATGGAAATAGATTTTATAATGAATTGATAATGAATTAATGATATTGAATTTATGAAGAGATTGATTGAAAGAATTGGTCATAAGAGATAAGCATGATGTTAGAAAGGTATTTGTTAAGTTGACATATATGGAAGTGCTAAGTGTACTAAGATGATTATTAAAGTGAATTGATATTGAGGTAATGATATTGTGTTAACTTTAGAATGGTATTGATATGATTATAGTGTGATTTTCATATGGGCCTATAAAGGCCAAGTGTGTAAGACTCTTAAAGTCTACCTGTATGTGCAAGTGGTGAGTGCACTTCTATATGTAACTCTAAGTATATGTGAATGTTATAAGTGCATGGGGTAGTTATGGGATAGGATAGCATCATGATTAAAATAAATATTAAGTATTGAATAAAATATTATATTAGAGCTTGAGGGGCTTTAGGGGTTAAAAGGGCTATGTGTACTAGGAGCAAAGGAACCACAAGGTGAGTAAATATTGTATTCATGCTATAAGCATGAGTAACATTATGTTATGTTTCAAATATGTGAAATCATGCTATGTGATCTTTTGAGATCTTTGAAACCCAAGTTCTTTCTATCCTAAAATATGATTGAATGATTTCTTTGTTAATCTTGGGTTGCCAAAGGATAATTGGTCCAAAAACCATTTTGTTTTTCCAATGATAATTTCTTGTGATTATGGTCCTAACTTATATTCTTTCTGGAACTACACTATCTTTGTATCTTTTTTCTTAAAAGTTAAATTGTCATTGCTATTATGATACATATTATTTCTACCTTAAATGTTATTGTTATATGTGAATACCATTAGCTCTAGCTATGGTACCCTTAACCCTTTATGCATAAGTCCTCATGCCGATGCGGGTAATCATTGGAACCTGTGCACACAGTCTTAACCCAATGGATAAGTGTAGTGTATCCACCTTAGCTAGAAAGGGGCTATTTCAACTGTGGGGCTTGATCAGTTTCATGCCTTCTATGTGATAAGAATTGGAATTTGGTTTAATACCACCTCTCCTCTATGTGTTTGAGTGATTGAGCAATAGCCTTTACTCTCTATATGTTATAAGTATTATTTTTGCAAAATTGTTAAATTGAACCCACGTAAATTACAATTTGATTCATGAATTGTAAGTCATAAACTATATGTATAAGCTATGAGTATCCTTTTCAAAGGAATATATGTTAACGTATGTGCTTTATTGTTTACTTATTGAGATCATCTATCTCACCCTTTTTTCGTTGTATGGTTCCAGGTGAGCAAATGTGATAAGGCAAGGTGGTGGCTCAAGCATTCTACTTCACTTAGAGGTTCCTTGTCAAAGTCATTAATAATACCATGCTATGAAGGGTTGTCATTAGATGCTCCAGAAATATTTATTTTTGATGTTTATTTTAATATATTATTTATTAAGGTTTTCAAGTGGAATATGAATATTATTTTCCTTATGGATTATATGTGAAGTGTTAATTACTATTTTCCGCAACTAAAGGTTTTTATATAACATTTTAAATGAGTTATTATATAAGGTTTGGTACGATCCTAGGCATGACTTATATATGTGTAAGTGGGTTCTACGGGCATAGGTGACCTTTTGTCTCCCTGTGTTCTAAGACCTCATATCTCTAAAGTTAGGATGTGACACCATGGAGCTCTAAACCATTGATCTTTGTAACCATATAACTCAAAATCATACACTTGAATTTAGTAAAGCAACTTCCAAGCAAAAGGACATAGCTTGGAATTTACCTTGCTAACTTATCAATCTAACCCGAAAAATTTAAACAACTAATGAATGAGACAAAACTGAGTGGCTATATAATAATACAATATAGTGAGTATAAGGATCATTATCAGGATAGGCTCATTATAGTAATAAAGTGATGTTAATCAAAATTGTCATTATCGATTAATTTCTCATTTAGGATAGAACAATATCTTTAGTAGAAATAGTAATCTCTTAGAAGTGGAATGCTTCCCAAACATATAAATTAAAGAGTGGCACTAAGCCTTGCTCACTCACATGCATTATATTACACAAGACTGATCAAATCTTACAGTTAGGTGTTCCCCCCAACAGAAGTTGGGCACTCTCACCCTACCCATGGGCTTATTCCAAGTGCATAAGGTCTTATGTATTACTCCACATCAAAAGGGTATTTCTGCTTATCAATAGGCATCAGTAAAAGGTTCATATGGAATTTACAATGGGGAATTCAATGGATAATATGCCAATACAAGAATAATTCTCATCAATGGTCATATAATGAAATCAATGTGAAAGAGTTCACAATGGCCAAATGCCAAAAAGGAATATCATATTCAAACACATCGTTTAATAGGCAATTCATGTTTAACAAGAAATTGGGATATTCAAAATAAAGATGTTTTGATCAACAACAGTTAATAGAATATGGCACATATCATATTATATTATTAAGTACTCACCTTGGTCTCCTTTGCTCTTATTTATGTTTGACTTTAATGCCAACAGTGCTCCTAGCACTCTTGGACAATGTCTTTATCCTTGTCTTTAGTTATTACACATTTGCATTTCAATTATACATTAATTTAAATTTACATCAATTACACATTTGCACTTCTTTGTTATGTCATTAATTTAAATTTAGCTTAATTTGTTAACACTTTTATCTTATTCATTATAGTACTAACTTATAAATCTTAAGGTCAAGACACACTATACATGTACTTGTCACTAATTTTAACATTGTCCCTTAGTTGTTTTCTAATGGCCAAATATATTCACTTAAGGAAAGGTAATTCTTTTTTCTCCCAATATCCTCTTTCAGTTTCATATTACCCAATTAGAATCAATTTAAAAAATTTCCAATATTCAATATGATTAATTCCACTTTCACCTTCTAACTCATGAAATGAACCTAATTCATTAAATTTGGGAAAAATTATTTCTATCAATTTAATTTTGAAATTAACATTATACAATTCATGTTACACCATTCTTAAGCTTAATTTCCCGTTCAATTCCATGAATTCAATTTTAGTTCTTCAAAATCCCCAATTTGTCCATAAACCCTAGAATTTGGGGAAAACCATTAATTTCTCATCCAATCTTCAAATTGATCATATAATTATGAAATTAGCATGTTAAAAAGCCTATATCATCAATTAAACATGGAAAACAATTTAGATCTTGAACTTCTTCTTTTAATCTAAGTTATGTCTTTAAAATCTCAAGTGTTGAAATAACCTTCTATAATTCAATTTGACACTTCAAAACCACTACTCTCCATCTCAAATAACCTTACATAACATTAAATAAATTTTAGAAAAATCCTTTATACCCAATCAAATAAAGGTTGAAACCTTGCTCTTATGTTGTTTTCCTTAGATGAGCTTTAAGCTTTTCTTGCTTATTTTCACTTGTTAAACTTTATGTTCCCAAGACCAAATTCTATATGTTATCAATTAATATGCAAAACAAATATCTCATAGTTTTTTTTTTTTTTTTTATGCCAATCCATATAATATTGGTGAAACAAAAGAGAAATTTTTTGTAACTAATTCAATAAATACATGCTTAGAGCAAAGAAGGGAGGAGATGAGCATGATTCCTTACCTTATAAAGCCTTGATTTGTATTTCTAAGAGAGTGGCTGAAATTTAGAGAGAATTTCCTCTAAGATTTGTGTTTTTGTGATAGCTTTCACAAAAATGAAGAAAATTGCACATCCTTTTGTTTATATATGGAAGTTGAATGGTAGTGATTTAATCACACTTAATCCAATAGCTATGATTTAATAAAAATGGATAGCTAAGATTTCATCTAATTTGGTGATAGTCATCATATGGTATGGAAAGAGCAAAAATGAATGTAGACTTTGATATAATAAAAGTGAGAATTCAAGTTGGAAAAGGATTTATCTTAGTAAAAAATGGTGGCTTCTGAGTCAAATTTTGTGGCTAGCTCATCCTACAACCATTTAACTATGATTAGCTATTTCTAACTCTAGTTAAGTGTATGTTCATCTATTCTTGGGCCTTATGGGCTGGCCATTCAATGGGCTTGGGCTTTAGAGTCCAAAAGCCCATTGATGAATCCATATATGCACATTTCAAACTTAGTAACTTAATACATTTTCCATTTCATTTCTTTCACTTTAATATACATATTTCTATGTTTTAATATCACAACACGCTCTAGACATTGCTAGATAAATCTTATTGACTCTATAGTCCACATTTTCTTGGCCTTTATTAGCATTGTTCAAGTATGTAAATCATATAGACTCACTAGGTCAAAGTAAGTTTAACTTTTATTCTACCATTATAACTTTGATTAAAATCAACATCTCGTGTCACTATTATTATCTCCCAATGACTTAAGAGATGCTAATGCCCATTCATTAGCACTTTAGATTCACATTTTAAACAAAAGATTAATATAGTCACATTAAGTCAAACTCAGTTTGACTTTCATTTTATCATAAAAGTGCTTATCAAAATTGATTACATTCTTTACACATTGTCACATTATTCATTTAAAATTAGTTCTTATGGTATTCTTATAATTCTTAATATGCTAGAAAGGCCTTGAATGGTATAGTAGATGAACATTATGGTGTCAACATTACTGACTCTAATATGTTAGGAAAGCCTTGGGTATTACATTAATTAATTAAAAAGATTAATTAACCAATTAAATTCAAGTGAGTGGATTAATTAATTAATTAAAAGGGTTAATTAATTGATTAGATAAGTACATTAATTAATTAAAATGATTAATTCATTAATTAATATGAAGTGATTAATCAAATTAATTAAAATCCAAAAGATGTTAATGAATTTAGGGGCTACTCAAAAAGAGTATAAAAGAAATAATTAGAGAGAGAGAGAATAATTAAGTGGATAGTAATCAACACTAACTCAAAGGTGAGGAAAAATGGTAGAAATGAAAGGCATATTTATAAACAAAGGGTGGGAGGGTATTTTGCAAATTAGAAGAGTGAAAAGACCAAAATGATAGGGCTACAAGTGCTGAAATACATGCTAAAAAAGTAAAAATGGAAATTTAGTGTGTAAGGAGAAGGATAGCCATCGAAGGGAGCTGCAGCACTGCATAAGGCATTTACAATACTGCAAGCCCTTTTTCTGTGGTGCTTGTAGATGGGCTTCATGGCGTCGCCTTCTGGCCTTTCAAAGCCTCGATCCACTTTGCAGTGCTATAGTGGGCATCAATGATAGACCCTTAGCAAGTCTGCCTATTATACTTTTTAAGTTTTTGGGTTAGTTTTTGAGACTTTTATAGTTCCAAAAATTCATTGGGCAATGTTTTTTGGTCTGAAATTAATTATCGATCATTTTGGTAGTCAGATGTAGAAAAATGCTCATCAATTCATGGAAAATATTGTCCAGTACAAAAAGTTTAGCCAAGGTAGAAAAGTGTCAATTTTGGTGAGTTTGGAATGTTTGTTCAAGTTCATAGCATGGTAAATCATTTACTAACCAGCTAGCGGGACTGCTGTACCAGCTCTACATAATGCACTAATCTTACAGGTGTCAAGTTGTGGCTACATCATGAGGGTGCAAAATTGAGGGTTCACACTACTAATAACTTTTCTCTTCTCATCTTATTGGCCCTAAAACTTTGCTTCATAACTCTTTTTTACTCTAAAGCTTGGAAGGCATTAACAAATTCTGAATGGAAAGTTTAGTAATATCTTTAAAGTTTTCAAAGAAGAAAATTTTTGCTTCAAATTTCTCAAGGAGACTCATAATAACCATTTCAATAACCCTTTCATAAAAAAGTTCCTCTCAAAATAGCCTAATTTGTTTTACCACCTTCATCAGTTAGTCAATATAGTCTTTGAAAGTTTCAACTTCCTATTCATTATGAGAATCTCAAATTTGATTCTCATATTTAAGATCTTCATATGACTTATCCTATTACTCCTTTGAAATTCTTTCTAGGGCTTACCCATGCTTCCTTTATTGTCTCACAAGCCATGATTCTTATGAAAATGAATTCTGAAAAAGTAGAGTGAATGCAAGAAAGAGCTTTGAACTTCTTTAAAACTCTTTGTTGTACCAATTCATTTGATTATGATTAAGTTATATTGTTTCTTATTGGAGGAGGATTTTGCTCTAGTCTTAATAGCTTTCTAAAGACCATAAGCTCTTAAATATGCATTGTGGTTTTCACTTGAAAATACAAGTGGAGATTGAGCTGAGTAATTGCTTAAAAACATGTGAATGGTCTAATGTTTAAGGTTTTCTTGTGTGGTTTCTTACTTTTTTGCTTTCACTCTGAAAATTATTCACAATCCTTCAAAGAACGAACACTTTGATAGAACTTATTGGCTCTAGGTTTGAAATTGATCAATTAGTTTACCTAAACTTTTAGTTTAAAGTTAATGTTTAATTAATTAACTAAGTCAAACTGAACAACTAGTATGGAAAAAATCCTAGAATAAAATTGAGATAGAGTTTTTAATTTTGAAGTTCTCTCTAATTATCTCTTTGCTATCATATGAAAAATTTATACAAAAGAAACAAGGAAGAGAAGAGTGAAAGATGAAACCTAATACAAGATCTTACTTAACTTCTACGTATAATTGTCAGCAAAAACTTAAGGAATAAGTTTAAAGAATTATTTTTGAGATTGAATATAAACTATTAGTGAAATTCAATTCCCAAACTTCTTCTCTAAAAGTTTTAGATAGTTCAGTGAAAGGGCTCTTCTAAAGATCTTTTAAACCTATTTCGCCTCAATGACTGTGTCGATTTGGATCGAGTACTAGTGACTAGTGGCAGTTGGGGGTGGGATGAAGGGGGATTTAATTATGATTAACTTAATAAACAAGTAAATTAATAATAAAAATCAACGGGTCTAAACATCAACTCTTTGTTGAATCTCACCCTCACAATTAATGGATCACCCAAAATTCTCTTTAATTCTTTACTAAGGAATTAAATTTCCATTAGACTCTAACCATTAGACATGATAATAGTATATGCTCAATGGCATTATAAATATAGTCATATGTGAAAAGGGTTTCATATTATTAAATATAATCCTTAAGTATTTGTCACAGGATCTGTTATCAAGTATTTGTTGAGCAAATGAGTGATAGATCGCTCTTATATAAATATTTTAAATATGTTCATGGTCATAGGATTAATGACAAGGCATCATTAATTCTGAAAGACCATCACTTCTATTGGTCTTCTATAATCAATATATTATAAGGATGATTACAGAGGCAATGAGTCCCATACTGCTTGACATATGATATCAATATAAACACTTAGATATTCAAAGGATGAATAATCAAACTATGACATTAGATGATAATAATATGGAGTTTTACTACTTGTCAATTATTTATCATCTAAGTCATAATAGTGCGTACAATCCATTAATTTGAGGGATACTATACCTCATATATAGGTGACTATAATTTATTACTACTTATATAGACATACTATTCAGTATAGATATATAGCATATGATAGTTTTAATTTTTTATGTTGTCACATTCCAACTTTGGAGACATAACAGTCCTAGAATATAGGGAGACCCATGTCCGTAGAACCCATGTCCGTAGAACCCATTTATACTTACACAAATACTACCTAGGATTATACCAAAAACCTCTTACATTAACTTAAATAAACCCTTTTTTTTTTTTTTGAAAACCTTAAGTTGCAGAAGCATAATTAAAATATACTTTAAACATAATCCATAAGAAAATAATATTTAGAATCCAATTAAAATCTCAAAGGATAACATTTCAAAATAAACATTTAAAAATAAATATTCCCGAAGCGTATAAGGATAACTCTTTATAATATATTAAACTAATTTTCTTAGACAAGGAATTCCCCAAGTGAAGTAGGATGCTTGAGCCATCACCTTACCTCCTCATAATGCTCACTTGGAACCACACAAGGAAAAAGAGTGAGATAGATGATCTCAATGAGTAAACAATAGGGATTGTACAATAACACATATCCCTTAGAAAGGGCTCATAGCTGATAACTTATAGTTCATGATTCATAGTTTGCAATTTAGAAAGGTTCACAGAAATCACACTTATAACACATAGAGTGAAGGCTACTACTATAATCACTCAAACACATAGAGTGAAGGCTATTGCCATAATCACTTGAACACATAGTCGATAATTACTCGCATCGATACGAGGATCACATAGCTGATGATTACTCGCATTAGTATGAGGATCACATAGCCAATGATTACTCGTATTGGTACAAGGAGCACATAGCTAATGATTACTTGCATCGGTACGAGGATTTCTGCATAAAAATGGTTAAAGGTACGATAGCAAGAGTTAATGGTAATCACATATAACAATAAAATTTAAGCCAATAATAACATGTATCCTAATAGCAATAGCAGTTTATCATTTTGAGTAAAAGATACAAGAATAGTGTAGTTCTAAAAAGAATATAAGTTAGGGTAGTAATCACAGAGGAATTATCATTGGATAAACAAAAATGGTTTGGACCAATTGTCCTTTAGCAACCTAAGCTTAATAAAGAAATCATAGAATTTCATTTAGAATGGAAAGGACTTGGGTTTTAAGAATTTCAAAGGCTCACATAACATGATATCATATATTTGTAACAAAACATATTGTTACTCATGCTTGTAGCATGAATACAGTGTTTACTCACACTGGAAGCAAGAATATAGAGTTACTCACCTTATGGTTCCTTTGCTCCTAATTCACGTAGCCCTTCGACTTCTAAGACTCCTCAAGCTCTATCATAATGTTTAATTCGATACTTAGTATTTCTTCAATCATGATACTATCCTATCTCATAACTACCCCATGCACATTTAACATTCACATATACTTAGAGTTGCACATATAAGTGGACCTCATCACTTGCACATAACATTTTGACTTAAAAGTCTCATACAGTTAGCCTTTATAGGCCCATATGAAAACACATCACAATCATGTCAATACCTTTCTAAGGTCACCATAATATTATTATCTTGATAACAATTCATTTTAATAGTCATCTTAGTATACTTAACACATCCATACATGTCAACTTGACAAATAACCTTTCGAGTGTCATGCTTAACTCTTATGATCCATTCATTCAATTAATCACTTCATCAACTCAAGACCATTTATTCATTATCAAGTCATCATAATATCTAGTTCCATATTTCCTAATCACATTCACATTCTAATCACAACATATGATTAAGATACCTTAAGTATACCAAAGTGCCTTTAAGCTTATTTAGGGTCATTCCTTCAACTAACATGCAATTTTATCATTTATCATACATACATACATGTCAATAGTCATAAAAATACATTGCATAAAAATTATAGACATTGGGATAAAAATCCCATGCTAGGCCAAATGCATCATCAAAGGGAAAATTGAATTTTTCTTACTTTTTGCACTTTCCGTCTATTACAGTGATATGTAAAAACAAGTTTTGAACCAAGATTTTTCATGCAATTAGAACCAAAATCATTTTAGAATACTAATCCATAGGAATCAACCCTAATTGGTATATCTCAGTCATGAAAATTCAATTTTTGGCTTTAGGATGCAAAACCATGAGTTTCTTATTTTTCGGTCATTACAATAATATGTAAACAGGTGCTTTAAACCATTATTTTTCATTCAATCATAGCAAATATTAGTTTAGAACATCTTCATTCATGATTCGGCAGCCATAGATAATATGCAAGAAAAATCCAAGTTTCAAGGCTTCGGGTGAAAATCATGAGTTTTCATGCTTTTTGCGCTTTTCGATCATTACAGTAATATATAAACACATGATTTAAATCATCATTTTTCATCTAAACAAAACAAATATCAGTTTAGAATTCATCCATACACAAATCGATAGGCACATGTTCAAGAAATCATAGAATTTTCCAACTTCTTAGTTCTAGCACAAAAACCTTAAATTCCTTTGTTTTTTGAAAATTTTCTGTCATCGCAGAAATACGCAGAAATATAATTTTATCCAATATTATTCATTAAAACACATCAAAAATCAGTTTGGAAATCATTCATGTAGGAATCTCCCCCTTGATATGGTCTATGTATAAAAATTTCAATTTTGAGTTACTGGATTCACCTTTGGAGAAATCCTGCAGAAAGATTTGTGTTTTCGGTAGAGAATTAATTTTCTCTCTCAAAAACTCATCCAAACAGAATTAAATCTATAAAAATCAGTAAACAACCAATTCAAAATAATTTTCTCATAATATATTTCATAGAAATTAGTTAAGGAATTGAAAGAGAAGAAAACTTACGATTGCGGGCGAGAAATAGCAAAATTGAAAGGAGTTTTCTTAATTTTGATAGAGAGAATCATTTTTGGGAGAATTTTTCTATGAAAATACTAGAATAACAAAGTGTGGCTGCTGTCTAAACTAATGGGGGCCAAAATTTTTCTTATATATTAGGGTTTTGGGTGAAATTTCCAAGTTTACCCTCAATGAGCTGGGTTATGAGTGTTTTAGTGTAGTGGTCTTTTGGGTATTTAGGCTTTTTAATTAATTTAGGGCTGATTATAGGTAATTAAAATAAAATATTTTTCTCATTATTTTCCTTAAAATCCCCCCCCCAAAACATTTATAAAAAAAAATTATTTTAAAAATACGCAGAAAATTATTTTATGCTTAAAAATCGTCTTTTTACATGAAAAATTCATTTTATGAAAAATTAATTATTTCATGCTAATGCATTTTATTCAAATCATTTATTTCAAAATAATAATTCATATTAGGCATATTAAAATTAATTTAACATACCCTAAACCCATAAATCACATCACACATAAATTTTCACGTAGTCACACAATTTGTCACGAAAATTCCTAAGGTAGATATAGGTTGTTACATATGTATGGAGGTAAGTGATTGCTAAGATATAGTAAACAAGGTGTCAATCCTATGTTATCTTGTTATTCTTGATAACTAAAGTGTTTGGCTATAATAGTAAGATTCACTAGAAAGAGTTTCCAAAAGGAATCTAGTCTCAACAAGAATTAGAACTGAGATAAGGATATAGAATCGAGGTACATTAGGGTTTGACATAAACCATTACCCTAGTCAAGATTGGGATCTTTAATGAAAGGATTTTAGTGCATGATAATTTACAATCAATGGTCCATGTGATGGTCAACTATAAACATTCATTTCTAATTAGTTAGTCGTGATATGGAATGCTAACTGTCACTCATGACTTAAGGAATTAAGCGTGAAGTAGGGATTTCAAATTAGTAGAGAAAAATATTTTCTCATTCCCATTGCTAATTAGACATGAACCTAAATAGTCACACACCCAATAGTGATCACCTTTCAAATGTAAAAGGTTTACCATAATAATTAATTAAGGTATTTAATTAATTGATTAGTGGTAAAATGATTAAACATATAATTAAATTTACAAGGACTAGCATGTCCTGATGTTTAATCTATAAATGTTTTGATTCAATTAAAGCTAAATTTGTATATGATGTTTTTCCTCTAGGACTTGAGTTTTGTGTTAGGTTTCACACAAATGAAGAAATTATGCTCATCATATTGCTTAAATATGAAAGTTGAATGGTGATGATTTAATCACACTAATCAAATGGTAAGGATTTAATCAAAATGGATGACTATGATTAAATCAAGTTAAATGGCTATGATCTCCTCTAGGTCAATGATGTTCATCATATGATGTGGAAAGAGCAAAAATGAGTGTAGACTTTGGTGTAGGAAAAATGAGAATTAAAGTTGGAAAAGGATTTGTCTTCAATAACAATGATGAATTCTAAGTCAAATTTTGTGGCTAGCTCTTCTAACATTAGCTTCTCTCTTGGCTAACTAGTTTTAACATTAGAGAATTTATTTTCATCTAACCATGGGTCCAATGGGTTGGCAATCCAAGTGGGCTTGAGCTTTTGGTGTTTAAAATTCCATTAACAAGCCCATATATGCGCATTTCAAAATTAGTAACTTAATGGATTTTCCATTTCTTTTCTTTCACTTTAGTATACATATTTTTATCTTCTAATATCACTACCACTCCAGACATTGCTAAATAAATCTTATTCACTCTATAGTGTACAATTTATAGCCCTTCAATAGCATTGTTCAAGTATGTAAATCATGTAGACTCACTAGGTCAAACTAAGTTTGACTTCTATTGTACCATTGTAACTTTGATTGAAATCAACATCTCATGTCACTATTATTATCTCCCAATGACTTAGGAGATTCTTATGCCCATTCATTAGCACTTTAGATTCAAATTTCAAATAAATAATTAATGTAGTCACATAAAGTCAATCTTGGTTTGACTTTCATTTTATCATAAAAGTGCTTATCAAAATTGATTAATTCTTTACGCATTGTACATTTTTCGTTAAAATTACTTTTTATGGTATTCTTATGATTCTTAATATGCTAGAAAGGCCATGAATGGTATAGTGGATAAACATTATAGTGTCATCATTATTGACTCTAATAGGTTAGGAAAACCTTGGGTGTTACATTTATGTTCATCTTTTCTTTATAAGGTTGCACATCATGTTTCATTTTTGAAGCTTTTACAAAGAGAAATTGAGAGAGAGAAAGAAAAGATAAAGAAAAAGTTTCTTTAATTTTTCTTTTAATCTTCAATTCTTTTCTTTGTTCTTTGCTAAATAGCAATTGCTTGCTAATTGAAAAATGAATTTAGCCCAAAACTAATCAAAGGGAAACCTTAACTTCCTAATGGTTTTTTAGGGAAGATCTTGTATCAAGATTAGGCAACCAAGAGAGGGATTATAGAACACTAAGAAAACCATAAGGAAACTTGAAGGTGAGCTAGGTGTGGATAACCTAGAGGTTTCACACTTAGGAAGCTCTTTGTTAAAGAACAAAGGAATCTTTAAAAGGTAATATGATTACTCTTCCATTTTCTTTCTTTGTATATGTGTTTTACACACAAATTAATTGTTTGCTTGAATGAATAGATCTAATTGGATGAAGTGAAATTTTAAAATGTTTGAAATTTCACCCCTATAACCTTACTTCTACTGCGATTGGTTTCATGTAACAACGCACACCCACCCTAGGAGTTTTCATGACTAATTTGTTTGAATTTAGAACTATTATGGCTAAGTATGTGCTTTTATGAAAATTCATGTATTATGTGATTGCTAAGTACATGGCATGTCAGATTAATTCTAATATATATAATATGAATTATTATGGTGAAATAAGTGATTGATATGAAATGCATAAGCATAAAAATATTTATTTCACATAAATTGAATTTTCATGCACAAAGTGATTTTTAAGCATAAAATAATTTTTACGAGCATTTTAAATTATTTTTAAATAAATATTTTGGGGGAAATTTTAATGAAAATAATAAAAAAAATATTTTATTATTAATTACCTATAATTAGCCCACAAATTATGTAAGAAGCCAAAATCCCTAAAAGCCTACTACACCAAAACATTCCTCACCTAGTTTATTAAGGGTAATCTTAGAAATTGCCCAAAACCCCAATTATAAAATAAGAAATTCAGCTAGTCCTTGTTTAGACAGCCACCATTCTATTATTTTTCATATTTCCAGTAGAAAATTCTCTAAAAAATTAATCTCTCAACCAAAATTTGCAAACTACCTTCAAACTTTGCAATTTCACAACCGTTTCATAAGTTTTTCCTTTCCTTTCAATTTGCTATTTGATTTTTGCAAAAATAATCATGAGAAAATTATTTTGACCTAAATATTTACTAATTTTCATTGATTAAATTTAGCCTAGGTGAATTTTTGAGAGAGAAATTAATTTTTCTACCGAAAACACAAATCTCTCTATGCGAATCCTTCAAAGGTGAACCCTAAAACTCAAAGTTGGAATTTTCATGCATGAACACAAGAGGTAGGGGAGCTACCTATTCTTACATCATTGTGCTCTAAATAGATTTTTACTATGTTTAGATGAAAAATATCAAATTAAATCATGTTGTTGCATATTACTGTAATGATAGAAAAACATCAAAAAGTAAGAAAAATCATGATTTTCACTCTAAACCCTAAACTTGGAATTTTTCATGTATAATGATTGTCTGTGGCTACTGATTTGTGTGTATTTAAATTCTAAACTGAATTTTGTTATGTTTGATGAAAAATAATGATTTAAATCATGTGTTTACATATTACTATAATGACTAGAAAATACCAAAAACTATAAAGATTCATGGTTTTCAATCTAAAACCTCAAGTTGGAGATTATATATATATATATATA
The DNA here is from genome assembly GCA_947687605.1 of Reutealis trisperma. NCBI lineage: Eukaryota > Viridiplantae > Streptophyta > Magnoliopsida > Malpighiales > Euphorbiaceae > Reutealis > Reutealis trisperma. Next base: position 166,994 of record CANTUT010000134.1, on the reverse strand, counting down.
TATATATATATATATAGCTGCCAATTTGTACATTAAAGTATTCTAAAATGATTTTTGTTTTTATTACATGAAAAATCTTGGTTTAAATCATGCATTTATATATTACTGTAATAAATGGAAAGTGCGAAAAATAAGAAAATTTAGGTTTGTTCTTGAATGGGTGATTTGGGCTACATTGGGAATTTAATCCCAATGTACATAATTTTTATATGATAGTTGGAAATTATATATATATATATATATATATATATATATATATATATATATATATATATATATATATATATATATATATATATACGCCAATTTGTAAGTTAAAGTATTCTAAAATGATTTTTGTTTTGATTACATGAAAAATCTTGGTTTAAATAATGTGTTTGTATATTACTATAATAAACAGAAAGTGCAAAAAGTAAGAAAATTTAGGTTTGTTCTTGAATGGGTGATTTGGCCTACATTGGGAATTTAATCCAAATGTATATAATTTTTATATGATGTATTTTAATGATTATTGACATGTATACATGAATAATAAATGATTAAATTGCATATTGGTTGAAGGAATGACTCTAGACAAGCCTAGAGGCAATTTGGTATACTTAGGGTATCTTAACCGTATGTTGTGATTAATATGTGAATGTGATTAAGTAATATGGAAATAGGTTTTATGATGAGTTGATAATTAATGATCTTGAATTGATGAAGAGATTGATTAATTGAATTGGTCATAAAAGATAAGCATGACACTTGAAAGGTTACTTGTTAAGTTGATATGTATGAAAGTATTAAATGTACTGAGTTGAATGTTAAAGTGAATTGATATTAAGATCATGACATTGTGTTTGACTTTAGAAAATTATTGGTATGAATTATTATGTGATTCCATGTGGGCCTATAAAGGCAAAGTGTACAATACTTTAAAAGTCAACATGTTATGTGCAAGTGATGAGTGCACTTCTAAATGCAACTCTAAGTGTATGTGAATGTGATATGTACATGGGGTAGTTATGGGATAGGATAGCATGATGAGTAAGCAAATGCTAAGTATTAAATTGTAACGTATGATAGAGCTTGAGGATTATTAGAACTTCAAAGGGATGCAAGTCATAGGAGCAAAGGAACCACAAGGTGAGTAAACATTATGTTATTGTTACAAGTACAAATTATCATGATATGTGAACCTTTGACATCCTTGAAACCCAAGTTCTTTTATATTTTAAAATGAAACTCTATGATTTCTTTGTTAAGCTTAGGTTACCAATGGACAATTGGTCCAAAAACCATTTTTGATTTTCCAATAATAATACCTTTGTGATTACTACCCTAAGTTATATTCTTTCTGGAACTACATTATTCTTGTTCAAAAAGTTAAACTACTATTGCTATTGTGATATATCTTATTATTGCTATAAGTGCTATTGTTATATATGTATACCATTAGCTCTAGCTATGGTATCTCTAACCCTTTTATACAGAAATCCTTATACCGATGTAGGAAATCATCGGAACATATACACACAGTCTTAACCCAATGGATAGGGGTGGTGTATCCACCTCAGCTAGAAGGGGCAATTCTAGCAGTTAGGCCTAATCAGCTTTACGCTTCTCTATGTGATAAGAGCTGGAATTTTGTTTAATGCCACCTCTCCTTTATGCGTTTGAGTGATTTTGACAACAAACTTCACTCTATATGTTATATGTTATAAGTGTGATTTCTGCAAACCTTGATAAATTGCAAACTTTGATTCATGAATTGTAAAACATGAACCATGTGTTATAAGCTATGGGTTTCCTTCTTAAGAAGGGATATATATATTATTGTAAATGCCATATTATTTACTCATTGACATCATCCATCTCACCCCTTTTTCCTTGTGTGGTTCTAGGTGAGTAACATAAGGAGGCAAGGTCATGGCTCAAGCATTCTACTTTGCTTGGGGAATTCTTGTCAAAGTTATAATAATACCATACTATGATGAGTCCTTAAACACTCTAGGGGTTATTATGGAAACTTTATTTTAGAATATTATTTTGGAGAATTTACTTGGAGTTTTATTATTATTTTCTTATAAATTGTATTAAAGTATATTTTTTTTAACTTTTGCAACATAAGGTTTTTCCTTCACAAAAATGTTTTATTAAGTTAATGCATGAGGTTCAATATGATCCTAGGAAGTGATTGCATATTCATGAATGGGTTCTATAGGTGTGGGTGACCTTATGTCTCCTTATGTTTTAGGACTGTTGTGTCTCTTAAATTGGGATGTGACATTTCACCATTCCTTTAGTTGGTATTAGAGCCACTTAATTTCTATATAAAGCCATTGTATGTGTTTTTTTGGAGGTTTTGATTTGGTTGAAAAAGAGTTGATGCACAAATATTGTGCTTTCAGACATAAAAGTTGAGACTGCAAATCAAGAATAATGATCGCAATTTTCATATTACAACTGTGATATTAATGTCGTGCCTGTAAACTTGTGGATCAAAACAAACATTGTTATTTCAGTCATGGAAATCATGCCCCTATACTAATTTCACGCTCGCGAAATCCATATCTCATTCACAACGATCGCGAAATCCACTATATCTGCACCTAATTTTTTTTTTCAAAATTGTTTTGGATTTATTTTTCAATCAAAAAAATTTCTAACTTAAAATGATTTTAAACTATAGAAATATTAAATATGTGATATTCAAAATGGATTTTTTGGAAATGTTCCAATGTTGAACATCATCATATCTATAAATGCAATTGTTGTATATATATGTTTTGTTGTTGTGTGAGTGACATGGATGGTTGATCATGGATTAGGAAACCATAATGTATGATTTCTTATATGGACTTGTAATAATTAACCTTATTACTTGACAGGATGTAATTAAATGTTAATTACTTATTTTGGTTGTAAATTAATTTCATTGAGCCTATAAGCTCTTTTGTATTTATAATCTCACCTTTAAATGCCAAGGTTATTTAATGTACACATAGAGATGTAAAGATGCAATAACAAGAAGAGATTTAACCCATGAGGATGCCTAAAGGGAGAATGAAGATACAAAAGTTGTATTTCATGTTTGTAATTTGTTTAACCTAAATCCCTAATCCATTCCTTATGACTAGGAAGTGGATCCATATAATTCATGATCATACCTATCTATGTTATCCATTTTATGAAATATATACATCTGATAAATATATGTATATGAATGCATACGATGTATGTTTAAAATGGATAATGTGCAAAGTGAGACTAAATGATTAAAGCCCGAAATTCTTCCAAAGAAAATATCAAGTCATGTTTCTCCATTGAAATAATAGTTCAAGAAAATAAAAGCACTTATATTATCGGTTATGGTTACATAGGGGTGATATATTTGGTTTGAATATTTTCTTCGAAGTTATTGTGAAGCATGTGATGTTGCGAGTATAGGATACATTATATGTCAATAACAATAATGAGTATCTAAGATATATGATGTTCAAATCACTATATTTATTAGTCCAATGGGTTTAACTTGACTAGTGTGAAAAGCCAATAATGATAATATGCATTTGAGATTGGAAACACTATAAACCAGGTTGGTTGAAACTTATAAAGACTTGTGATGAACAAGTGTTATTCACTTGTTAGATATCAAAGTTCTAATAATGATAATGTGTTTCTAAGGAATTTGTGATATTCTAATAAGAATTCAATCACCTACTAGAAATCCACCCCAATGGGATTTCCATTTCTTATTTGGAAGTATAGGATTTAACAAATTAGTGGCATTACTATTTTGATTAAAATGAAATCATTATGGTAGCTATATAATTACATAAGTTATTAATCTAGTTATTTTTTGCTTCGTGATAATATGAAATTGACAAACCCACCTATAAAGATATTTAATTCTTTTAGCTCATAGGGCCTAAATCTATGGACTAGTTTGAGAATATTATCATTGCGTTCGAATAGATAGTGTATGTATTTAAATAGATTTGCTTTTGGTCTTTTAGAGAAAGGACTACTCTAAAGGAACACATCACTCTAAATGCAATGGAAATGAAATGTTGGATGAGGTTGATGCTATATGATTCTTTTATAAGTCAAAGGTCGCAAAAACAATATATGAGCTTGACAAGACTCCAAGTAACTATACATCATCTACAAAAGTTGTATGATGAGGATAAATACACTAATCAATATTAGATATTGAGGTAGTTATTTGGTTTGGATATGAAGGAAATTAAAAAGAAAGAAAAAGGAAAAGCATTATAAGGAAAAAGTTAAGGAAAAGAAATTATAAAGGAAGAAAAAAAGAAAGTGTTTCTTCTTAATCTTTTTAATATTCATAACTTTATTTTTCTTTGTCTTCTCTAGATTTTTCATTCTTGTTCTTATTCTTACTATTCAACTAGAGTAATAAATTAGAGAAAGGAAATCAAAGAAGAAAATGTTTCATCTTATTCTTGTTCTTTTATTTTTTATCTAGTATTCTTTGTGAAAGAATTCAAATTATGAGAAACCTATTTTATTTCTTATTAATTTGTAATTAAATTAAATTTGGAAATTATTTTCATATGATGATTAAATTCATCAAACAACTAGAAAGTCTAGATGTTTTGATGAATAATAATTTTCAAAAAATTTAATTCTTCAAATTCATTCCAAATTTCCATGAGATGGGAAATACACTTTAAGGAAATAAAAAAAGTTTATATTATAAAGCCTAAAAGGGAAGTTGCAAAGGACAAGTCTATGGATAATTGTAACAATCCACAACCATCCTTGGAGTTTCGTGATAATTTACTTGAATTTAGAACTATTAGGACTAAGTGTGTGCTTTAATGAAAATTCATGTGTTATATGATTGATGAATATGTGGCATGTTATATTAGCTCTAATATGCATAATATTAATTATTATGGTGAAATAAGTGATTTATATAGAGCGCATAAGCAGAAAATAATTTATTGCACATAAATTAAATTTTCATGCATAAAGTGATTTTCTAGCATAAAATAATTTTTATGAACATTTTAAAAATATTTTTAAATAAATATTTTGGGGGGAATTTTAAAGAAAATAATAAGAAAAATATTTTATTTTTAATTACCTATAATCAGCCAATAAATTAAATAAAAGACCCAATTTCCCAAAAGCCTACTACACCAAAACACACGTAACTTAGCTCATTAAGGGTAAACATGGCATTTTGCCAAAACCCTATATATTCAAAACTAATTTCAGGCAGCCCCTTGCCAAAACCCAAAAACTCAAAGTTTGGAATTTTCATGCATAATAGTGGGAAGGGCTGCCAATTTATATTTCATTATGTTCTAAATTTATTTTTTTTGTGCTTACATGAAAAATATTTATTTAAAACATATTTCTCTATATTATTGTAATGATCGAAAAATATCAAAAGCAAGAGAACTCATGATTGTCACTCTAAAACCTAAAATTGAAATTTTCATGCATATGAATTGCCAAGGGTAGTTGATTCCTACATGTTGATATTCTAAAATAATTTTTGTCATGTTTACATGAAAAATATCAGTTTAAGTCATGTATTTATATATTACTATAATGACTGGAGAGTACTGGAAACAAGAAAGATTCATGGTTTTCATCCTAAAACCTAAAGTTGGAAAATTTTCATGCATATAAACACATATGGGTGCGAATTGGTGCATTGGGATGTTCTAAAATGATTTTTGTTATGTTTGCATAAAAAATCTTGGTTTAAACTATGTTTTTGCATATTACTGTAATGAACAGAAAGTGTAAAAATTAAGAAAATTCATATTTTTCTTTGATGGGTATATTTGGCCAACATATGGATTTTTATACCAATATCTATAATTTTTATGTGATATATTTTAATGATTATTAACATGTACATATGAATGATAAATGATAAAATTGTATGTTGGTTGAAGGAATAACTCTAGACAAGTCTAGAGACAATTAGGTATACCTAGGGTTTCCTAACTCTATTACTATGTTATAATTAATATGTGAATATGATTAAGTGATATAGGAAATAGGTATTATGATGAGTTAATAATGAGTCAATGATCTTAAATTGACTATGAATTTGATTGTATGGATTGGTCATGAGAGATAAGCATGACACTTGAAAGGTTACCTGTTAAGTTGAATTATACGGAATTTTCTAAGTGTACTAAGTTGAATGTTAAATTGAATTTATACTAAGATCATGATATATTGTTTTTGACTTTAGAAGATTCTTGGTATGAGTTATTATATGATTTCTTATGGGCCTATAAAGGCCAAGTGTGTAAGACTTTGAAAGTCAACATGTTATGTGCAAGTGATGAGTGCACTTTTATGTGCAACTCTAAGTGTATATGAATGTTTCTATATGCATAAGGTAGTTATAGGATAGGATAGCATGATGATTAAGCAAATGCTGAGTATTGAATTAAATATTATGTTAGATCTTGAGGAGTAGTAGAAGTTTAAAAGGCTACAAGTGCTAAGAGCAAAGGAATCACAAGGTGACTAAACATTATATCCATGTTACAAGTACAGGTGATTATGTTATGGGACCCTTTAAGATTCTTGAAACCCAAGTCTTTTTCTAGCTTAGATTATAATTATATGATTTCTTTGTTAAGCTTGGGTTACCAAAGGGCAATTGGTCTAAGACCATTATTATTATTCAATGATATGAAAGATTATTCGTAATTGTTACCTTACCTTACTTTCTTTATGGAACAACACTGTTATCTTATGTTTTGTTTAATAAGTTAAATTGCTATTGCTATTATGCTACATGTTATTATTTTCTTAAATGCTATTGTTATAAGTGATTACCATTAGCTCTAGCTATGGTACTTTTAACCCTTTATGCAAAAATCCTTGTACCAATACAGGTAATCACCAAAATCTGTGCATATGGTCTTAACCTAATGGATAGGGGTAGTGTATCCACCTCAACTAGAAGGGGCTATTCTAGCTATGGAGCCTGATCAGTTTCATGACTCTTTATAAGTTATAGGTTGAGAGTTGGAAATTAGTATAATGCCGCCTCTCCCTAAAGTGAATGAGCTAAAATAGTCGTCAACTCTTCATATGTCATAAGTTTTATAAGTGTGATTTCTGCAAACCTTGCTAAATTGCAAACTATGAACCATGAATTTTAAATCATGAAGTTAAAATTCATGAAGTATATGTTATAAGCTATAGGCCCTTTTTAAAGGATATATGTTATTGTATAAGCTAAATTATTTACTCATTGAGATCATCTATCTCAGCCCTTTTTCCTTGTGTGGTTCTAGGTGAGCATTATGAAGAGGCAAGGTGATTGCTCAAACAACCTGCTTCACTTGGAAAATTCCCTTGTCAAAGTTATTATCATGCTATACTATAATGAGTCCTTAAACGCTCCAGGAGTTATTATAATGGGAACTTTGTTTTTGGAATATTATGTTTTAGTGACTTTATTTAGAGTCTAAGCATTATTTTTCTTATGGATTGTGTTTAAAGTATATTTTAACTATTCTTCCGCAACTTAAGATTTTCTTATAATTGGTTTATTTAAGTTAATGTATGAGATTTTGGTACAATCCTAGGCAATAATTATATATGCATAAGTGGGTTCTACAGGCATGGATGACCCTATGTCACCCCATGTTCTAAGACCATCATATCTCTGAAATTGTGATTCATTGTAAAGAAGAGAAGGTACTAAAAGAAGAGGACCCCAGGAGTATTTAGACTATGATTGGGTTTATAGTAAGATTCAAAAACTGGAGAGTGATTGCTCAGATTTGATAGAGGGAAACTGATGTCTTAGGCTTTTGATTCATGTATTGAGGGAGGATGTGGAGTAGCTTAAGACCAAAGGTGTTGAGCAAATAGATAACAATGCACCTGGAGATTTTTGTCACTCGCCATCTAAAACTTTGTCCTTGATGGGTTACACACTGGATAAAGATTTACTTTGCTATAAATGTCATGGTTTTGGTCACATTTCTACCAATTTCTCTCTTATTAATTATTCACCTGAGCGACCTTAGAAGCTACCTAACATTCATCCTGAGGAGGGACACAATTGAGATTGCACTGGTAGTTGATAACTATTTGTCTTATGGTATAGGATTTATACGATGGGAATAATACTATTTTATTACCTAGTGACATAGTATGGATTGATTTCTTTTATTGCATATGACATGATTGACATATATATGATAGGGAAATTCATGATGCTATAAGTTATATGTTACACGATTATGATACATGATACATGCCACAATATGTGATATATACTATGTGATCTAAGATGTGATATGATATGATGTGTACTCATGTAAAATGCATGGTAAGTATGATATGCTAATGGGGTTAGATAGGTTAGAAGGGAGTTAACATTAAATTCCCTTATCGTGATAGCAAAATGCCTCCCAAGAAGAAGGTCGTACAGCTACCTAACCTGTTAAGGCTAGTGAGGTTGCAATATCAGACATTACTTTGAATGCTGCCTCTATACCTGCACAGTCAAAAGAAAGATCTAATTCAGGGGCACCAACTATGGGCTCTAGTGAGCAAGCATCTTCACTAGAGGTGCAAGCTATGTGCAAGGAAATGAGAGACTTGTACAAGGAATTGGACGAGCTGTGAGCTCAAAGGTGGGAAGTGCTGCCAACACAAGAAGGAAATGGAGTTTCACCTCTACATTAGTGGCACTTGTATGGAGGGAAAAGAAGCACTTACCTGACGAAAGGATGACCTTCTCAAAGTTCAAAAAGCTATAGCCACCTACCTTCTGCAGTGAGGTGGGTAATGACCCTCATGAATTCTTGGATGAGATGGACAAGCTAGTCCATCAATTATCTTGCTCAGATGCCCGAGTGATTGAGTTGGTAGGACTCTAATTCAAGAAGGAGGGTTGGTACTAGTACAAGAGAAATATTGAGGAGCAACTTTATCGAGCAGACCCACCTACTTAGGTAGAGTTTAAACAAAAAATGATGGATCATTTCTTACCTGAAGGTGAAAGGCAAGATAGGGCACTATAATTCAAGCAGCTAAAGCAAAAACCCAAAATGTGAATATAGGATTATGCTAAGAAGTTTAACCGACTTAGCAGGTTCACTACTAATATTGTTCCTATAAAAGCAAGCCACATCAACTAGTTCTTAAGGGGATTGGTTGGATCGTAGAATATTCAAGCTAAGTAGGATCTCTGCACTTGTGGCAAGTATAGAAAGAAGCATTCTGGAGTATGTTGAAGAATTTTTGGTGCGTGCCTAAAGTGTGGGCAAATGGGTAATTTCATTAAGGATTGTCCTTAGACAAGGAATCCAAGAAATGCAACCTCAGCGCCTCCATATCCTAAATCATTTCAATTTCAATGGCAAGAAAGCGAAAACAAGGGGCTAGCTATCAAGAATGCACCAGCAATAGACAATAGGGGCAAGGGTCAAGTCTTTGCATTGAATTAGCAAGAGGCTCGCTCTTCATACACTGCCATCACAGGTATCATTCCCATCTAAATTTTTAGTGCAAGATGTTTAATTGATTTGGTGCTGTGCATTCTTTTGTATCACCATGTTCTGCTAAGAGTCTTGGTAGAAATAAGGAATTAATGATTGAACCTTTAGAAGTGACAACTCCTTTAGGAGAAGTGATGGAAGTGAAATATGTATTTAATGATTGTGAGGTAGACATTAATGGATGAAAACTTCCCATAGAATTGTTAGAACTGGATGTACTATAATTTGATGTGATCTTAGGAATGGATTGGCCTTATGAGCATGGAGCTCATATCAATTGTAGAGAAAAGTTAGTAGAATTTTGAATTAAGGACGGGGAGGAGTTTAAGTACTAAGAAAATAGGAATGAAAAACCTCTGAATTTGATATCAGCCTTGGGAGCAAGGAGGATGTTAAAGAAAGGGTTCTAAACATACTTAGCTCACGTAGTCGATGCTGACAAAGAAGCTACTGTCTAAGACAAGAGCATGCCAATAATGGATGAATTTATAGATGTTTTTCCTGAGGATCTACTTGGGATACCACCAGATCATGAGATCAAGTTCAATACCGAGCTGTCACCGGGCATACGGCCTATATCGATATCGCTATATGGTATGGCACCGACAGAGTTGAAAGAATTAAAGACACAACTGTATGATCTATGACAAGGGTTTCATATGACCGAGCAGTTTGCCATGGGGTGGACCTGTGCTATTCGTAAAAAAGAATGATGGCTCATTCCAGATGTGCATCGATTATTGCCATCTCAATAAAAGTCATTGTAAAGAATAAGTATCCTTTGCTAAGGATAGATGATCTTTTTGATCAATTGCAAAGAGCTAGTCACTTCTTCAAGATAGACTTGAGGTCCGACTATCATCAACTAAAGATCCATGGAGAAGAAATCTATAAAACTGCTTTCCATGTAAGGTATGGTCATTATGAGTTCATGGTTCTATCGTTCAATCTGACGAATGCTTCTGCTGCTTTCATGGACTTAATGAATCGAGTATTTAGGCAATTCCTCATCAAGTTCATGATCATTTTCATTGATGACATCCTAATTTACTCTAAGACTAAAGAAGAGCATGAAGAGCATTTGAGGATTGTGTTGTAGATGCTAGTGATCACCAACTATACGCGAAGTTGTCTAAATGTGAATTTTGGATGGAGTCTGTCAATTTTCTTAAGCATGTAGTAAGTAAAGAAGAAATTCAAGTTAATCCTAAGAAAGTTGAAGCAGTAGCCAATTGGTCATGACCCATAACAGTTTCTAAAATTTAGAGTTTCTTGGGTATGGCCTGCTATTATCGTAGATTTGTACAGGACTTTTTTAAGATAGCAACACCATTGATTAAGTTGACCAAAAAAAAAGCTAAGTTTAATTAGGAAGAGTCCAGTGAGGAGAGTTTTCAAAAGCTTAAGAAGTGCCTGATATCAACTCTAGTTTTGGCCTTACTCAAAGGTGAAGAAAGGTTCACAGTCTGATGCAATGCCTCGAGAGTGGGACTTGGATGCATCCTGATGCAAAATAGTAAAGTCATCACCTATGCATCACGATAACTCAAGAAGCATTAAATGAACTACCCTACTCACGAATTGGAATTTGCAGCAGTACTGTTCATTTTAAAGACCTGGAGACATTACATGTATAGAATGAAGTGTGAGACCTACATGAATCATAAGAGTATTCAGTACATCTTGAGCTAAAAAGACCTCAATTTGAGGTAGAGGAGATGGGTCAGACTATTAAAGGACTATGACCACCAGCTTCTCTACCATCCCGAAAAAGGGAATGTGGTGGCGGATGCCTTGAGTCAAAAATCAATGGGAAGCCTAGCCTATATGACCATATAGAAGAGGCCGATCATGAAGGAGTTAAAAGGATTGTTTAGACAGGGCTTAAGGTTAGAGATTAGAGAATCGTGAGCTTTAGTGGCTCATTTTCAAGTGAAGTTAAAGTTAGTGAAGGAGATTAAGGTTTCACAAGATAAGGATCCACACTTGGTTAAGTTAAAGGATGAAACAGAGAAAGGAAATAACCTTGAATTCAAAATTGGGATGGGATTCTAAAGTTTGGAAAAAGAGTATGCCTGCCTGATATAAAGGGACAAAGGGAAAGGATATTGAAGGAGGCACATTACACATCTTACTGTGGTCATCTTGGAACTACCAAGATTTATCATTATGTGAGAGCAAGTTATTGATGGCTTGGACTGAAGAAGGATGTGGCTAAGTTTGTGGCATTCTATCTAACTTGCCAACAAGTCAAGTATGAACACCAAAGATCCTCTAGATTGCTTCAAGAGATTCAACTACCTGAATGGAAGTGGGAGTGTATCACTATGGACTTTATAGTTGGGTTACCTAGAACCTCTAAAAGATATGACTCTATATGGGTTATAGTGGACTGACTGATAAAGTCTACCCATTTTTTACAAGTCAAGACCATGTACACTATAGCCCAGTATGCATAACTATTCATTGATGTGATCATGAAACTACATGGAGTATCAATTTCTATCATCTCATATCGAGGCACTCAGTTCACCTCGAGATTCTGGCAAAAGTTGTAAGAAGCATTAGGAATGTAATTAGACTTTAGTACCATGTTTCACCCTCAAAATAATGGATAGTCCAAAAGAATAATTCAAACATTCAAGGACATGCTAAGGATGTGTGTGTTGATTTAGTGGTAGCTGGGATAAGTACCTACCTTTGATTAAGTTTTCCTGTAATAACAACTACCATTCGTCTATCGGCATAGCACCATATGAAGCATTATATAGGAGGAAATATCATTCTCTAGTTTGTTGGATTGAGCCTAGAGACAAGTATATGGAAATTCTAGAATTACTTAAGGAAGGTACTAAGAAGGCACCATTAATACAAGATCGGCTGAGGATGACCTTTAGTCAGCAAAAGTACTATGTTGATCCCAAAAGAAAGGACATACATTTTGCCATGGGAGATCACATATTCTTGAAGGTCTCCCCAATGAAAGGTGTTATGAGATTTGGTAAGATAGGGAAGCTATCACCTCACTTCATTGGTCCTTTCAAAATCTTGGATAAGGTTAGGGAAGTGTCTTATAGGCTTGCCTTACCCCTAATTATAGTGCAAGTGCACCCAGTTTTCCACATCTCGATGTTAAGGAAATATGTATCAGATCCATCTTATGTGTTGTCACTGCCAGAAATTACAATAGATGAGCAATTATCTTATGAAGAACTACCAATAGCCATAATGGATTGACAAGTGAAAAAGTTAAGGAGCAAGGAGATACCCATGATCAAAGTTTATTGACAAAATCTTGGGATAGACAAGTGTACTTAAGAAGCCTAGAAGGAGATGCGACAAAAGCATCCTTAGCTTTTTGAGAGCATATAAGTAAGTACCTAAATTCAAGGACAAATTTCTTTTAAGGAGGGAGAATGTAACAACCCACAACTACCTTAGGAGTTTCATGACAATTTACTTAAATTTAGAACTATTAGGACTAAGTGTGTGCTTTTATGAAAATTCATGTGTTATACGATTGATAAATATGTGGCATGTTAGATTAGCTCTAATATACATAATATTAATTATTATGGTGAAATAAGTGACTTACATGAAGTGCATAAGTATAAAATAATTTATTGCACATAAATTAAATTTTCATGTACAAAGTAATTTTTAAGAATAAAACATTTTTTATGAGCATTTTTAAAATATTTTTAAATAAATATTTTGCGAAGAATTTTAATGAAAATAATAAGAAAAATATTTTATTTTTAATTACCTATAATCAGCTCATAAATTAAATAAAAGGCCCAATTTTCCAAAGCCCACTACACCAAAACACTCCTAACCTAGCTCGTTAAGTGTAAACATGGAATTTTGCCAAAACCCTACATATATAAAGGTAATTTTGGTCAGCCCCTTGTTAGATAGCCACCATTCTATTATTCTTCATAATTTTGATAGAAAAATTCTCTCAAAAATATTCTCTCAACATAAATTTACAAGGTATTTTCAAACCTTGTAATTTCGCGACCGTTTTAGTAAGTTTTTCTCTTCTTTCAATTTATTATTTGATTTTTATGAAACTAACCATGATAAAACTATTTTGGGCCATGTATTTACTAATTTCCTTGTCATTAAATTTGGCCTCAGTGCTTGTTTGGAAGGAGAAACTGATTTTCAAATGAAAATACAAACCTTTCTACATGAATCCTCCAAAGGTGATAAAATTCAAAGTTTGGAATTTTCACGCATAATAGTGGGAGCAGCTACTGAATGGTATTTATTGTGTTTTAAATTGATTTTTGTTCTGTTTAGATGAAAAATATTGATTTAAAACCTATTTCTGTATATTACTGCTGATTTTCAAATGAAAATACAAACCTTTCTACATGAATCCTCCAAAGGTGATAAAATTCAAAGTTTGGAATTTTCATGCATAATAGTGGAAGCAGCTATTGTTTTGTATTTATTGTGTTTTAAATTGATATTTGTTCTATTTAGATGAAAAATATTGATTTAAAACCTATTTCTGTATATTACTGTAATGATAAGAAAAAACCAAAAAGCAGGAGAACTCATGAACTTTACTCTAAAACCTAAAATTGAAATTTTCATGTATATGAATTACCAAGGGCTACCAATTCCCACATGTTGATGTTATAAAATAATTTTTATCATATTTATATGAAAAATATTGTTTTAAATAATGTGCATTTATGTATTATTGTAATGACCAGAAAGCACTGAAAACTAGAAAGATTTATGGTTTTCATCCTAAAACCTAAAATTGGAAAATTTTCTTGCATATATACACATATGGGTGCCAATTGGTGCATTGGGATATTCTAAAATGATTTTTGTTACGTTTGCATAAAAAATCTTGGTTTAAACAATGTTTTTGCATATTACTGTAATGAACAGAAAGTGCAAAAAGTAAGAAAATTCATATTTTTCTTTCATGGGTATATTAAGCCAACGTAGGGATTTTAATTCCAATAACTATAATTTTTGTGTGATATATTTTAATGATTATTGACATGTATATATGAATGATAAATGATAAAATTATATATTGGTTGAAGGAATAACTCTAGACAAGTCTATAAACAATTAGGTATACTTATGTTTTGCTAACTCTATTACTATGTTGTGATTAATATGTGAATATGATTAAGTGATGATGTGCTGAAACACACACTAACAAACTATAAGTGCACAAGTCATTATCAAGTAATAAAGTAGTAACTATGAGTATCGTCTCCATGAGGATATCATATAAGTACTAGCACAAACTTCGACTATTGTCTAGTTGATCAAAATGTAAATTAATTAAACTAAGCTGAATTAATTAAGCTAACCTAAGAAAGCAAGTAAATAATATTGATGAAAATAATCAAGGCAAAGCTAATCTAAATATAAATTCCCCTAATTTCTCATGCATATCAAACAATGGATTGAATTGGACTCTCACTAAATTAGATAAAAACCTTTCTTAAGTGATTAAATCCCTAACTTCCTAAATATTATAGGGGAATCTCTTCTCAACCTATAATCACATAGGATCAACATTAAGTTCAAGAGATTAACATCCAAAAAAGTTTTGTAGGTCTATCTTTGGCACCCCAATCAGCTCTCCATTTGCATGAGTGATCTATCTATATTAGGGTATCTCTACTCATCCAATATAGAAACAATATCCAACAAACAAGCTAGAAATCGCTAATTAGAATAATAAGATTTATCATGAAAATAAAACAACCAAAGATGAATTGATTAAAGTTTAAATCCTTCAATTTATACAATCAAAACTAGGGTTGATTACAAATAGAATTAGTTCATATTAAAATTAAAGAACAAAGATGCAGAAAATAAAAGAGGGAGAAATCTCAAACAAATCTAAGAGATGTTCTTCAAAATCTTCTCTTCAATCTTCCACATCCACTTTGATCTTTGTCTTTGATTCAATTAAGCCCTCAATATCTCTAGCCTTCAAGCCTCTCCCATGACTCTAGGGCTTAGCCAACCTTTAGATCTTCATTTTTTTGCTGTGGTGGCTCTCCCTCTATTTTCTGCGTCATTTTCTTTATATATGTGCGCATTTTTGGGTTCAGGACATGGCCATGTCGCTGGGCATGTCAACGTCATAACTGTGCACCACGGGCACAGGCATGGCTGTGCCTTAGG
This sequence comes from Reutealis trisperma, assembly GCA_947687605.1. Lineage (NCBI taxonomy): Eukaryota > Viridiplantae > Streptophyta > Magnoliopsida > Malpighiales > Euphorbiaceae > Reutealis > Reutealis trisperma. The sequence continues at coordinate 151,308 of CANTUT010000134.1, read as the reverse complement.
CCGTGTTAAGGTACTGGATATATTGGAATTGGCCTTTAATGACATAAGCAGGCACACGGCCGTGTCTCTAAGCGTGTCATAGCTACTACCTCCAAATCTAATGACACAGGCATTGACATGGCTGTGTTACTGGCCATGTCACAGATATGAGCTTTAATCCTTTGTGCATTTTCTTCCATTTTCACTTCTAAGCTTCATAGTTTCTTGATAAATTGATCTATAGCTCCTAAAAACATAAAAGAACTCTAGAAAGACACTAAACAAACAAATCAAACTCAATTTAAGGATAAAATACATTAAGAACAAGGAGTAAAATGTAGTTAATTTAACACTTATCAAAGTCCCCTAGACTTACGTATTTACTTATCCTCAAGCAAATTAAATCGTAACAATAGTAAGAAATAAAACCTACCCTCTCTAGTTAAAGAAATTCAAAAAGATTAACAACAACTTGAAATAAGCAAGGCTTAAACATGGTAGCCAAATTAAGTAATTTCTAAAACAAATCTTAAAAACCTGAAACCTAAATTCTAAAGTTACAAGTTTGAGCAAATAATTCAACAGAGACAAAAGTTCAAGCAAAGCAGATTCATAAGGATTTTTCCCTTAGGTGCTTGACTGCTCACTTAACTTTTCATTGACTATGCATTTTAATTCATGCTTTTCTTTTTAATTACTTAAGGAGCCCGACTTGTTTGAATCATCATAGTAGCCTTTTTACGTGGATTCAAACACTTGTGGTGTCGACCTCTGGTTACTCAACTAGAATCACACATTCAAATAGCTACTAGCACTATTTATATTCTCAACCCCTTTTGTTTATAAGAGTCAAGAACAGCGGAATATGTAAACATTTTCAAAGCTCTTTTGCATAATCTCTTTTATATATATATATATATATATATATATATATATATATATATATATATATATATATATATACTTATGTTTTTTTTTAAAGAAAAATAGTCAAGCTACCTAAGGCATTAAGCATTTCTACTAAACTAGAGCAAAAGTAATAGTAGAATAAAATAGGCCCAAAAAAATGTAACTAAAGTTTCAAATTTCAGGCGAAAAGATTTGCAAAAATTTAATTCCCTAATCATGACCACCATATTCAATCCACACTACAACAAGTCATTATCATAGCAAAATTAGACCAATTTATCACTAGAGAGAGTTAATTTCAAATCAAACTATCACCACAACTCAATTTACTCAATCCTAAGATTCAATAAAAGATAGGGCACAATAAAACACCTCTCCCCTATACTTAAATAACACATTGTCCCCTATGTTATAAACAAGGAAAATGAAAAAGTAAAAGCGAGAATTAACTGCCCTAAATGATATCCCACATAAATCTTTGGTGGTGTGCCTTCTAATGAAAATTTGCCATGATCCATGTTTCTACACATAGAAAGAGCGAACTACAACCAAGATAAGATCCATTCAATGTAAAACAAAAAAAACAAAATAAAACAGAAAGAAAAGAAAAATAATAAAAACAAAAACAAAAACCATCAATGGGTTGCCTCCCATTAACGTCATATTAGTTGGACATTATTGTTATTCATCTTCCACCAAAGGAAAGGGAGTGGAGAATTCCTTATGCTGGATGCCTTCATAAACCAAGATAAAGAAGATTATACAAAGGTTGTGGCCTTTGCATAGCCTTCTTTCAGCAACAAAAATTATTTTTGATTCTCCATTGTGTGCAAACCTGAGCTTACTAGGTTCAGAACCAATGACGAACATTCTCACGCATGGACTAGATGCAAGGATTTCAATTTTAGCACCAAAGAGAGTAGGCATGTCGCAAATATCAGCCACCTCATCCAATTCCAAGATGCTCCATCCAATTCATTAACTGGTAGTTTTAAATACTCCACAAAACAAATTGCCCTTTCTAAAGAAAATTTAGAGAGTACAAGTACTGGCCACATACTTGATTCTTTAACAAATATGCACTTAGAGAAAGTTGGCAAGGGTGTAAGATCAGTTGTGGCTAGGTATTTATTTGATGGAATTTAGGGTATAGGAAGGGTGGTTATTAGGGTTATGAGTGGTTTATTTCTGTTCTCTTCAAAAGGTGAGAGGGCTGGAATGATATGGGAGGTGTGATTTTCAGCATGCATAGCTTCCTTCTCCATGTTCTCCCATATCTCACTATCATTAGAAGAGAGTTCTTCGACACTTAACTCCACTTCATTCATGTCCCATTGCTGGATTTGGGGTTGCTTACTTAAGCAATCATCAAATTCTGTGTGTAGCAGTCCCAAATTGTCCTTACCATTATCTTCTTCATCACTATCATCATTCCACAACAAAGTTGTGCTAGTGGTCCTTTGTTGTTCTTCCGGAATGGCTTTGGTTTCGATGGCCAAATTGCTTTCAAGTTTCTCACTTAGCAATTCCAAGATTTGCCCAATGAAATTCTCTAAATTATGAAGAGAGGTCTATTGGTATTCCAGAGCTATCTCGATACTCTGAAATCTTTTCTCTGCAACTTCCACCAAGGTCACAAACATCTCTTCCAACCTCTGCTCCTCTTCTGCATGCTCATCATCGTTTAATGTAGTGTCCACTTCAAATTGAGTTAGGAAGCCAATTGCTAATGCCTCGTTTCTTTTGTCCAATTCCTCAACCTAGTTCTCTGTAGTTGCCATAAATCTTTATAATGCAAGATCAAGGGATGACTTCTCTTTTGGTGCTTCCCATGCATATTCCTGTGGAAAATCAGTTTGATAGAAATATCCATGATCATAATACTATTTTCCTTAGTATCCCATTCTGAATTTGGGTAAGAATTCTAGTCACGATAATTCCGATCAACCATGGAGAAATTTTTTTTTGTTTTTTGGAAACACAAACTTAAAACAAAAAAAAAAAAAAGTAAAATAGAAAAAATAATTAAAAATAAAATAAATAAAGCAAAACAAAAATATATAAAAAAATAAAAACTAGATCAATAATCTCTATTAATATTGGTAATATTATAAAACTATCCTCGGCAACGGCGCCAAAAACTTGATGTGCCGAAATTCTCATTATATATGTAGGGTTTTGCGTAATTTCCAAGATTACCCTTAATGAGTTAGGTTATGAGTGTTTTAGTGTAGTGGGTTTTTTGATATTTGGGCTTTTTAATTAATTTTGGAGCTGATTACAAGTAATTAAAAATAAAATATTTTTCTTATTATTTTCATTAAAATTTCTCCTAGAACATTTATTTAAAAATTATTTTAAAAATATGCATAAAATTATTTTATGCTTAAAAATTGTCTTTTTACATGAAAATTCATTTTATGCACAATAAATTATTTTATGCTAATCCACTTCATATAAATCATTTATTTCACCATAATAATTCATATTAGGCACATTAAAATTAATTTAATATGTCACATACTCATAAATCACCTCACACATGAATTTTCATAAAATCACATATTTATCACAATAACTCTAAATTCAAGCAATTTATCACGAAAACTCCTAGAATAGATGTGGGTTATTACAATATTAATCTAGTGTGATTTAAATAAAGATCACTTCACATTCAAAGAAGAAAGCGATCAATTGTGTATGTGCTAAGGTGACTTGTAAGAAGAGCAATTAGCTATGTGTAATAGAAAAGTCCTTAAAATCACCAGGGGAATAAAGTTATGAGGTCAGTAAAGGACCAAAGTAGAATATGATTGATGTTGGATCATTCTACAAGCAAGGTATATGTAATTGACAATTATAAGAAGGTGTATATGATTAAGGAATAGTCTCTAAATAGAAAGTAAGGAACTAAGGATGGGTTAACTTGAAAAGGATAAGTCTAAGCTAAAAACAAATAGGTGTAAAGACATTGATTGATTTTTGGTAGAATACCTTATATCGAGAATGAGTCCATAATGGGAGAAATACCTATAAAATAAGAAGGTATGAAATTGGAAGATTATGTGTTAAATCGAAAAACAACTTGAATAGGGACAAGCAAAGTAATTAAGATATAGAAAGGTAAAAAAAATAGTAAATGATAAGAGAATGAGTATATGAGGAATACATAATATATGAAGAGTATATGAGGAATACTATAATATATGAGGTATAAAATTTAAAACAAGCTAAAGGAAACAAAAGTTGTGACATAAAAGGAGCTTATGAAGTTAACTTATTAGACAAATCTCATCCAAGATAAAGTATGCTATGACAAAATTGAATTAATAATGAGAGAGAATCGAATAAGTTAAGATAAATACCATAAGAAATGGTAAGCCTTGAAAGTAACTCAATGAAGAAAGGGTGAGATGGATTAAGTTTTAAGATAGAAAATTATAGAAAATTTTAAGGCAAAGGAAATTATAAGTGCTTAAGAAAATGTAATATAAGGAATAAGATAATATGGATAAAGGACTTTATTGATAAGGATAAGATTATAGAAAGGTAAGTAGAGAAAAGTTATAGAGACAAGTGAATGATATGAAGAGTTATCACATATAGGATGAATACTTGAATATGGAAAGAAAAATTAGCCAATAAGGTGTTGTAATTGGCAATAGTCATAGTGAATTATTCATTCGATGCAATATAGTAAATTGGATATAATGATGGTATTAATGTTAAGTAAAAATAAGAATTGTAAATGTTTATGAGTGATACAAAATTTAAGTAGTATGAGAGATATATGAGTATGAGAGAATATTATTAATGGAATTATATCAAGAATGGTGTATGTACCAAATGAATTAGACCTAGAAATAAAGAAAATATGGAACTGTTAAGAAATGAGTGATTTGATGCAAAGTGTATAAAGAGATATGTAATATGCCATGTGAAAACCTTAAGAAGAATATGATTTTTAGGAATATGAATGTTATATTTAAAGCTATAATTATTAGCCTAGTGAGGAACACCAGGAAGTGGAAAGATTTCCCTATAGTGAAAGGATGACTTGAGATGTCAATGTGAATGTTAAGTTCTATTATAACAAGTAAAATGTATCTACTCAATAGGGAGAAGGCCTCTTAATAGGAAGGTAAATGAGATATGCCATTAAGTATGTAAGTCTTGGGATTAGAAAAATCTATTGGATAAGAGATAATATGATGAAACAAGATGGTCAAGGAAACAGACGCCCTTCCTATAATACTATAATAGCAATCTAAATGTCCAAAGGTGAAAGAGCTCACTCAAATTCTTACACTCTATGATATATTAAAGCAAGTTTAACAATATGAACTATATCTTATAAGGAATTCAATATCCGAGGGAATTACTAATTGAATATAGCTTTTCATTTAAAGGTCTATAAAGGCAATATAGTTATGTTATGATGCCTTTTAATGCCACTTGACTAGTGACAAGACAAGGATGATGGTATCAGTTTCCTAAGGATCATTCTTAAAAATAAAGAAAATAGTTTCGTGCAGAGAATAATATACTCAAATGCAAAAGATAAAGGGTATTTCAAGATAACCATAGTTCAAATAAAAGCTTCAAGTTATATAGTAAAAAGAAAAAGAATTTGTCAAGATAAGAATGTGGATATGAGAAAAGGAAAGTTGACACAAGTCTAATAATTGAGATTCTCAAACTTATTGAAAAATGAAGTATGAAAGTAGTATAAGGAATATCATCTAAGTATTAAGAATTTTTGTGGATCATAAAGAGGCCATATATTTGAACAATAGGAATGAAGATTCAGATAACCATGTTAGGATATACCAAGGGATCGCATTTATAGAGTGAAATTGTATTTCTCCATTATACTTATAGAAACATAAGTTGGGAACTAGAGAGAAAAGTGAGTAATAACTTGATAGAGGAAACAAGTAAAGAAGAAAGAAATGTATAAGTATGAATGTCAATAAGAATCAACGTTGAAGTGCATGACATGTATAATAATTAAGTTTGATTGGATATATTATAAGAAGAACTTGAGAATTTAAACTCAATAGGAAAACCTTATCGATCAATAAATAACTCTTCTTAAGAAGAGGAAAGGAAAATCAAACTATAAGATACGAGGAGCTAAAAGGAGTTGGATTAAAATAGTAATGTAATTACATGAGATTTGTTCTGATAAATTTACTAAGTAAAGTGAAATGACAAAGAGTACAGTGTGAGATAGTTACTTGATAGTAGACATCTTGTCACCGAAGTGCCTTAGTGATAAGGCAATCTTTGAAGTTAGAGATGCATTGGAATTTTTGCATATAGATGTATCAATACCATTTGTGAAATGATTTGTAGAAATTTATCCTACCTTGTTATGGGTGTGTATAGACCCTTCCATATGATAATGTACAATAAGATCTATCATTAAGGAATTAGAAATAACTGCCTAACAAAGGATTGTGATTGAAGAAAGATGAAGCATAAACAAATCATTTTATGAAAAGTTAAAAGTCGCAAGCAATATACAAGACTCAAGGAACAAGGAACTGTAATTGATGAGATTATGGAATAAGTAAAAAGCAATCATGTTCTAATTTTGAAGCAAAGGAGAATGCCTGTAAGTGTAGGAATAACAAAGATAAGTTATACATATAAGGAAATGACTATATATCAAGCTATATAAGAGGATAAGGACAAGTATATAAGTTCATAAGTGTCCATATGGGTATGTATATAAGAGCAAGTACGAAAATTACAAGAATATTAAAATTTTGGAGTAATTGAGATAATTTGAAATGATAAAGAATCTAATAATATCTATATACTAAATTGAGATTCTATAGAATTATAAAGCTTTAATGCAAAATTATTGAATTAGTATATGGTGATAGGATACATAAATTGATAAAGGATTTAAGGTGAGCTTTATTATTCTACTCATTTATTCATAATTGGGTACATACTATGTGTTGTTATGTGTTTAAAAGATAATAAAGTAATGATCCTAACATATCTACAATAAAAGATGAATTGATTGAAAATTTAGATTGATAAATAAATACTCAGTCCCTAGTAAACATATATGGTTAAGGATTGATGGAATGTGGATGACTTCTTCAATAGTAAATGAAGAGTAGAAATGGAAATAATGTATCTAAAGAATTGGTACTTGCAATTTGTAACAAGTATTAAGAGTGACGATGACCACTAGACATGAGATTATAACATTTTAAGATAATCTTATGGAGGTTTAGAATGAAATAATAAGATATCTATATAGTACTCTAAGAATACTTAAGTTATGATGAGTTAACATGCGAAAATAGACTTATAGTATGCAAAGTGAGGAAAGAGATATTACATATTTGATAGCTTTGAAAATCAAGATGATATCGATTTCATAGTGGATCTTATGATATAAGAATTGTTATTAAAGAGGACTCATCAGATAAATTAGAATAGGAAAGATAATGAGGAAATGATCAAAAATATATGGAGATAATAAATGTATGTAACAGCCCACATCTACCCTAGGAGTTTTCGTGATAAATTACTTGAATTTAGAGTTATTGTGACAAAATATGTGATTTTATGAAAATTTATGTGTGATGTGATTTATGAGTATGTGGCATGTTAAATTAACTTTGATATGCCTAATATGAATTATCATTGTGAAATAAATAATTTATATGAAGTGCATTAGTATAAAATAATTTATTTTACATAAAATGAATTTTCATGCAGAAAGGCGATTTAAAGCATAAAATAATTTTTTGAGCATTTTTAAAATATTTTTAAATAAATATTTTAGGGCAAATTTTCATGGAAATAATAAGAAAAATATTCTATTTTTAATTACCTTTAATCAGCCCTAAAATTAAATAAAAAGTCCAAATACCCAAAAGCCCACTATACCAAAACACTCCTAACCTAGCTCATTAAGGGTAATCTTGGAAATTACCCAAAACCCTACATATATTAATGCAAATTCAGCCAGACTTAGTTTTCTAGTAGCCACCCTCTATTATTTCATTATTTTGGCAGGAAAATTCTCTCAAATTTATTCTCTCTACTAAAATTCACAAAACACCTTCAATCTTTGCGATTTATTGACCATATTCATAAGTTTTTCTTTCCTTTCAATTTCTTATTTGATTCCTATGAAATAAATTATGAAAAAATTATTTTGAACTAGTTATTTATTGATTTCTATAGATTTAATTCATTTTGGGTGAGTTTTGGAAAGATAAATTAATTTTTCTATCAAAAACATCAACCTTCTTACGCGATTTCATTAAAGGTAAATCCTATAACTTAAAAATTGAAATTTTCCAACATAAATTCATTAAGGGGGCAGCTACTGCATATTTAGATTTTAAACTAATTTTTGATTTGTTTAGATTAAAAATATTGAATTACAACATATTTTTGCATATTACTGTAATGATTGAAAAGTTTCAAAAAATAAGAAAATTCAAGGTTTTCATGCTAGAACTTAAAAGTTGAAAAAAATTTATAATTTCATATGTATAAGGCTACCAAATTGAGCATGATGGAGTTGTAAACTGATATTTGTTTTGTTTTGATGAAAAATAATGATTTAAATCAAGTGTTTATATATTTCTATAATGAACAGAAAGCACGAAAAGCTAGAAAACTCATGATTTTCACTTTAAAGCCCTAAACTTGGAATTTTCATGCATAAGACATGTCAATGGCTGCCAATTTGTGTACATTGATATTTTACACTAATATTTGTTGTGACTTAATGAAAAATAATGGTTTAAACTACATGTTTACATATTACTGTAATGACCGGAAAGTACTGGAAATAAGAAAGGTTTATGGTTTTCACCCTAACATCTGAAGTTGGAAAATTTTTTACGCATATGGATTTATATATGTGCCAATTCCTATGGATTAATATTCTAAAGTAATTTGTGTTTTGATTACATGAAAAATCTTGGTTCAAACCATATTTCTATATATTACTGTAATAGAAGGAAAGTGCGAAAAGTACGAAAATTCAATTTTTCCCTTTAATGGAGCATTCAACCTACATTGGGATTCTTATCCCAATGTCTATAATTTTTATGGGATGTATTTTTTTTATTATTGATATGTATGCATGAATGATAAATAGTTAAATTGCATGTTGGTTAAAGGAATGACTCTAGACAAGGCTAGAGACAATATAATATACTTAAGGTATCCTAACCTTATGTTGTGACTGCAATGTGAATGCGATTGGGTAAGATGGAAATAGGTTTTATGATGAGTCAATAATGAACTTATGGTCTTTAATTGTTGAGGAGATTAATTCAATTAATTAGGCAAAAGAGATAGGCATGACACTTGAAAGGCTATTGATAAGTTGACATGTATAGAAGTGTTAAGTGTACTAAGATGATTCTTAAGGTGAATTGATATCATGATCATGACATTGTGCTTGACCTTAGAAAGTTATTGACTTGAATTCTAATGTGTTTCAAATGGGCCCATAAAGGCTAAGTGTACAAGACTTTTAAAGTCAACATGTTATGTGCAAGTGATTAAGTGTACTTATATGTGCAACTCTAAGTGTATATGAATGTTATATGTGCATGGAGTAGTTATGGGATAGGATAGCATTATGATTAAATAAATACTAAGTATTGAATTAAATATTATATTAGAGCTTGAGGAGTTTTAGAGGTTCAAAAGGGCTACATGTACTAGGAGCAAAGGAAACACAAGGTGAGTAAACACCGTATTTATGCTACAAGTGTAAGTAAACATTATGCTATGTTACAAATTTATGATATCAAATTATGTGAGCCTTTGAGATCTTTGAAACCCAAGTTCTTCCAATCCTAAAATATGATTAAATGATTTCTTTGTAAAGCTTGGGTTGTTAAAGGACAATTGGCCCAAAACTTTTTTTGTTTATCCAATGATAATTCCTTTATGATTATTGCCTTAACTTACATTCTTTTTGGAACTACACTATTCTTACATCTTTTGTTCAAAATATTAAACTACTATTACTATTGTGATACATGTTATTGTTGCCTTAAATGTTATTATTATATGTGATTACCATTAGCTCTAACTATGATACTTTTAACCCTTTATGCAGAAGTCCTCGTACTGATGCAAGTAATCATTGGCTATGTGATCCTCATACCAATGCGAGTAATCATTAGCTTTATGTTTGAGTGATTATGGCAATAGCCTTCACTCTATATGTTCAAGTGATTATGACAATAGCCTTTACTCTATGTGTTCGAGTGATTATGGCAATAACCTTTATTCTATATGTTAAGTGATTATGGCAATAGTCCTCACTCTATGTGTTATGTGTTATTATAAGTGTGATTTCAGCAAACCTTATTAAATTGTAAACCTTGATTCATGGATTGTAAAATATGAACTATGTGTTATAAGCTATGGGTTTCCTTTTAAAAAAAAAAGGATATGTGTTATCATATATGCCATATTGTTTACTTATTGAGATCATCTATCTCACCCCTTTTTCTTTGTGTGGTTCTAGGTAAGCAGTATGAGGAGGCAAGGTGATGATTCAATCATTCTACTTCGCTTAGGGAATACCTTGTCCAAGATAATTAGTTTAATACGTTATGAAGAGTTATCCTTAAACGCTTCGGGAATATTTATTTTTGGATGTTTATTTTGAAATGTTATCCTTCGAGGTTTTAATTGGATTCTAAATATTATTTCCTTATGGATTATGTTTAAAGTATATTTTAACTACGCTTCCGCAACTTAAGATTTTCTAAAAACCAAAAAAAAAAAGGGTTTATTTAAGTTAATGTAAGAGGTTTTGGTACAATCCTAGGCAATATTTGTATAAGTATAAGTGGGTTTCACGGGCGTGGGTGACATACTAGGACCATCATATCTCAAAAGTTGGGATGTGACAATGTATATGAGAAAACAACTAAGACATATAACTTAACTATTGCCAATTGCCTTATGAACCAAGAGTATCTATTTTAAAAATTCGACGATGAATTTTCTAAAGGGGGGTAGAATCTAATAGCTAAGGTTTCCCTACCGTATTATAGTTAGCAATAAAGACACCATAATATTCATGTAACATGTCATTCGAAGCCTTCCTAGCATATCAAGAACAATAAGAACATCATAAGAAGCAAATTCTAAATGAATAACGTGACAATGAGTGAAAAATGTAATCAATTTTGATAAGCACTTTTATGATAAAATGAAAGTCAGATTGAGTTTGACTAAATGTGACTACATTAATTGTTTATTTGAAATATGAATCCAAAATGCTAGTAAATGGGTAGCATCTCCTAAGTCATGGGGAGATGATAATAGTGACTTGAGAAGTTAATTTTAATCAAAGTTATAATGGTATAGTGGAAATCAAACTTAGGTTGACTCAATGAGTCTACATGACGTACACATTGAACAATGCAATTGAAGAGCCAGCAAATATGCATTATAATGTGTCCAAAATTTATTTAGCAATGTCTAAAGTGTGTAGTGACATTAAAATGTAGAAACATGTATACTAAAGTAAAAGAAACAAAATGGAAAATTTATTAAGTTACCATGTTTGGAACATGCATATATGGATTTGTTAATGGGCTCTTGGACTCTAAGGCCCAAGCCCATTGGATGGTGTAACAACCCACACCTACCCTAAAAATTTTCGTGATAAATTGCTTGATTTAGAACTATTAAGGTTAAGTGTTGCTTTTGTGAAAATTAGTGATCTAAGTGATTGATGAGCATGTGGCATATTAAATTAATTTTAATATACATAATATGAGTTGCTATTGTGAAATAAATAATTTACATGAAGTGCATTTGCATAAAAGAATTTATTTTAAATAAAATGAATTTTCTTGTATAAGACAACTTTTAAGCATAAAATAATTTTATCAGTATTTTTAAAATATTTTAAAATAAATATTTTTGGGGGAAATATTATAGAAATAATAAGAAAAATATTCTTTTTATTTTTAATTTTACTCAGCCTGAAATTTAAATAAAAAGCCCAAATACCCAAAAGCCCACTACACTAAAACACTCCTAACCTAGCTCATTAAGGGTATTAGTGGAAATTTCACCCAAACCCTAATATATATTCTAAAATTTGGCCATATCAAAATTCTAGTAGCCATCACTCTATTTTTTCTATATCCTGACAGAAAAATCCTCTCAAAATATTTCTTTCTACTGAAATTAAGAAAACACCTTCCATTTTGCGATTTCTTGACCGTAATCGTAAGTTTTTCTTCTCTTTCGATTTCTAAACTGATTTCTATAAAATAAATTATGAAAAAATTATTTTGAACTGGTTAATTACTGATTTCTACATATGTAATTCTGTTTGGATGAGTTTTTGGGAGAGAAAATATATTTTCTACCGAAAACACGATTCTTTCTGCGAGATTTCTCCAAAGGTGAATCTTATAACTTAAAATCACAATTTTTATGCATAAACATCACCGGGGAGGGGGGGGGGGGCGGTGGGGGCGATTTGTGTATTGTTGATTTCTAAACTAATTTTCAATTTATTTTGATGGAAAATATTGGATTAAATAATATTTCTGCATATTTTTGTGATGACCGGGAAGTTTCGAAAAACAAAGGGGTTTAAGGTTTTTGTGCTAGAACTTAGAAGTTGGAAAATTCTATTATTGAATGGATATATGGCTGCCGATTTGTGTGAGGAAGTGTTCTAATATTATGTTTGTTTTGTTTAGATGAAAACTAATGATTTGAATCATGTGTTTGTTTATTGTTGTAATGAACAGAAAACGCGAAAACTCATAATTTTTCACCTAAGCTTTTAAACTTGGAATTTTTTTGTATAAATACTATCTATGGCTGCCAAATCATGTATGGATGTGTTATGAACTGATATTTGTAACAACCCACACCCACCCTAGAAATTTTCATGATAAATTGCTTAAATTAGAATCTATAAGGTTAAGTGTGTGCTTGTGTGAAAATTTGTGATCTAAGTGATTTATGAGTATGTGGCATATTAAATTAATTTTAATATGCATAGTATGTGTTGCCATTGTGAAATAAATGATTTACATGAAGTGCATTGCATAAAAGAATTTATTTTAAATAAAATGAATTTTCATGCATAAAATAATTTTTAAGCATAAAATAATTTTATGGGTATTTTTAAAATATTTTTAAAAAATATTTTTGAGGGAAATATTCTAGAATTAAAAAGAAAATTATTATTTTTATTTTAAATCCTTTCAGCTAAAATTTTTAAAGAAAAAGCCCAATTACCCAAAAGCCCACTACACAAAAATGCTCATAACCTATTTCATTAAGGGTAATAGTGGAAATTCCACTCCAACCCTAATATATATTCTAATTTTCAGCCAGCAAGGGTTTTCCAGCAGCCATTCCCTTATTCGTTTTGTATTTTGGCAGAAAAACCTCTCAAAATAATTCTATCTGCCGAAATATCGAAAACACTTCACCGTTTCGCGATTTCGTAACTGTAATCATAAGTTTTTATTCTCTTTTGATTTCTAAACTGATTTCTATGAAATAAATTATAGGAAAATTATTTTGAACTATTTGATTATTGATTTCTACAGATTCAATTCTATTTGAGTAATTTTTGGGAGAGAAAATTTATTTTCTACCGAAAACACGATTCTTTCCGCAAGATTTCTCCAAAGGTGAATTCTATAACTTAAAATCACAATTTTATTACATAAACATCATGGAGGGGGGGGGGGAGGGGGGAGGCGGGCGATTTGTACTTGTTTGCATTCTAGACTAATTTTTGATATGTTTTGATGAAAAATATTGCATGAAATAATATTTCTGCATATTTCTGTGATGACCGAAAAGTTTCAAAAAACAAAGGAATTCAAGGTTTTTGTGTTAGGACTTGGAAATTAGAAAATTTTATTCTTTCATGAATACATGGCTACTGATTTGTGTGAATTAATGTTCTAATATGATATTTGATTTTTTTAGATGAAAAATAATGATTTGAATCATATGTCTGTTTATCGCTGAAATAAACGAAATGCGCGGAAAGCGCGGAAACTCATGATTTTTCACCTAAGCCTTTGAACTTGGAATTTTTTTTGTATAAACCTTACCCATGGCTGCTGATTTGTGAAAGAATGTGTTATAAACTGATATTTTCAATGATTGAGTGAAAAATAATGGTTTAAACAACCTGTTTTCATATTTCTGAAATGACCGGAAAATACCAAAAACAAGAAAACTCATGTTTTGTGCACTATAATGCAAAAGATTGAATTTTTATATATTAATGGCACCAATAGTGGTTGATTCTTATGGATTTAAGTTCTAAAATGATTTTTGTTATGTTTACATGAAAAATCTTGGTTCAAACCATGTTTTTACATATTTCTGAAATAGACAGAAAGCACGAAAAGAAGAAGAATTTGGTTTTCACCTTAATGATGCATTTGGCCTACATGAACAATTGTGTCCAAATGTTTATAAATTTTATGTGATGTGTCTTGGTGAATGTTGACATGTATGTATGTATAATAGTTGATGAAATTGCATGTTAGTTGAAGGTATGATCCTAGATGAGCTAAATGCATTATGGTATACTTAAGGTATCTTAACCTTGTATTGTGGTTAGAATGCAAATGTGATTGAGGAATTTGGAACTAGATGCCATGATGACTTGATGATGAATATATGATTATGAGTTAATCAAGTAAAAGGGATTATAAGAGTTAAGTATGATGTTTGAAGGATTAATTATTAAGTTGACATGTATGGAAGTGTAAAGTGAACTAAGATAATTGACAAGTGAATTGATATTGGGGTAATGATAATGTGATGACCTCAAAAAGGTATTGATATGATTGCAATGTGTTTTCATGTGAACCTATAAGGCCTAAATATGCAAGACTTATAAGTCAACATGATATGTGCAAGTGATGAGTACACCTATGTGTGGACTCTAAGTGCATGTGTATGCTATGTGTGTATGGGTAGTTATGGGATAGGAACATCATGAGTAAATAAATACTAAGTATTAAATCAAATATTATGTTAGAGTTTGAGGAGCCTTAGAAGTGCAAAGGGGACTACGAGTACTAGGAGCAAAGGAACCCCAAGGTAAGTAAACACAATGTTTTTGTTACAAGTGTGAGTAAACATCATATTCATTCTACAAGTGTGAGTAAACACAATGTTCTTGCTATAAATGTGAACAACATCATGTTGTGTTACAAGAATGTGATATATTGTTATGTGAACCCTTGTGATCTTCGAAACCCAAGTTCTTTCTATTTTATGTTTTATGATTTCTTTATTAAGCTTGGGTTGCCAAAGGACATTTGGTCCAAAACTATTTGTTTATCCAATGAGAACTTTTTTGTGAATGACACCCTAACTTGTATTCTTTCTGGAACTACACTTTCATTGTATTATTGTTGAAAGCCAAACTACTATTGTTATTGAAATACATGTTATTGTTGCCATATGTGATATTGTTAATTGTGTTTACCAATAGCTCTAGCTATGGTACCTTTACCCTTTATACAAAATCCTCGTGCCGATGCGGGTAATCATCAGAACCTATGCACATGGTCTTAACCCGTTGGATAGGGGTAGTGTATCCACCTTAGCTAGAAGGGGTGGTTTTAGCCATGGAGCCTAATCAGCTTCATGTTTTCTAAGTGATGGGAGTTGGAATTTGGCAAAGGCCACCTCTCTTTGATGTGTTGGAGTAAATTGAGTATAGTCTTCAGTCTATAAGTGTTATAAGTGTGATTTCTGCAAAATTGCTAAATTGAACCCTTGCTAAAATTGCAACCTTATTCATAGGTTGTAAACCATGAACTATGTGTATAAGCTATGTGTTTCCTTTCAAAGGAATATGTGATAATGTATGTGCCTTTTCGTTTACTCATTGAGATCATCTATCTCACCCCTTTTCCTTGTGTGGTCCTAGGTGTGCAAATGTGAGGAGGCAAGGTGATGGCTCAAGCATTCTACTTCGCTTGGGGTATTCCTTGTCTGAGTTATCAATAATACTGTGTTTATGAAGTCTTGTCTTTAGATGCTCTGGGAATGTTAATTGATACTTATGGAGACTTATATTACTTTTCCTTATGGATTTTATATGTAACAATTTACTTTAAGTCTTCCGCAAATTATGGTATTTATCTAAATGTTTTAAATGAGTTAATGAAGAAGGTTCGGTAAGATCCTAGGCATGATTGTTATATGTTAATAGGTTCTACGGGCGTGGGTGACCTTATGTCTCCCCATGTTCTAGGACCGTCGTATCTTATAAGGTTGGGATGTGACAAAGGTGGTATCAGAGCCAGGTTTTTAAAGGTCTAGTTTAGGCTTGTTTTGTATGAGTTGCTTAAGTAAAATCCTGGAGCATAGGAAATTTTCTGTCATGTCACTTGCAGTCTATTGCTAGCATAATTCCACGAAATCCTAGTAGATTAGTAATCCTTGTTATTGTTTGCTTGCCTTACGATTCTTCTGGCAGATGACTAAGAAGGTTACATCTACTCGAGGACCGCGACCTGAAGCACCCCGTGTGAGTTGTAAGAGGACTTGGCCAGAGATGCTCGAGAAAGTTGTAACTGTGATTCGCCCTATGAAAGAGAAGACCCCTGACGAAGAAGAGGACCCCGAGGAGCACTCAGATCCTGATTAGGTATATAGTAAGGTTCAAAAATTAGAGGATAACTATTCGTACTTGAAAGAGGAAAACCGACATCTTAAGGTAATGATTCAAGCACTAAGAGAGGATATGGAGCAGCTCAGGTCAGGGATTATTGAGCATAGAAGGGACTACTCGCCAGTGAGGTCTGCATCTTCAACTAATCGCTGTCAAGATAGAGATCTTCTTTGCTATCGATGTGGCAATAGTGGCCATATCGCTCTTGATTGCTCTGGAGGTGGACATGATAATTAGGTCGAGTAGATATGATGATCGATGTAACGGCATAACACTTTATATGGTATGAATGATTTTCCTTGATTGCCTAGTACCTAGGATGAGATGATTTCCTTCATGATCATGCTATGGTGTGATATTATGAGATATATGCTATATGATTATGATGTGTGATATGTGCAAACTATGTGATATGTGATTTATATATGACATGTGCTTAGTGATGTGACATGGTAAATGCATGATAATGTGTGCTAGGATAAGGGAGAGGATAAATGGGTTAGGATAGGGGATTAGTACTAAATTCCCTTATTATGATAAACAGAATGCCTCCTAAAAAGAAAGTTCGCACAGTCGCCCAATCCATTGGGGCTAATGATGATGTTATATCAGACACCGCATCGAATGCTACTTCTGTACGTATACGGTCAAGAGAAAGATCCAACTTGAGGGCACCGACCATGGGCTCTAGTGAGCAAGCGACTTCGCAAGAAGTGCACACCATGCATGAAGAAATGAGAGATTTGCGCAAGGAACTGGATGAGCTATGAGCTCAAAGGTGAGAAGCGTCGTCGACTCAAGAAAGGAATGGAGTTACACCACCTGCGGTAGTGACACTTGCTCGGAGAGAGAGGAAACGACTACCCAATGAGGGAATGACCATGGCGGAATTTAAGAAGCTACAACTGCCTACTTTTTGTGGTGAGGAGGGAGATGAACCTCACAAATTTTTAGATGAGATGGAAAAGCTAGTCCATCGCTTATCTTGCTTAGATGCTCGAGTGATTGAGTTGGTAGGACTCCAACTCAAGAAAGAAGCTTGGTATTGGTATGAGAGGAATATCGAAGAATGACTTTATGGAGCTGACCCACCTACGTGGGCAAAATTTAAGCAAGAAGTAATGGATCAATTCTTGCCAAAAGGAGAAAGGTAAGATAGGGCATTACAGTTCGAGCAACTAAAGCAAAGGCCAGGAATGTTAGTGTCGGATTATGCTAAGGAGTTTAATCGACTTAGTCATTTTGCTGTCAACATCGCCCCTACCAAAGCAAGTCACGTTAATCATTTCCTTAGAGGACTAATTATGCCTCTATTCAATTCATTGGCAGCAACCGAGTTTCCAACCTTAGCCAAGCTCATAGACAAGGCCAAGGTTATAGAAAAGAGATACAAGGTGGAGAGAGCCGAATGAGCCAAACGAGACTAGAAGGGAAGGCATAAGAACAAAGGTCATAAAGGACAACATGGAAATAGAGGGGAGCAAAGGAAGGAGTTTCCACTATCTGGACCACAAAATGGTCAAACTAAGCAAGAGATCCCCACATGCAGCAAATGTGGAAGGAAACATCCTGGAATCTACCGAAAAGATACCGACGCTTGCCTTAAGTGTGGGCAAATGGGACATTTCATAAAGGACTGCCCTCAGATGAGGAGCCAAGGGAGTGGGACCATGGTACGGCCATAACCCAAGTCACTCTAAACACAAGGACAAGGAGTCAAGGACAAAGGACCAATGGTTGGGAATGCACCGATGACAGAGAATAAGGGCAAGGGTCGAGTCTTCGCGTTAAATCCGTAAGAGGCTCACGATTCGCACACCGCCATCATAGGCATCATCCCCATCCAAAGTTCTAGTGCAAAATGTTTAATTGATTCTGGTGCTACCCACTCATTTTGTGTCGCCTTGTTTTGCTAAGTATTTGGGTATAGATAGGGAATTGATGAGTGAACCGTTAGTAATAGCAACTCCTTTAGGGGAAGTGATGGAAGTGAAGTATGAGTATAAGGGATGTGATGTAGACATCAATGGACAAACACTTCTGGTAGTATTGCTAGAATTAGACATACTAGAATTCGATGTGATATTAGGGATGGACTGGTTGTATGAGCATGGAGCTCGTATCGATTATAGGAAGAAACTTGTCAAGTTTCAAACTAGAGATGGGAAGGAGTTTGTGTACCAAGGAGATAGGAATGAGAATCCTTTGAACTTGATATCGGCCTTAGGAGCGAGGCGGATGTTAAGGAAAGGATGCCAAGCGTATTTAGCTCACGTGGTCGACACTAACAGAGAAATTGCCATTCGAGACAAGAGCATTCCAATAGTGGACGAGTTCATGGATGTCTTTCCAGAAGATTTACCTAGATTACCCCCTGATCGTAAGATCGAGTTCAACATCAAATTACTACCCAATACGCAACCGATATCGATACCACCATATCGCATGGCACCAATGGAGCTGAAGGAGTTAAAGACGCAATTGCATGATCCGCTCGATAAGGGCTTCATTTGACCAAGCAGTTTACCCTGGGGCACTCCAGTGTTGTTTGTGAAGAAGAAAGATGGATTGTTTGGAATGTGCATCGACTATCGTCAACTTAACAAAGTCACTATGAAGAATAAATACCCATTGCTGAGGATCGATGATCTTTTTGATCAACTGCAAGGAGTTGGTCACTTCTCTAAGATTGACTTAAGATATGGTTATCATCAACTAAAGATTCGAGGAGAAGATATCTACAAGACTGCTTTCCATACTAGATATGGGCACTATGAGTTCACAGTTTTGCCATTCGGTTTGACGAATGCTCCTGCTCTTTCATAGACTTGATGAATCAAGTTTTCAAGCCATTCCTTAACAAGTTTGTGATCGTATTCATCGATGACATCCTGATCTATTTGAAGAATAAGGAGGAACATGAAGAACATCTGAGGATCATACTTCAAACATTACATGATCACCAACTCTACGCTAAGTTATCTAAGTGCAAGTTTTGGATGGAGTCAGTCAACTTTCTTGGACATGTAGTAAGTAAGGAAGGAATTCAAGTTGATTCTAAGAAAGTTGAAACAGTAGCAAATTGGCCAAGGCCCATAACAGTTTCTGAAGTACGAAGTTTCTTGGGCATGGCGGGATATTATCGTAGATTCGTGCAAGACTTTTCTAAGATAGCAACCCCATTGACCAAGTTGATAAGAAAACAAGTTAAGTTCCATTGGGAAGAGTCCTATGAGAAGAGTTTTTAGAAACTTAAAAAGTGTTTGGTATCGGCACCAGTTTTGACATTACCTGAAGGAGAAGAAGGATTCACGGTTTATTGCGACGCTTTGAGAGTAGGAGTTGGGTGTGTCTTGATGCAAAATGGTAAAGTCATTGCCTATGCATCATGACAACTAAAGAGACATGAAGTGAATTACCCTACTCACAATTTAGAATTAGCCGGGAGAGTGTTTGCTCTAAAGATCTGGAGACATTACATGTGTGGGATGAAGTGTGAGATCTACACGGATCATAATAGTCTTCAATATATCTTGAGCCAAAGAGACCTTAATCTAAGATAAAGGAGATGGATCAAACTATTGAAGGATTATGACTGTCAGATTCTCTATCATCCTGAGAAGGCAAATGTAGTGGTAGATGCCTTGAGTCGAAAGTCGATGGGAAGCCTAGCCCATGTGGATGTGAGAAAAAGGCCGATTGTGAAGGAACTAAAGGAATTGTTTAATCAAGGATTAAGATTGGAGGTTGGAGGATCAAGAGCTCTATTGGCTCATTTTCAAGTGAGATCTAAGTTAATGGAGGAAATAAGGAATGCGCAGGATAGAGACCCGTACTTGATGAAGTTGAAGGATGAGACAAGAGAAGGAAAGAATCTTGAATTTGAGGTAGACAATGGAGTTTTAAAGTGTAAGAATAGAGTATGCATGCCTGATGTGGATGGATTAAAGGAAAGGATATTGAAGGAGGAACATCAGACAACTTACTGTGCTCATCCTGGAACTACCAAGATGTACCACGACATGAAAGCTAATTATTGGTGGCCTGGATTGAAGAAAGATGTAGCTAAGTTTGTAGCATCCTACCTGACTTGCCAACAAGTCAAGTATGAACATCAACAACCCTCAGGATTGCTATAAGAGATTCGATTACCCGAATGGAAGTGGGAGCGCATCACTATAGACTTCGTTATTAGTTTATCTAGAACCTCCAAAGGATATGATTCTATATGGGTCATAGTAGATAGATTGTCAAAGTCTGCCCATTTCCTAGGAGTTAAAACCACTTATTCTATAGCTCAGTATGCACAATTATATATAGATGAGATCGTGAAACTACATAGAGTGCCAATTTCTATCATCTCTGATCAAGGAACGCAATTCACCTCAAGGTTCTAGCAAAAGTTGCAAGAAGCGTTAGGAACACAATTAGATTTTAGTATGGTGTTTCACCCTCAAACGGACGGCCAATCTAAAAGAATGATTCAGACACTCGAGGACATGCTAAGGATGTGTGTCTTGGATTTTGGTGGTAGCTGGGATAAGTATTTACCCCTGATTGAATTTGCCTACAACAATAGCTATCATTCATCCATTAGCATGGCGCCTTACGAAGCATTGTATGGAAGAAGGTGTCGTTCTTTGAATTATTGGAATGAACCTAGAGACAAGCATATAGAAATGCCCAAATTGCTTAAGGAGACTACTGAGAAAGTACCAATAATTTAAGATCGACTGAAGACGACATTCAGTCGACAAAAGAGTTATGCGGATCCTAAGCGAAAGGAAGTCCAATTCGCCATGGGAGATCATGTATTCTTAAAGGTCTTGCCAATGAAAGGAGTTATGAGATTTGGCAAGAAAGGGAAATTATCACCTCATTTCATAGGTCCTTTTGAAATCTTAGATAAGGTTGGGGAAGTGTCTTATAGACTTGCCCTACCTCCAACTTTGGCACATGTACACCCAGTGTTCCATATTTCCATGTTAAGGAAATATGTGTTTGGTCCATCACACATTCTTTTACCTCTAGACATTATGTTAAATGAACAACTATCTTATGACTAGTCACCAATAGCTATAGTGGATCAACAAGTAAACAAGTTAAGAAATAAGGAGATACCCATGATTAATGTTTAGTGGCGAAATCATTGGATAAATGAGTGCACTTGGGAAGCAAAGGAGGAAATGCGACGGAAGCATCCTGAGCTTTTCAAGAATAACTAGGTAAGGGTTTAAATTTGAGGATGAATTTTCTTAAGGGGGAAAATTGTAACAACCCACACCCACCCTAGAAATTTTCATGATAAATTGCTTGAATTAGAATCTATAAGGTTAAGTGTGTGCTTGTGTGAAAATTTGTGATCTAAGTGATTGATGAGCATGTAGCATATTAAATTAATTTTAATATGCATAGTATGTGTTGCCATTGTGAAATAAATGATTTACATGAAGTGCATTGCATAAAAGAATTTACTTTAAATAAAATGAATTTTCATGCATAAAACAATTTTTCAGCATAAAATAATTTTATAGGTATTTTGAAAAAAATATTTTTGAGGGAAATATTCCATAATTAAAAAGAAAAATATTATTTTCATTTTAAATCCTTTCAGCTGAAATTTTTAAAGAAAAAGCCCAATTACCCAAAAGCCCACTACACAAAAATGCTCCTAACCTATTTCATTAAGGGTAAGAGTGGAAATTCCACTCCAACCCTAATATATATTCTAATTTTCAGCCAACAAGGGTTTTCCAGCAGCCATTCCCTTATTATTTCTATATTCTAGTAGAAAAACCTCTCAAAATAATTCTCTCTACCAAAATATCGAAAATACTTTACCGTTTCGCGATTTTGTGACCATAATTGTAAGTTTTTATTCTTTTTCGATTTCTAAACTGTTTTCTATGAAATAAATTATGGGAAAATTATTTTAAACTATTTGATTATTGATTTCTATAGATTCAATTCTATTTGAGTCAATTTTTGGAAGAGAAAATTTATTTTCTACCGAAAACACGATTCTTTCCGCAAGATTTCTCCAAAGGTGAATTCTATAACTTAAAATCACAATTTTATTGCATAAACATCATAAGGGGGGGGGGGGCGGTGGCAAATTGTACTTGTTTGCATTATAAACTAATTTTTGATCTATTTTGATGAAAATTATTGCATGAAATAATATTTCTGCACATTTTTGTGATGACCAAAAAGTTTCGAAAAACAAAGGAATTTAAGGTTTTCGTGTTAGGACTTGGAAATTGGAAAATTTTATTCTTTCATGATACATGGCTGCCAATTTGTGTGAATTGATGTTCTAATATGATATTTTTTTTGTTTAGATGAAAAATAATGGTTTGAATCATGTGTCTGTTTATCGCTGAAATAAACGAAATGCGGGGAAAGCACGGAAACACATGATTTTTCACCTAAGCCTTTGAACTTGGAATTTTTTTTGCATAAACCTTACTCATGGCTGCCGATTTGTGAAAGAATGTGTTATAAACTGATATTTTCAATGATTGAATGAAAAATAATGGTTTGAACAACCTGTTTGCATATTTCTGAAATGACCGGAAAATACCAAAAACAAGAAAACTCATGTTTTGTGCACTATAATGCAAAAGATTGAATTTTTATATATTAATGGCACCAATAGTGGCTGATTCTTATGGATTTAAGTTCTAAAATGATTTTTGTTATGTTTACATGAAAAATCTTGGTTCAAACCATGTTTTTACATATTTCTGAAATAGACAGAAAGCACGAAAAGAAGAAGAATTTGGTTTTCACCTTAATGATGCATTCGGCCTACATGAACAATTGTGTCCAAATGTTTATAAATTTTATGTGATGTGTCTTGGTGAATGTTGACATGTATGTATGTATAATAGATGATGAAATTGCATGTTAGTTGAAGGTATGATCCTAGATGAGCTAAATGCATTATGGTATACCTAAGGTACACTTAAGGTATCTTAACCTTGTATTGTGGTTAGAATGCAAATGTGATTGAGGAATTTGGAACTAGATGTCATGATGACTTGATGATGAATATATGATTATGAGTTAATGAAGTAAAAGGGATTATAAGAGTTAAGTATGATGTTTGAAGGATTAATTGTTAAGTTGACATGTATGGAAGTGTAAAGTGAACTAAGATAATTGACAAGTGAATTGATATTGGGGTAATGATAATGTGATGACCTCAAAAAGGTATTGATATGATTGCAATGCATTTTCATGTGAGCCTATAAGGCCTAAATATGCAAGACTTATAAGTCAACGTGATATGTGCAAGTGATGAGTACACCTATGTGTGGACTCTAAGTGTATGTGTATGCTATGTGTGTATGGGTAGTTATGGGATAGGAACATCATGAGTAAATGAATACTAAGTATTAAATCAAATATTATGTTAGAGTTTGAAGAGCCTTAGAAGTGCAAAGGGGACTACGAGTACTACGAGCAAAGGAACCCTAAGGTGAGTAAACACAATGTTTTTGTTACAAGTGTGAGTAAACATCATATTCATTCTACAAGTGTGAGTAAACACAATGTTCTTGCTACAAATGTGAACAACATCATGTTGTGTTACAAGAATGTGATATATTGTTATCTGAACCCTTGTGATCTTCGAAACCTAAGTTCTTTCTATTTTAAGTTTTATGATTTCTTTGTTAAGCTTGGGTTGCCAAAGGACATTTGGTCCAAAACTATTTGTTTATCCAATGAGAACTTTTTTGTGAATGACACCCTAACTTGTATTCTTTCTGGAACTACACTTTCATTGTATTATTATTGAAAGCCAAACTACTATTGTTATTGAAATACATGTTATTGTTGCCATATGTGATATTGTTAATTGTGTTTACCAATAGCTCTAGCTATGGTGCCTTTACCCTTTATGCAGAATCCTTGTGCCGATGCGGGTAATCATCAAAACTTGTGTACATGGTCTTAACTCGTTGGATAGGGGTAATGTATCCACCTCAGCTAGAAGGGGCGGTTCTAGCCATGGAGCCTAATCAGCTTCACGTTTTCTAAGTGATAGGAGTTGGAATTTGGCAAAGGCGACCTCTCCTCGATGTGTTGGAGTGAATTGAGTATAGTCTTCACTCTATAAGTGTTATAAGTGTGATTTCTACAAAATTGTTAAATTGAACCCTTACTAAAATTGCAGCCTTATTCATGAGTTATAAACCATGAACTATGTGTATAAGCTATGTGTTTCCTTTCAAAGGAATATGTGATAATGTATGTGCCTTTTCGTTTACTCATTGAGATCATCTATCTCACCCCTTTTCCTTGTGTGGTTCCAGGTGAGCAAATGCAAGGAGGCAAGGTGATGGCTCAAGCATTCTACTTCACTTGGGGAATTCCTTGTCCGAGTTATCAATAATACCATGTTTATGAAGTCTTGTCTTTAGATGCTCCAGGAATGTTAATTGATACTTATGGAGATTTATATTATTTTTCCTTATGGATTTTATATGTAACGATTTACTTTAAGTCTTCCGCAAATTATGGTATTTATCTAAATGTTTTAAATGAGTTAATGAAGAAGGTTTGGTAAGATCCTAGGCATGATTGTTATATGTTAATGGGTTCTATGGGCATGGGTGACCTTATGTCTCCCCATGTTCTAGGACCATCATATCTCATAAGGTTGGGATGTGACAATATTTGCTATGATTGAATGAAAAATAATGGTTTAAACAACCTGTTTACGTATTTCTGAAATAATTGGAAAATACCAAAAATAAGAAAACTCATGGTTTTGTACTCTATAATTCAAAAAGTTGAATTTTTATGTATAACACACACCAAGTGTGGTCGATTCATATGGATTAAAATTCAAAAATGATTTTTGTTTTATTTACATGAAAAATCTTGGTTCAAACCATGTTTTTACATATTTCTGAAATAGACAGAAAGTGCGAAAAGAAAAAGAATTTAGTTTTTACTTTGGTGATGCATTCGGCCTATATAAATATTTTTGTTCCAATGTTTATAATTTTTATGTAATGTGTTTGATGATTATTGACATCTATGTAAGCATAAAAAATGATAAAATTACATGTTAGTTGAAGGTATGATCCTAGATGAGCTTAAATGCATTATGGTATACTTAAGGTATCTTAACCTTATATTGTGATTAGAGTACAAATATGATTAGGAAATATGGAACTAGATGCAATGATAACTTGATAATAAATACATGGTTTTGAGTTGATGAAGTGACAATTGAATAAAAAGAATCACAAGAGTTAAGCATGACACTTGAAAGGTTAATGGTTAAGTTGACATGTATGGAAGTGTAAAGTGAATTGAGATAATTATTAAAGTGAATTGATATTGAGGTAATAATATTGTGATGACCTTAAAAAGGTATTGATGTGATTGTAATGTGTTTTCATGAGAGCCTATAAAGCCTACATATGCAAAGACTTTTAAAGTCAACGTGTTATGTGCAAGTGATGAGTACACCTTTATGTGGACTCTAAGTGTATGTGTATGCTATATGTGCATGGGTAGTTATGGGATAGGAGCATCATGAGTAAATAAATACTAAGTATTAAATCAAAGTTATGTTAGAGTTTGAGGAGCTTTAGAAGTGCAAAGGGACTACGTATGCTAGGAGCAAAGGAACCCCAAGGTGAGTAAACACTATGTTCATGTTACAAGTGTGAGTAAACATTATATTCATTTTACAAGTCTAAGTAACATTTTGTTATGTTACAAATATGTGATATCATGTTATATGAGCTTTTGACATTTTTGAAACCCAAGTTCTTTCTATCCTAAAATATTATTATATGATTTCTTTGACAAGCTTGTGTTGCCAAGGGACATTTGGTCCAAAACTATTTTGGTTATCTGATGAAATTCTTATGATTAACACCCCAATTATTATTCTTTCTAGTACTACACTATCATCGTATCTTTTGTTTGAAAGCTAAACCACTATTGTTATTGGAATACATGTTATTGTTGCCTTATGTGATATTGTTAATTGTGATTACCATTAGCTCTAACTATGGTACCTTTTACCCTTTATGTGGAATCCTCATGCCGATGCGGGTAATCATTGGAACCTGTGCACATGGTCTTAACCTAATGGATAGGGGTAGTATATCTACCTTAGCTAGAAAGGGGCGGTTCTAGCCGTGGAGCCTGATCAGCTTCATGCCTTATAAGTGATAGGAGTTGGAATTTGGTATAAGGCCATCTCTCCTTTATAAGTTCGAGTGATAGAGCAATAGCCTTCACTCTTTATAAGTTATAAGTGTGATTTCTGCAAACTTGCCAAATTGAACCCTTACTAAATTGCAACCTAATTCATGAACTATAAATCATGAACTATATGTATAAGTTATGTGTTTCCTTTTCAAAGGAATATGTGATATGTATGTGCCTTATCGTTTACTCATTGAGATCATCTATCTCACCCCTTTTTTCCTTGTGTGGTTCCAGGTGAGCAAATGTGAGGAGGCAAGGTGATGGCTCAAGCATTCTACTTCGCTTGGGGAATTCCTTGTCCAAGTTATCAATAATACTAATTTATGAAGTCTTGTCATTAGATACTCCGGGAATGTTGATTGATACTTATTGATATATATTATTTTCCTCATGGATTTTATATGTAATGATTTATTTTAGACTTTCGCAATTTAAGGTATTCATCTAAATGTTTTAAATGGGTTATTGTAAGAGGTTTGGTAAGATCCTAGGCATGATTTGTTTATAAGTAAGTGGGTTCTACAAGCATGGGTGACCTTATGTCTCCCCATGTTCTAGGACCGTCATATCTCTAAGGTTGGGACGTGACAGATGGCTAGCCCGTTGGGTCTATAAATGGATGAACATAAGCCTTAACAAGAGTTAAAAATGGTTAATCAAGGTTAAGTTTGATGTTGGAAAATCTAGCCACAAAATATGACTAAGAAGCCACCATTTTTTACCAAGTCCATTTCCTTTTCTAACTTGAATTCTCACTTTATCCACACCTAAGTCTACATTCATTTTGCTATTTCCAAAACCATTATAATGATCATCACCATTGTAGAGAAAATCTTAGCCGTCCATCAAGATTAAATCTTATCCATTGGATTAAACTTAATCAAATCTTTACCATCCTACCAATCACACACACACACACACACACACATATATATATATATGCAAATTTTATGTTGTGAAATAACATTTAGCCTATCTCTACACCAAAGTTTCACCCTAAGAAAGGAAATTCTCTCTATACCACTTACAACAAGAACCTTAACAAATAAAAGTTAATCAAGGTGAGAAATCTTATTCATCTTCTTATTTCTATATTCTAAGATTGATTTTAGTATTTTAGTTACATGAAATCCTTCCTACACCATAAGGGAAAATTCAGCTATAATAATGAATGAACAAGAGACTATTCTAAATTCTAATTGGATACATCTATGGCTATTTTAGATAAAGAAAAATGATATAGAGGTGTTAAAATGAATTTTAGAAACTTGATTTGAAACTTGAAATTCTTAATAGCATGAACATGGTCTAAAAGGAAACTTGATGTTCTGATGCTAGATATTGATAATTGAAGGATTACATAGGCTTTATATTATATTAATTTGATGATGCTATAATCAATTTGAAGATTGGATGAGAAATTGGTGGATTTCCCAAATTCTAGGGTTTATGGAAAAATTAGAGATTTTAAGATTTGAACTTGAATTCACGAGATTAAAGGAAAATTAAGTTTAAGAATGGTCTAACATAATTTGTGTAATGTTAATTTTGAAATCGAATGGATGGGAATGATTTTTCCCAAATTTAATGAACTAGGTTCTATGAGGCCTCGATGAAGCACCGGTCCGATCGACTAAAGGAAATCAAAATGCTCATTTAGGTTTGAACTTATGATGGAATCATCGGGTTTAGATTGGTTGATTTTGAAAAGAGTTGCTACCTTAATTTTATTTTATTTGAGAAAAGATTAAGGGAAAAACTCTAATTGACTCTAATTAATATCCTGAAAGAAAAGATCACTAGCCTCAAAACCAAAGAGGATTCAGGGACTAGGTTTTCAGTTTATTTTAAGAAAATTAGTTTGGTAATTTTAATATAAAATGACTTAAAATAAATTTCATGAGTAGTTTACATAATGCATGAACAATTACATAACACAGAATAAACAAATAGATAAACATTCATTCTAAGTAGAAAAGTAAAGCAATAAAGTAAAGGAATTAACTTACAATTCAAAACCAAAATGGGGGATACTTCCTCTAGCCCTTATGGGTTCTAGGGAAGTCATACATTCCCCAAAATAATTCCAAAGCAACAAATAAAGAAAAAGAGAAATAAAACCAACATCATAATAAAGAAAACATACTAAAAATAAATAGCACAAAGAAAAAGAAGTAATTCATAAAAGAATATACAAGAGAAGGATTATTTCTTATTTCAATTGGATTTGATGCTTTAAACAAGCAAGTCTACATATCCCTTTGAATGGGAATCAAAATCCACATAGTTCACCCTTCTTACAAAGGGGTTAGTTTAGCCTAGCTATTTTATCATGTTTCAGTTTATTGATTGAAAGGCGGGTTGATTGATTACCTAGTTATTAATTAGGTCAGGTTTTAATTAACAAATTGATGCCATAATTCAAATCTCTTACTAAGTTAACTAAATGAGATTCTAATTAACATGCCTTAAAATAATGATAAAACATGCAAAGCAAATAAATAAAAAATGAAAAGAACAAACAAACTAATCTAGGGAAAAAATAACAAAATAAATAAAACAATATAAAGTAAAAGAAAAATTAAAACAAAACAAAACAAAACAAGAAAACCAGAAAATAATAAAAATAAATAAATACCTTACGAAGATAAGATTTAGGGACGTAAGGCGGATGAAGTGGACAACCAAATTGCAATTCCACCTTCTCGGCTCGGTGGAACGACAACCTTTGATAGTGACTTGGATGGCATTATTGGGACCCCTTTGGAATGATTTGAGGAGAACTACCTTAAAACGACCAACCAAATAAAATAAAATTTTAAACTAAAAAGTTTGTTCCTTTTGGACCAAACTTTAAAAATATTAATTGCTTTGAAATCAATTAGTTTGATTAAGCAATTCTGAGTGTGGAAATGAGGTTTGGAGCTGTAGCTTTTACAGGGAGAGAGTTAGGAGCAAAAATGGTGAACTTTCAATATGGGATTCACTTTCCAAGGTAGGAAACTACATAGGAGGCTTCAAGAACCACACATGAAAACTTCTGAATCGTACAGAATGCACACAACCATACAGCGGCAAATGGTAATCACATAGGACATGTGTGGTTCTGCATAAGGCCTTTGCTATTTTGTACAAGACCTTTGCAATTCTGCACAGGGTCTGTGCAGTTTCGTATAGGGTCTGTGCAGTCACTATGGGTTTGTATGCCATTTTTCACTCCGTTCTCGCTTGTTTTGGATTTGATTTAAACCCAGTTTGATTCTATGGGTTCGTAATTGAGTGCTAGTTGTTTGGAGGTGCAAATTTAAAGGTTCACAACTACCCCCTCATTAGAATTGGCTTGTCGAAAAAGCAATTCTAATGATAATGAACTTAGGAAAGAGGAACTATATGAGATTCTAAGCTTGTGTATTCTTATCAAATCCTTTGAGAGGAGCCCCCTATGATAATTGGGTATTGTCAATGGCTATCAGTCCAGCCCTGACTTTGGTTACGAGAATGATCTTAGTGAATTTCAATTAAGGCTATCTGTCCAGCCTTAATATTGTAGGTGTAGAGTTTATTTGGGTAACTCTCAATTAAGGCTATCTATTCAGCCTTAATATTGGAGGTAAAGATGATCTGAGATAAATCTCAATCAAGGCTATCTATTCAGCCTTAATGTTAGAGGTAGAGATGGTATAGGTAAATTTCAATCAAAGCTATTTGTTCAACCTTAATGTTGGAGAATTAAAATCAAGGCTATCTGTTTGCCCATAATGTTTAAGGTAAAGATGATCTTGGTAAATCTTAATCAAGGCTATCTATTCGACCTTAATGTTGGAGAATTAAAATCAAGGCTATATGTTTGGCGTTAATGTTAGAGGTAAAGATGATCTAGGTAAATCTTAATCAAAGCTATTCGTTTGACCTTAATGTTGGAGAATTAAAATCAAGACTATCTTTTTGGCCTTAATGTTGGAGGTAAAGATGATTTTGGTAAATCCCAATTAAGGCTATTTGTTCGACCTTAATGTTGAAGAATTTAAACCAAGGCTATCTATTCAGCCTAAATGTTAGAAATAAAAATGATTTGGGATAAATCTCAGTCAAGTTTATCTGTTCAGCCTTAACTTTTGAGATAAAGAAGATTTGGGGCAAATCTCAATCAAAGCTATCTATTTATCCTTAATGTTAGAGAATTCAAATCAAGGCTATTTGTTTGGCATTAATATTGGAGGATAAAGAAGATTTGGTGAAATATGATAAAAGTAATGGTTCCGATCTATTTTGGAAAGTCTAGTTTGATATCCGGTCAGTTTTGAGACGTTTTTGGTAGGAATGATGACGACCCTATCTAGTAAGAATCGACGGAGAGATGATCCTGTTTAGTAGGAATGATGATGACCCTATCTAGTCAGAATTGGTAAAGAGATGATCCATTTTGCTTTAAAAGTCTAACTTTTAACTTGTTCTATTATGAATTACATCTAACTATGCAATGATTAGATACCTTAAACCTATGAAGGGTCAGTTTGGTAAGAAAGTGCTGAGCTTTTAAGAGAAAGATGCCCCCACTTTAGGAAAGGTGAATATTTAGGTGGGAAATGCCCCCACTTTAGAATGATAAAGTGTTTTGGTTATTTTGTTTAGATAGACTAGCGTGAGGATGGTTGGACTAGGTATTAGGCTAGTTGAAAGGTTGGTTAAAGGCTATCGATTTAGCCATGGAGGAAAAAGAGATCGACCTAGTCAGCTTGAAAGGCATAGTCAAACACAGCCTTTTAGATTAAATAACTAGCTTAAGGTCATATTTGGTATAAGGCTACTTGGTCATTGGTTATCAGTTTGGCCTAGGAAGAAGTCACTTTAGGAAGTTAAGCTATGTATGGTTAGAAAAAGTTGGGTTGGGCTTAGGTGGGTATGGCTTAGGAGACGATTTGGTTTAACGCTAAATTTGGAAAGGTTGATCAGAGGGGACAAGTCCTTGGAGATGATTAGGTTGAAAGGCTAGGTCAAGTTTTGGGAAAGGTCAATTTGTCAGGCTAATCTCTAAAGAAGTTCATATGGGAGTCTTTGGACGGGTCTGGCAATTAGCTTGGTCAGTTATAGCCTTCTGGTTTGGCTTTAGGGAAGATCATCTTAGAAGGCTAGGTTAGGTTTGGCCTTGGCTAAGGTCATTAGGAAGTTCAGTCTGGTTTCGCTTTGTAAGAGATCATATTAGATACTTGATCAAGTTATGGCCTTCTGGTGAGTTCATTTGAAAGGCTTAGTCATATTTTGTCTTAAGACTGTGCCAAAGAGATCCGACTGGGATGCTAGATCTAGGAGGCTAATATTGGCTTAAAGGAAAAGGTCATTCTAGGCAATCAATTTGGAAGGCTCAGTTAGATTTTACCTTAGAAGAGATCATGGGCTTCATAAATGAAGGCCTTTTGGGAGTGGGCTCCATGGTGAAGGCTTTTTAGGAGTGAGCTTTACGGTGAAGGCTTCTAGATTTGGGCTTCATGGCGAAGGATTCTTGGTTTTGGGTTTCATAGTAAAGGCTTCTAGATTTGGTTTTGGGCTTTAGCTCAAGTATGGTGCTACAGGTTTTAGTCACAATGATACCATGGGCTTATGGATAAGGGTTTGCTCTTTGACCTGGTTGCATCAGAATGGTTTATAGGCCTTAAGAGACTTTGATTCTTAAGGATTGTGTGTTTTACCAATAAGGCTTAATCTTTTCAAGGATTATGAGATGTTTGCCAAAGAGGCATGATATGGGCTTTAACTATTTGGAGTCCTTCTTAATCAATTTGAGGATGATAGGCTTTAGGAGATATGCCTCGACTTCTAGTTTTTCCAAAGAAACTAGTTTCAAAGATGATGAGTCTTGAGAGACTTATGATTTTTGGTTCTGCCTATAATGAGATTTTGCTAAGGAAAGGGTGGTACATGGCTTGAGCATGAAATGATGGTATGATTTGCCAATGAGGCTTGGAATGGAATAGTATGATTTCATAAAGTTCCAGAATGGTTTAAAGGTAGGCTAAAACTTTTGAAAAGAATTATAGAGGTTGTATGATTTTGCTTTTTTGTAGCATGAATTATGGAAAAAAGTAAGTCAAGCTTTTCTTGTTATTTAAGATTGAAGAGACTCTTAGAGTGACACTTAATTAGTTTGACTTGATGACACATTGACTACACTAGCTAAAACAAAGAGCCCTTAGGAATGGCTAAAGAGCTAGTGGAAGAAGATAATTTGGGGATCATGCTCCCAAATGAAAGATAGGGATGTGATAGACTGGAGATATGTATTAACTATTTATGCTAAGTGATGGGATGGATTGACAACAGATGATAACGTTATAGCAAGGCATGCCCCCATTGTAGGATAAGGGCATAGAAGACAACATAACTTTAGAGAATGAGCCTCTAATGAGGAAGGATGACTTTGGAGATATAAGACAAGACGGATTGATTGAAGATGATTTAACAACTTTGGACGTGAGGGAAGATGACTTGGATGAGCTCTCTCTCTCTCTCTCTCTTTTAGATTTTCAGCTTAACAAGCTTGTATTAATGAAATTTGGGAGAAAACATTCCACTATAATTTGTTGTTTTTCTTCATGTTGAGAGGCTCTGACCTTTGAATTTTGAGTTTGATAAAGGTCTTCTTTGAACTTGTTGCCTCTTATTGAGGTGCATCATTTGATTAGACAACGTGTAATAGATAATTGCATATACTTGCTCTTTATGTTTCAACTATTTCCTGAGAGGTCCTTCTTTGGTTAGGAGTTAGTGAAGCGATTGTTGATTTGAGAAAATGAGGACACCTCAAATTCTGATCTATGCTAGTTGTGGCGGATTAAATCTCTGCCCCTCTTTTTTTTTTTTCCCTCATTATTTTTTTCTTTTCTCCTTTTTTTCATTCATTTTTTTTAAGGATCATCCATGTTGGACTAAACAAGGAAGATAAGGAAATTAATGCACAAATAATGAAAAGAAAGGATGTATTACTACAAAAGAAGCTTTATTACAAGATGACAAAAATGAACCACTATGGTCGACAGGAATACTTAGACTCAGACTTTGGATTTGGACTTGGACTAAGGTTTAGACTTGGAATTCAATCTCAGACAAGTCAAATTAGCTGAACTTGAACTACTCTATGCCATGCCTTATAAGGCTGAGGTAAAGTGGGGTTGAGTCAAATCTAGATTCCTCATCACTGTTCAGGTTAGCGATGGAGAATTCAGCTTAAAACTATTTACTTTGGATGCAATCTTCAACCTTTAATGTAGTTACAACCAAAGCTCTAAAGGTGGGTAGTTATTGTGTTAACAAATGGGCTCGATAGGTCAGGAGTAGATTCTTAACAATTATATCTACTTGTTCTTGTTAAGTTGGCCTGTTTACCATTTAAGTAGCTTTAGCCCTCCACCTTGTAAGGAACATAAAGAATGACTCATCTGGAAGTTACTTTGTGGTTTCCAAATCATGCCTAGTGACATCTACTTCAGTGTTATAATGATACTATCTACCAAATACATGAGAAATATCGTCCCATGTTTTTTTTTTTGGCTCTTGTCAAGTGAAAGAAATCATCTCCTAACAGCTAGAAACCATCTCCTAATAGCTCTAGCTAGTGACTCTTGAAACATTTAAGCAAGAAGCTCATCACTAAGTCCTATAGGTTTCATTACTCCTATATACATCTTCAGATGAATTTGGGGCATATGGTTCCATCAAATCTATCCAACTAAGGCATTCTGAATTTAAGAGGAAGTTTGGCATCAGGGAGCAAGATCAAGCTATCCATATCAATTAAGTCATTGTGGTGCTTCAGGGATTTGATGGTTTTCTCCATAGCTTTAAGTTCATGCATAAGCAATTTGGTATTGTGAGAGAAAACTTCCCCACCTTGAAAATGATCGAGGAGAGAGGAAGAGCTAAAGTGGGTAGTGGTGTTTAGGGCTTGAGTATTGGTAGCTTTCCCAAGATAGGTCTAGTTCAGATTGTGGTTGAGATTATTTTTATTAAGGTTTGCTTGGTTAATCAGGCTCAAACTTCCTCAATGATGGCTTTCCTTTGTTCCTTCATATTTTCTTCAAATTGGATCTATTGAGTAACTAAGATAGCTTGAAAATACTCTTCATAATTTTTAAGAAGGCTAGTCATAAGCCTGGTTAGAGCATCCATGTTAACTTGTTTGGCCATTGGTACCTTACGAACCAAATCAAAGAATTGAGGTAAGTGTTTGGTAAAGAGGCAGGAATATGGACATACAAACTTTGAGGAGAAAGACTCCTTTGATGTTGTGAGCTAATCGCATTTTGGGCTTTTGAGGATTTTCTAACGTTGCCTAGGTCAAGTTCTGAGGCTTAAGGTATCGGGTTGAACCAAAGGTACTAGACTTAAGGTAGTGAGTTGGGCCAAAGGTATTGGACTTAGGGTAGTGTGTTAGGCCAAAGGTATTAGGCTTAGTGTAGTGTGTTGGACCAAAGGTATTAGGCTTAGTGTTGAGTGTTGGCCCGAACATATTAGGCTTAAGGTAGCGTCTTAATGACTAGGTTGGCTGGGTTTAAAGGAGGTTAGAGGTGTTTTTAGGTTAAAATTTTGGGTGAAGACATTTTAGGTAAAGTTAAGATAAAAGTATTTAAAGTTAAGCGTGTTTGGGGCTAAGGCTAGGGAAATGAGGTTTTAGGTTTAGGGCTAGGGTACGGGGTAAGGTTTAGGGTGATGGCTTAAGGTTTGTGGGGGAAAAGGTGATTGGGATAGAGGTAAGAGTGTTTAAGGTTTAGAAGTGAAGGTGTTTGGATAGAAGTGAGTATGTGACCCTTCTTCGGTTCAAGGTATGACCTAGATTTAAAATGAAGGCATTTTTTGTTATGCAGTATGGATGCATGATATGCAAGGAAAAACATTTCATGAGAATATAAAGATATAAAGGTTTTGATTATGGTACATACAACCCTAGATTAGGATCTAGGTTCATTACATGAAAATGGAAAGGGTGGCTTGTTCAGGGTACCTGTCACACTAGAGCAGCAATATACCTAACCACATGTGAGTCAAATAGCCTCGTGTAGGTCCAATAGTATGTCTATGCTCCTTACACCTTTGAAAGGATCAAAGAATTTATTGCGGGGTGGATAATTTCACTATTGACGAATAGACCCAAGGAGGGTAACCCACTTAATGTTACTTTCTATCCATTATATTCCTAAGAAATCTAAGTTGAAAGGTAAGGAACCTATGAAAATGATGCATGAAAGCCATTTCTATATTAAAAGTGCCAAACTTTGATTTAAACTAATTGGTAGTCCTCTTATTTCTTTTATAAAAAAGAAGGTGGTCCCTAGTGATGTCGCCAGCTGTGAGGCCTCGCTCGAGCACTAGTCCGATCCGTTAAAGAGAATCGAAATGCTTATTTGGGTTTGAACTTATGATGGAACCATCGGGTTCAGATTGGTTCATTTTGAAAAGAGTCACCACCTTAATTTTATTTTATTTGGGAAAAGATTAAGGGAAAAACCCAAATTGACTCCAATTAATAACTTGAAAGAAAAGACCACTAGCCTCGAAACTAAATAGGATTCAGGGACTAGGTTTTCGCTTTATTTTAAGAAAATTAGTCTAGCAATTTTAATATAAAATAACTTAAAATAAATTTCAAGAGCAATTTACATAATGCATGAATAAACAAATAGATAAACATTCATTCTAAGCAGAAAAGTAAAGCAATAAAGTAAAAGAATTAACTTACAATTCAAAACTAAAATAGGGGATACTTCCTCTAGCCCTTATGAGTTCTAGGGAAGTCATACATTCCCCAAAATAATTCCAAAGCAACAAATAAAGAAAAAGAGAAATAAAACCAACATCATAATAAAGAAAACAAACTAAAAATAAATAGCACAAAGAAAAAGAACTAATTCATAAAAGAATATACAAGAGAAGGATTATTTCTTAATTCAATTGGATTTGATGCTTTAAATAAGCAAGCCTATGTATCCCTTTGAATGGGAATCAAAATCCATGTAGTTTGCCCTTCTTATGAAGGGGTTAGTTTAGCCTAGCTATTTTATCATGTTTTAGTTCATTGATTGAAAAACGGGTTGATTGATTAAATAAGATTGATTGATTACCGAGTTGTTAATTAGGTTAGATTTTAATTAACAAATCAATGCCACAATTCAAATTACTTACTAAGTTAACTAAATGAGATTCTAATCAACATGCCTCAAAATAATGATAAAACAATGATAAAACATGCAGAGCAAATAAATAAAAAATGAAAAGAACAAACTAACTAATCCTAAGGAAAAAATAACAAAATAAATAAAACAATATATTGCAAAAGAAAAATTAAAGAAAAAACAAAATAAAACAAGAAAATAATAAAATAATAAAAATAAATAAATACCTTATGAGGATGAGACTTAGGGACGTAGGGTAGATGAAGCAAACAACCAGATTGCAATTCCACCTTCTTGGCTTGGCGAAACAACAACCTTCGAATGGTGACTTGGATGGCATTGTTGGGACCTCCTTGGACTGATTTGAGAAGTCTACCTCGAAACGACCACCCAAATAAAATAAAATTTTAAACTAAAAAGTTTGTTCCCTTTTTACTAAACTTTAAAAATATTGATTGCTTTTAAATCAATTAGTTTGATTAAGCAATTCTCAGTGTGGAAATGAGGTAGGGAGGTGTAGCTTTTATAGGGAGAGAGTTGAGACCAAAAATGGTGAACTTGTGATGTGGAATTCACTTCCCAAGGCAGGAAATTGCATAGGAGGCTTCAGGAACCGCACATGGAGGCTTCTGAACCTTGCAAAATGCACGCAACTACTTAGTAGCAAATGGTAATCGCATATGACTTGTGTAGTTCCGTACAAGGCCTTTGCAATTATGCGCAGGGTCTGTACGATCACAGAATGCCCTGTGCGATCACTATGGGTTTGTACGCCATTTTTCACTCCATTCCCACCTATTTTAGATCCGATTTAAGCCTGATTTGATTCTACTGGTTTATAATTGAGTTCAGTTGTTTGGAGGTGCAAATTTAAGGGTTCACAAGTTCATTTATTTAATTTGATGTTGGAAGTGGAATTAGTTCTCTTCAATATTGGAATTACTTAAATTGATTCTAATTGACTATTATGAAGGATGAAATGTGAGATTGGAAGGAAAGGAATTATCCTTTCTTAAATAAATAGCTTTGGCCATTTGGACAACAACTAAGGAAAATGTTAAAATTAGTAACAAGTATATGTATAGTATATATTGACCTTAAAAGTGATAAGTTGTGCTTTAATAAATATGATAGAAATGTTAACAAGTTAAGCTAAATTAAAAAAAAATGTTATAATGAGAAAATGATTGATGTGCAATTAAATTGCAAATGTGTAGAGTCTAAAGATAATGATAAGGATATTGTCAAAGAGTCTGAGGAGCACTACTAGTATCAAAATTAAATGTAAATAGGAGTAAATGAGTCCAAGGTGAGTACTCAATAATATAATATGACTTGTGTTGTATGCTTTGAACCTTTATTGTTTAAACCATAATCATTGAAGTAGTCCTATTCCTTGATAAGCTTGAATTGCCTATTGAATATTAATCCATTCGATATGATGCTTCTTGATGACAATTGACTATTGTGAATCTATCATGTTGAATTCATAATGTGATCATTGAATTCCTTAATGTGAACATTGAATTCCTTAATGTTAACCTTATATGAACTTCCTTATTAAATGCCTATTGATAAGCAAAAATCCCCTTTTGATGTTGGGTAATGCATTGGACATTGTGCACTTGGTATAAGCCTATAGGTAGGGCGAGAGTACCCA
Source organism: Reutealis trisperma (assembly GCA_947687605.1). Classification (NCBI taxonomy): domain Eukaryota; kingdom Viridiplantae; phylum Streptophyta; class Magnoliopsida; order Malpighiales; family Euphorbiaceae; genus Reutealis; species Reutealis trisperma. The sequence goes on along the minus strand of CANTUT010000134.1, from coordinate 112,646 downwards.
ACCTCTGTTAGGGGGAACGCCTAACCGTAAGACATGATCAATCTTATGTAATATGATAGACGTGAGTGAGCCAGACTTAGGCCGCCACTCTTGAATTTATATGTATGGGAAGCATCTTGCTCCCAAGAAAATGATATTTCTGCTAAAGATATTATTTCCATCTTAAATGAGAAATTGAACCATAATGATAATATTGATTGAAAATGTTCCATTGCTATAAAGAGCCTTTCCTAAAAATAGTCCTTGTACTCACGATATATATTGTATTATTATGTACTCACTGAGCTTTGTCTCATTCTTTAGTGGTTTAAATTTTTCAGGCAAGGTTAATGAGTCAGCAAGGTAAATTCCAAGCTATATTCTTTTGCTTGGAAGTTGCTATGCTAAACTCAAGTGTTGTGATTCTTGATTATGAAGACTACTATTTTAAAGCTCCATAGTAGTGGAAGGTTAAGCATAATAACATTACCAAGTTTAATGTATTGTAAATTATATTGTAATTACTATTACAATTATGTATGAAATAATGTACATTTGGCTATTGATATGAATGAAATTTTAGAAATTTTACAAGTTGTGTTTGTAAATGGTATTATAAGTTAACTAGGAAATGATAAGCAGGTGTGAGGCCTCGCCCGAGCACCGGCCCAGTCCACTAGAGGGAACTGGGATACTCATTTGGGTTTAGACTCACAATGGAACCCTTGGGTTCGGATTTGGCTGATTTTGAAAATGATTTCCGAAGTCACCACCCTAATTTATTTTTAAATGAGAAAACTAAGGAAAAAACCCAATTTGACTCTAACTTATTAATTTTTTACTTTAATTTGTCCATAGATAAAATCACTAGCCTTGAACTAGGTTGGGTTCGGGGACTTGGTTTTTGGTTTTAAATAATCAAAATTGGCTCTTAAGTTTAATTTCACTTGAAAATTGATTTCATGAATGACATTAATAATTGCAAATAAAATGCACGAATATGGCATAAGATGGATGCATGAAGATTAATGAAGCAATAAACATTTACAAATAAAGGAGAGTATTCCTTCTATCTATAAAGATTTAGAGGAACCACATGATCACTCCTTAATTAAGATAATCATATTGATAGAAAAAATGGGATGCCTTCTCTAGCCCTTATGGGATTCTAGGAAGACCACATATTTCCTTAAAAATATTGTAAAAGGATAATTAATTTAAGAAAAGTAAGGAAAATAAGCTTAATTTAAAAGAAAATTGGATTTGAGATTTGGACTTAAATTTCAAACATGCCTACGTACCCCATTTGAATAGGGATCAAAACCCACGTAGTTCGTTCCACAATTAAGTGGAGGAGTTTACAAATTGATTAAAATGATTTTTGGTTTGGAGAATGAGTTTGATGAAAATACCTTGGATTTTGATGAATGAGATGGAAAAAGTGTTTTGCCCGACTAAAGTTCCATTTTATCGGACTGGACAAATGAGTTGATTAATGATTAAAGAAAATGATGGATGAGCGAATTAATTAATTAATTAAAATAGTGGATGAGTTGAAAAAGGGATTTTTGGTTTAAATTTAAAAAAGAGTAATTAATTAATTAAAATGATTAATTAATTAATTAAAATAGGAGATGAGTTTAAAAAGAGATTTCAATTAAAAAAAAGAGTAATTAATTAATTAAAAAGATTAATTAATTAATTAGCTTGTAAGTGATTTAAAAAAAAAGAAGATATTTTAGTTAATTAAAAGGGTTAATTAACTTGGCTTGGGTGAGAAAATTAATTAATTAAAATGATTAATTAATTAAATGGAGAGTGGATGGAGGGAGAAGAAGAAAGAAGATTGATAGATAGTTATCAATATCAACCTTGGTGTGTAGAAATAAGGAAATGGGGGAGCCTATTTATAGGCAAATGGGGTTGAGGGTAGTTTAGGTAATGAAAATGTGAAAAGACCATGGGAATAGGGTCAAAAATGGCTGAAAGCTGGACTAAAAAGGGTAGAAGAGTTATTTTTCGGGTGTAGGGCCCACTGGAGGCAGAAAAATACAGGACTTGGCGCAACGCCGCACTAGCCCTGTGCGGCGCTGTGTCAAGCTTTTGCGACGTGCCGTAAGAAGGCTATGTGGCACTGCATAGATCTGATGCGGCACTATATGCCTTCCATGCGGCATGCCAAGTGGCGCGATACGCTTCCTGAGATTTTCTTTTTTGGCCCATTTTTTGGAAGTTTTCGAATCAATTTTTGAGACTTTCAGGTCAGTTTCTAGGAGTTATAGAGTTCAGAAAAATTATCGGTTAGTGTCGTTAGGATTGAAATTAATTTTAGAACATTTGAACAGTCAGTTTGAGATAGAATCCAGTCTGTTTTGAAAAAATATTATCTTATACAGAAGGTCCAATCAGGTCAGAAAGGCGTCAGGTTGTGCCAAGAATGCTCCAGTCAGTTCTAGAAAGTTCGATGTTAATTTTGAAAGTGCTGAAATGAGGGCTCATAGCTGCCCTCTCATCAAAGTTGTCTATCAGTTAGATAGTTTTGATGTGAACCCAAAATATTGGTAGATCCAAGCTCAGAAAATAATTCCAGTTGCGATGAGATAATTTTCATGAATTTTGAAATTCAATTTGACTATTTTTAGGATACTGGTGAATTTTTAGGGTCATAATTTCTTGATTTTTTTATGCTAGGGCTGCATTTTTTACCTAAAGATAGGAGAATGAGACCTCTATGGGTAAATAAAAATCTCTCAAACACATAGAAACTTTCAAATTCTGATTCTGAATTAATGCTAGCTGAAAATTTACTTTCATGTAACTAAATAATTATAGGACACTTTTTACTATGTGTTATTTCATCCTCACATGCCCAAAACTCTATAAATACCCCAAACTTAACCACAAACTTTTCATCCCTTTGAGCTCTAATGTGAGCTCCTCCTTTCTCTTTCTTAATGATTTTTTTTTTTTTTAGAGATTGGTTATTGGTATGGAGTTTGGGAAATTTGGATGTTTGGTGGCAATGTAAATGAAGTCTAAAAAATTTTCTTTAGGGGGCGATGCCCCCGAACCCCCCCCCGCTAACCGATTAGTGGGACCACCGTAATAGCTCTGTGTAATGCGTTAAATTCAGCAAGTGCTAAGGCTAGATGCTGAGGGTGTAAAATTAAGGGTTCACAGTAGGCAATAGGTAACAAGAAAGGTAATCAAGTTACGATCTTGGGATAAGGTCCTACTTGATGAGTGGTAAAGGATTATAAGTTGAATGGGGTTCTACAGGTTTAGGTGACCTTATGTCTCCCTATGCTCTAAGACTGTTGTGGCTTAACAAGTGGGTTGTGACAAAAATCATCCAAAACTACATCTTTTGTATGCTCACATTAAGTTGGCCAAATTCTTCATATGGTCTAAAAGAGATTTTTAGGCAACCAAATTACTAAAATCAACCTTAGAACATAAAAAAGAGAAGATGAACATAATTCCTTACCTTGGTTAGCTTTGATTTGTTAAAGCTCTTATTGCAATTGGTGTAGAGAGAATCTCTTTTCTTATTATGAAACTTTGATGTAGAGATAGGCTAAATGTTATTTCATAACATAAAATTTGCTTTTATATATATTCATGGTAATATATTCCCACTTCCACTCTAATAATCTTATTTCCTAAAGTAATCTAGATGGTCTTTGGTGTTAAAATTTCACTTGCTAACAAGTGAGACATGAAATTACAAAATTCACCATATCTTTCTTCATTCCCAACCACTAATAAGTACTCTTTATATCATGGTTCATTTTGGTAACACCTAGATGTACACTATATGAGGTTTGATGTGCTTTTTTTTTTAATTCTTTCCCTTAACTCCTTTCCATTAGGCATGTATAATGGATTTCAACATTTCAAAACACCTTATTCCATTTAAAACTCTAGGGCTTATCCCTTTTCCACATCTCAAAATTTTAGTTAACTGGGAGTCTTGATTTTGTGATATTTTTTATCTCATTAAGGAGTTTGGGACTTACTTGGAAGTAAACAAATAGCACTTGCGATTCATCTACTTCCAATTGCAAACCTTCATTAAACATTTCCTTTAACTCTCTTACTATTGGCCTCTTTTGTATGGCGATATGTGAGAGACAACCCATTGACTTCCTGCCTAGTGCATCTGCTACAACATTGGCTTTACTAGGATGGTAAAGTATTTGGCAATCATAATCCTTTAACAATTTTACCCACCTTCTTTACCTCAAATTTAAATCTCTTTGTTTTAAGATATATTGAAAACTTTTATGATCCATATAGACCTCACATTTCTCCCCATATAAATAATGCCTCCATATCTTCAAATCAAAGATAACTACCACCATTTCTAGATCATGTGTGGGATATTTCATCTCATATCACTTTAATTACCTAGATGCGTAAGCAATAACTTTTCCATTTTGCATTAACATACATCCTAAACCAATTCTAGAGGCATCATTCCCATCTGGTAATGCCAATATAGGAGCTGTGATTAAGCAATCTTTAAGTTTCTAGAAAATCTCTTCACAAATCTCATCCAACTTAAACTTAACTTGCATTCTACTAAGCCTCATCAATGGTGCTGCAATTATCAAAAAATCCTTTATAAAATAGCAATAGTAACTTGCCATACCTAAGAAACTCCTTACTTTAGTAACAGTTGTGGGTCGAGGCCAATTTGCTACCACTTCTACTTTCTTAGGATCTACCCTGATTCCTTCTTTGCTAACTATATATTTAAGAAAATAGACTTGTTCCATCCAAAAATCACATTTAGATAATTTGGTGTAAAGCTTATGCTCCCTCAAAGTTTGTAACACTATTCTCAAATGTTCCTTATATTCTTCCTTACTCCTTGAATAAACTAGAATATCATTAATAAACACAATTACAAATTTATCTAGAAACAACTTAAAGACTTGATTCACCAAATCCATAAAAAGCCACTAGTGCATTCGTCAAACCAAATGGCAATATTGTAAATTCATAATGTCCATATTTTATTCTAAAAGTAGTCTTATAAATATCCTCTAGTCAGATTTTAAGTTGATAATAACCCGTTTGCAAGTCTATTTTACAGAAATAACTGGCTCTTTATAACTAGTCAAATAAATCATCAATCCTAGGTAGAGGATACTTATTCTTCACAGTCACCTTATTCAACTATCTATAATCAATACATAGTCTCAAGGACCCATCTTTCTTCTTTACAAATAGAACTAAAGCACCCCAAGGGGAACTATTTGGCCTAATAAGACCCTTATCAAGCAAGTCCTATAATTGAACTTTCAATTCTTTTAACTCTGAAGGTGCCATCCAATAAGGTGGTATCGATATTGGCTAAGTTCCAGGTAAGAGCTCAATTATGTACTCTATCTCCCTATCTAGTGGCATTACTGGTAAATTCTCTGGAAACACATCAAGGAACTCATTTACTATAGGTATCTTCTTAACATATTCATCTACTTTATCAATATCTACTACATGTGCCAAATATGCTTGACAACACTTCCTTAACAATCTCTTTGCCTGAACAGCTAAAATAAAGTTCATAGTAAAGCCTATCACCTTGAAAAGTGAATTCGGATCTATTCTCCTCTTTGAAATTAATCATTTTTCCTTTACAATCTTTATGAGAATTATGCATATATAACCAATCGATTCCTAGTATAACATCAAATTCCAAGACCTCTAGTTCAATCAAATTTACAGGAAATCTTCTACTTTCAATTTCTACTATGCAATTCTTATATCCTTGTTTTACCTTTACAATTTCTCCCAAGGGTATGGTTATAATCAAAGGTTTGTTCATCACCTCATTATTCTTATTTAATTTCTTAGCAAAACAAGGTGAAATAAATGAATGCGTTGCACCATAATCAAACAAACTTCTAGCATTAATAGGCTGGATGAAGATGGTACTTATAACAACATTGTGGGACATGCAAGCATCTTGTTGATTAAGTGTATAGACTCTCCCTCTTCCTCTAACTTTTATAGTTTGCACATTGCCTGAAGATTGTCTAGCACCACAACCCCATCCTCTCAGTCCACGACTTTCCACTCGATTCATTTGTACAATGGGTTAAGAACCCTTCATAGCTGTCCTTTGATTGCTGGTCATTAGACAATCTTTAATAAAATGTCCCATCTATCCAAAGCGTAGGCATGCTCCAGCGACTCTTTGTGTCACATCCCAATTTTGGAGATATAACAGTCCTAGAACATAGGGAGACATAAGGTCATCCATGTCCGTAGAACCCACTCATGCACATATAAACACTACCTATAATCATACCAAAACCTCATGCATCAACTTGAATAACTAGTAATAAAGAAAACTTTAACTAGAAGAAGAATAACTTTAAAATACTTTAACTACAATCTATAAGAAAAAGAATATTTAAGACTCCAAATAAACTATCAAATGAATAATATTCCAAAAATAAAACTCCTAGAGCATCTAAAAGGGGCCCTTCATATCATAATACGATAATAGACTTAGATAAGGAAATGCCCTAAGTGAAATAGATTTGCTTGAGCTATCACCTTGCCTCCTCATACTGCTCATATGAAAAATGGGTGAGATAAATGATCTCAATGAGTAAACAATACAACTTGAAAAATAACACATATCCCATTTATAAGGGTTCATAATCCATAATTCATGGCTTGCGATTTTGCAAGGTGCATAGAAATCAACTTGTAACTTGTAACTTGTAGAGTGATGGCTATTGCCTTATTCACTTTGTAACAACCCACATCTATCCTAGGAGTTTCATGTATGATGTGATTCATGAGTATGTGACATGTTAAATTAATTTTAATATGCCTAATATAAATTATTAGTATGAAATAAATGATTTACATGAAGTGCATTAGCATGAAAAAATAATTTCATAAAATGAATTTTAGGCAAAAGGCAATTTTTAAACATAAAATAATTTTATGAGTATTTTTAAGTAAATGTTTTGGGGGAAATTTTAATAAAAATAATAAGAAAAATATTTTATTTTTAATTACCTATAATCAGCCCCTAAATTAAATAAAAAGCCCAAATACCTAAAAGCTCACTATACTAAAACACTCTTAACTTAGCTCATTAAGGGTAATATTGGAAATTACCCAAAACCCTACATATAAATTTAAGAAATTCAGCCAGCCTTCGAATTCTAGTAGCCACTCTCTATTATTTCATTATTGTGGCAGAAAAATTCTCTCAAATTTATTCTCTCTACTGAAATTCACAAAACACCTTCAATCTTTGCGATTTCTTGACCGTATTTGTAAGTTTTTCTTTCCTTTCAATTTCTTATTTGATTTCTATGAAATATTATGCAAAAAATTTTTTGAACTGAGTATTTACTAATTTCTATAGATTTAAATTAGTTTGGGTGAATTTTTTATAGAGAAATTAATTTCTCTACTAAAAACACCAACCTTCCTACATGATTTCTCTAAAGGTGAATCTTGTAAATAAAAATTGAAATTTTCATGCATAAACTCAATAAAGGGGGGACAATTTCTACATCATTGAATTCTAAACTAATTTTTGATGTGTTTAGATGAAAAATATTGGGTTAAATCATATTTCTACATATTATTGTAATGACCAAAAAGTTTCAGAAAAAAAGGAAATTCAAGGTTTTATTTCTAGAAATTGAAAGTTAGAAAATTCTATGATTATACATGTATGTGGCTGCCAATTTGTATATGATGGAATTCTAAATTGATTTTTTTTTTTGATGAAAAATAATGATTTAAATAAGGTGTTTACATATTTTTGTAATGAACAAAAAATGCAAAAAGCTAGAAAACTCATGATTTTCACTCTAAAACCATAAACTTGGAATTTTCATGCATAAGATATGTCAATGGTTGCCAATTTTACATATTGATGTTCATAACTGATATTTGTTGTGATTGAATGAAAAATAATGGTTTAAAAATACATGTTTATATATTATTATAATAACCAGAAAGTACCGGAAATGAGAAAGGTTTATGGTTTTCACCCTAATGCCTAAAGTTGGAAAATTTTCATGCATATGGATTTATATATGTGCAAATTCCTACATGTTTATGTTCTAAAATGATTTTTGTTTTGATTACATGAAATATCTTGGTTCAAACCATGTTTCTACATATTACTGTAATAGACAGAAAGTGCAAAAAGTAAGAAAATTCATATTTTTTCTTTAATAGAGTATTCGGCCATTGTTGGGATTTTTATCCCAATGTCTATAATTTTTATATAGTGTATTTTAATGATTATTGACATGAATGAATAAATGATAAATAGTTAAATTGCATGTTGGTTGAAGGAATGAATCTAGACAAGGCTAGAGGCAATTTGGCATACTTAAGGTATCTTAACCTTATGCTGTTATTAATATGTGAATGTGATTGGATAATATAGAAGTAAGTTGTATATTGACTTGATAATGAATTAATGATCTTCAATTGATGAAGAGATTGATTGAATGAATTGGTCTTAAGAGATGAGCATGACACTTGAAAGGCTGTTGATATGTTGACATGTATGGAAGTGTTAAATGTACTAAGATGATTGTTAAAGTGAATTGATATTAAGATTATGACATTATGTTTGACTTGAGAAAAGTTTTGGTATAAATTATAATGTGTTTTCATGTGAGCCTATAAAGGTTAAATGGGAAAGACTTTTAAAGCCAACATGCTATGTACAAGTGATGAGTGCACTTCCAAGTGCAACTCTAAGTGTATATGAATGTTATGTGTGCATTGGGTAGTTATATGATAAGATAGCATGAGGATTAAATAAATACTAAGTATTGAATTAAATATTATATTAGAGCTTGAAGACTATTAGAAGTCAAGGGCTACAAGTACTAGGAGCAAAGGAACCACAAGGTGAGTAAACACTGTGTTCATATTACAAGTGTAAGTAAACATTATACTATTGTTACATGTACAAGCTATCATGATTAAGTTAATGGGAACCTTTTAGATTCTTGAAACCCAAGCTCATTTCCATTTTAAATTTGATTATGTGATTTCTTTGTTAACCTTGGTTTGCCAAAGGATAATTGGTCCAAAACCAATAATATTTATCCAATGATATGAAAAACCTTTTGTAATTGTACCTTACCTACTTTCTTTCTGGAACTACACTGTTATTGTATTTTCTTTTCAAAAGTTAAACTACTATCACTATCATGACACATGTTATTGTTGCCTAAAGTGTTATTAACATATTTGATTACCATTAGCTCTACTTATGGTATCTCTAACCTTTCATGCAAAAATCCTCATGTCGATGCGGGCAATCATCAAAACCTGTACACATAGTCTTAAACCAATGGATAAGGGTTGTGTATCCACCTTAGCTAGATGGGGCAGTTCTAGTCGTGGAGCCTGATCAATTTCATAACTTTATATGTAATGGGTTGGAAGTTGGAATTTGGTATGAGGCCACCTCTCCCTCAAGTGAATGAGCTAGTATAGTCAATTACTCTTATTGGATAATAAGTGTTATAAGTGTGATTTATGCAAATTAGCTAAAATGAAAATCTTGCTAAATTGAAAACTATAAAACCATGATTTATAATTCATGAGCTATATGTTATATGCAATGGGCTTTCCTTAAAAATGGGATATATGATATCATTTATACTATATTGTTTACTCATTGAGATCATCTATCTCACCGCATTTTCTTGTGTGGTTCCAGGTGAGCAATATGAGGAGGCAAGGTGATGGCTCAAGCATTCTACTTCACTTGGGGATTCCCAGTCAAAGACTTCAATTGGGCATAGGTGACCTTATGTCTCCCTATGTTCTAAAACCATCATATCTCCAAAATTAGGATGTGACACACTCAAACTTGAAAAAGGGAGAGGTGGCATCATACAAAATTCCAACTCCCAACTTGTAACTTGTAAAGAAGCGTGAAACTAATCAATCTCTATGTCTAGAATCGCCCCTTCTAGCTGAGGTGGATGCATTACCCCTATCTATTAAGTTAAGACCATGTGCATAGGTTTTGATGATTACCTGCATTAGCATGAGGATTTCTACATAAAAGGGTTCGTTTGCACCATAGCTAGAGCAAATGCTAATCACTTATAACAATGGCATTAAAGAATGCAATCACATGTAATATAATGGCAATAGATGTTTAGCTTATTAAATAGAGGAAAAACAATAGTATGATTCTAGAAAAAAAGTAAGGTAAGGCAACAATCACAAATGTTCTTTCTTATCATTAAATAAACAATAATAGTTCAGACTAATAGTCCTTTGGCAACCTAAGCTTAATAAAGAAATCATATAATTAGAGTTGATAATAGAAAAGAACTTAGGTTTTAAGAATTTCAATGGTTCACATATCATGATAACTAATACTTGAAACATGAACATAAAGTTTACTCACCTCGGGTTCCTTAGCTGCTAATTATTGTAGCCCTTGCACTTCTAACAAATCCTCAAGCTCTAATATAATGTCATAATCCAATACTTAGCATTTGCTTAACATCATGCTATCCTATTTGTCACATCCCAACTTTAGAGATATGACATTCCTAGAACATGGGGAGACATAAGGTCACCCATGCCCATAGAATACACTAATGCATATAATAATCTTGCCTAGGATCATATCGATCCTCTTGCATTAACTTGATAAAACCTTATTTAAAGGGAAACCTTAAGTTGCGAAAGAATAGTTAAATATAATTTAACATAATCCCAAAACAAATGAACATTTTTAAGACTATAAAATAAATCATCAATCATATAGTTCCAAAATAAGAACTCATGGAGCATCTAGAGACTCATCATAACATATCATAGAAATAAACTTTGACAAGGGAATTTCCCAAGCGGAGTAGGTTGCTTAAGCAATCACCTTGCCTCCTTATAATGCTCATTTGAAACCACATAAGTAAAGAGGGGTGAGATAGATGATCTCAATGAGTAAACAATAAAACTTGTAAAATAACAAATAACCCTTTATAAGGGTTCAAGATTTATAAATCGTGGTTTACAATGAGCAAGGTTCACATAAATCAACTTGTAACTTGTAAACTTGTAAAGAGTGATGGCTATTAGCTCATTCACTCAAGGGAGAGGTGGCCTTATATCAAATTCCAACTCCTAACTTGTAACTTGTAAGGAGTCATAGAATTGATTAGGCTCTATGGCTAGAGCCATCCCTTCTAGCTGAGGTAGATACACTAAGCCTATCCATCGAGTTAAGTCTACGTGCAGAGGTCCTGATGATTACCTATATCAGCACGAGGATTTCTACATAAAAGGTTCTTAAATACCATAGTTAGAGCTAATGGCAATCATTTATAACCATAGCATTCAAGAATGTGATCACATGTAATATAATAGCAATAGCATTTTTACTTGTTATACAAAAGATAAATAGTAGTGTGGTTCCATAAAGAAAGTAAGGTAAGACAACAAGTCACAAAGGTTCTTTATTACAATTGAATAATCAAAAATGATTTAGACCAATTGTCCTTTGGCAATCCAAGATTACAAAGAAATCATTTAGTCATAATTAAAAATAAAAAAAAACTTGGGTTTCAAGATATCAAAGGTTCATATAACATGATAACTTGTACTTGTAACTTGAATATAATGTTTACTCACCTTGTAGTTCTTTTGCTTCTAGTACTTGTAGCCCTTAAACCTCTAATACTCCTTAAGCTCTAACATCACATTATAATTTAATACTTAGTATTTACTTAATCATCATGCTATCCTATCCCATAACTACCCCATGCACATATAACATTGACATACATTTGGAGTTGTACATAAGAGTCCACTCATCACTCATACATAACATGTTGACTTTCAAAGTCTCACATACTTTGCCTTTATAGGCCCACATGAAATCATATAGTAACTTAAAACCAAGACTCTTCTAAAGTCAAACACAATATATCATAATCTCAATATCAATTCAATCTAACATTCAACTTAGTACACTTAACACTTTCCATATATGTTAACCTAACAAGTAACCTTTCAAGTATCATGCTTATCTCTTATGACCAATTCACACAATCAATCTCATTATCCATTTAAGATCATTAACTCATTATTAACTCATCATAAAACTTATTTCTCATATCACTTAATCACATAAACATATTAATCACATCATAGAAATAGGGTTAGGAAATCCTAATTGTCTCTAGACTTATGTAGAGTTATTCCTTCAACCAACACATGATTTTGTCATATTATTCATGTATACATGTCAATAATCATTGAAATAGATCACATAAAAATTATAGACATTGGGATTAAATTCCCAATGTAGGCCAAATGTATCTAATAAAGAAAAACATGAATTTTCTTACTTTTCACACTTCCATTCATTACAGTAATATGCAAAAACATGGTTTAAACTAAGATTTTTCTTATAATCATAACAAAAATTATTTTAGAATACTTTAATGTACAAATTTGCAGCCAAGTATTTATATATGCATGCAAATTTTCTAACTTTAGGTTTTAGGATGAAAACCATGAATCTTTCTCCATTTTTGGTACTTTCTGATCATTACAGTAATAAGTAAACACATTATTTAAACCATTATTCTTCATCTAAACATAACAAAAATTAGTCTAGAACCTAAATATATACAAATCGGAAGCCATAAGTAATCCATATGCATGAAAATTCCAATTTTATGTTGTAGGGTGAAAATCATGAGTTCTCTTGCTTTTTGGTATTTGTTGATCATTACAGTAATATATAGATGATGTGCCAAAATGCACACTAACAAACTGCAAGTGCATAGGTTGTTATCAAGTAATAAAGTAGTGAATATGAGTACGACTCCAAGAGGATAGTGTATAAGTACTAGCGCAAATTTTGACTATTGTCTAGTTGATCAAATTGTAGATTGATCAAACTGAGCTAAATTAATTAAGTTAACCTAAGAAAGCAAGTAAATGATATTGATGGAAATAATGTAGGCAAAGCTAATCTAGATATAACTCTCCCTAATTTCTCATACATATCAAACAATGGATTGAGTTAGACTCTCACTAAATTAAATAATATTCAATCAACAAGCTAGCAATTGCTCATTGGGATAAATAGATTTATCATGAAAATAAAACAACCGAAGATGAATTGATTAAAGTTTGAATCCTTCAATCTATACAATCAAAACTAGGCTCCAATAAAAAAGAATTAGTTCATATTAAAATTGAAGAACAAAGATGCAAAAAAATAAAAGAAGAAGAAATCTCAAACAAATCTTGAAGATGTTCTTTGAAATCTTCTCTTCAATCTTCCACATCCACTAGGATCTTGGTCTTTGATTTGATTAAACCCTTGATATCTTAGCCTTCAAGCCTTTCCCATTACTCTAGGGCTTAGCCAACCCTCTTAAATCTCTATTTTTGCTTTGTGGCAGCTCTTCCTTAAAATGTTGTCTGTTATGATTTATATTACTGAAATTTAACCTCACACCACTAGAGCCATGGCTGGGATTCTAGTTGTGCCAACGACACCAAGGGCCCATGAGTGAAATCTTAGTGGTGCCTCCACTTGTAGGAGGCTATTGGATGTATTTCTAATTTGCTCTTATCACACGAGTGGAATCCCAGCAGGGATTTCAGTGGTGTCTACCCATCTTCTTTCAAAAGTCAGCATTTTGGTTTGGATCTTTCACCATTCTGAGTCACATTTGGTTCATGGCATCATTTGGCATCGGTTAACTAAAAGAATTCTGGAAAAGCACTAAATAGGCAAATCAAACTCAATTTAAGGATAAAATATATTAAAAACAAGGGGTAAAGTGTAGTCAATTAAGTACTTATCAAATTCCCCCACACTTAAGTATTTGCTTGTCCTCAAGCAAATTAAATCATAACAACAGTAAGAAATAAAGACTACCCTCTCTAGTAAAAGAAATTCAAAAATATTTACAACAACTTGAAATTGGCAAGACTCAAACATGGTAGCCAAATTAGGAAATCTCTAAAACAAATCTCAAAAATCTGAAACCGAAAATCTAAAGTTACAAGTTTGAGAAAATAATTCCATAGAAACAAAAGTTCAAGCAAAGTAAATTTATAAGGATTTTTCCTATAGGTGCTTGACTACTCACTCGACTTTTCATTGATTATGTATTTCAATTCATGTTTTCTTTTTAATTAACTAAGGAGCCTAACTTGTTTGAATTGTCATCCTAGCCTTTTTAAGCGAATACAAACACTTGTGGTGCTGGCCCTTAGTTACTCAACTAGAATCACGCATTCAAATGGCTACTAGCACTATTCATAATCTCAACTTCTTTTTGTTTAAAAGAGTTAAGAACAGTGGAATATGTAAATATTTTCAAAGCTTCTTTCCATAATCTCCTTTTTTTTTTTCAAGAAAATAGTCAAGTTACTTAAGGTGTTAAGTATTTCTACTAAAGTAGAACAAAAGTAATAGTGGAATAAAATAGGCTCAAAAAGTGTAACTAAAGTTTCAAATTTCAAGCAAAAAGATTTGCAAAAATTTAATTTCCTAGCAAAATTACTAGAGAGAGTTAATTTCAAATCAAACCATCACCACAATTCAATTCACTCAATCACAAGATTCATAAAAGATAGGGCACAATAATATACCTCTCCCCCACACTTAAGTAACACATTATCCCCAATGCATTATAAATAAGGAAAATGAAAAAGTAAAAGAGAGAATTAACTGCCTTGAATGATATATCACATGAATCATGCTGGTGCTCCTTCCAATGATAGTGTACCATGATCAATGTTTATGCATAGAGAAAAAAAAATTCAAACTACAACCAAAGTAAGATCCATTCAAAATAAAATAAAAACAAAAGAAAACAAAAAGAAAATAAAAATAAAAACTAAAATAGACCATCAATGGGTTGCTTCCCATTAAGCGTCTCTTTAATGTCGTATTAGCTGGATGTTATCGTTATTCATCTTCCACTAATGGATTGAAGGTTTCCTTGTGTTGTATACCTCTTTAAACCAAGATAAATAAGAATATGCAAAGGTTATAGCTTTTGCATAGCCTTCCTTCAACAACAAAAAATATTTTTAATTCTCCATTATGTGCAAACCTGAGCTTGCAAGGTTTAGAACCAACGTCAAACAATCTTACCCATGGACTAGATGCAGGGATTTCAGCTTTGGCACCCAAGAGAGCAGGCATGTCACAAATATCAGCCACCTCCTATAATTACAAGATGCTCTACCTAAATTCACTAAACTATAGTTTCAACTCCTCAACAAAACAAATTTCCCTTTCCAAAGAAAATTTAGAGACTATAAGTACTGGCCCATACTTGATTCTCTAACAAATATGCACTTAGAGAAAGTTGGCAAGGGTGTAAGACTAGTTATGGCTAGGTATTCATTTGATGGAATTTGGGATATAGAAAGGATGGTTATTGGGGTTGTGAGTGGTTTATTTCTATTCTTTTCAAAAGGTGGGAGAGCTAGAATGATAGGGGAGGTGTGATTTTCAGCATACATAGCTTCCCCCTCCATGTTCTCCCATATCTCACTATCATTATAAGAGAGTTCTTCAACACTTGACTCCACTCCATTCATGTCCCATTGTTGGATTTGGGTTGCTTACTTAAGCAATCATCAAATTCTTTATGCAACAACCCCAAATTATCTTTACCATTCTCTTCTTCTTCATTATCATCGTTCCACATCCAAGTTATTGTAGTGGTCCTTTGTTGTTCTTCCATAATGGCTTTGGTTTTATTGGGAAAATTGCCTTTAGGTCTCTCACTTAGCAATTTCAAAATTTGCCCAACAAAATTCTCTAAGTTGTGAAGAGAGGTCTATTGGTATTCTAGAGCTATCTCGATGCTCTAAAATCTTTTCTCTGTAGCTTCCACTAAAGTCACAAACATCTCTCCCAACCTCTGCTTCTCTTGTCCATGCTCATCATCCTCCAATATAGTGTCCACTTGAAATTGAGTTGGGAAGCCAGCTTTTAATATATGGCTTCTGCTGCTCTCCACTTCCTTGGTCAAATTCTCTGTAGACGTCGTGAATATTTCTAATGCAAGTTCAAGGGATGACTTATCTGTTGGTGCTTCCCATGCATATTCTTCTAGGAAATCAGTTTGATAAAAATATCCATGATCATAACACTAATTCCCCAAGTATCTCCATTCTGAATTTGGGTAAGAGTTCCAATCCTGATAATGCCAATTAGCCATGGAGAAAAAAAAATTTTCCTTTTTTTTAGAAACACAAACTTAAAATAAAAATGTGAAAGAAAAAAAACAAATAAAACAGCTAAAAATAAAATAAATAAAACAAGTAAATCAAAAAGAAAAACAAATATGAAAAAATAAATATAAAAACTAGATCAATAATCTCTATTAATATTACTAATGTTATAAAACAATCCTCGGCAATAGTGCCAAAAACTTGATGTGCAAAAACACACACTAACAAATTACAAGTGCACAGGTGGTTATCAAGTAATAAAGTAGTGAATATGAGTATCATCTCCAGGAGGATAGTGTATAAGTACTAAAGCAAACTTTGACTATTGTCTAGTGGATCAAAATGTAGATTGATTAAACTAAGCTAAATTAATTAAACTAACCTAAGAAAGCAAGTAAATGATATTGATGGAAATAATCTAGGCAAAGCTAATCTAGATATAACTCTCCCTAATTTCTCATGCATATCAAATAATGGATTGAGTTGGACTCTCACTAAATTAGATAAAACCTTTCTTAAGTGATTAAATCCCTAACTTCCTGAGTATTACAGGGAAATCTCTTCTTAACCTATAATCAAATAGGAGCAACATTAAGTTCAAGAGATTAACATCCAAAGAAGTCTTGTAGGTCTATCTCTAGCACCCCAATCAACTCTATACTCCCATAAGTGATCTATCTATACTAGGGTATCTCTACTCGTCCAATATAGAAACAATATCCAATCAACAAGCTAGCAATTGCTAATTAGGATAAATAGATTTATCATGAAAATAAAACAACCAAAGATGAATTGATTAAAGTTTAAATCCTTCAATCTATACAATCAAAATTAGGGTCCATTACAAATAGAATTAGTTCATATTAAAATTGAAGAACAAAGATGCAGAAAATAGAAGAAGAAGAAATCTCAAACAGATCTTGAAGATGTTCTTCAAAATCTTCTCTTCAATCTTCCACATCCACTTAGATCTTGGCCTTTGATTTGTTAAGCCCTCAATATCTCTAGCCCTCAAGCCTTTCCCATGACTCTAGGGCTTAGCCAACCTTCTTAAATTTTTATTTTTGCTCTATGGCGGCTCTCCCTTAAATTGTTGTCTAATCTGATTTATATTGCTGGAATTTAACCTCACACCACTAGAGCCACAATTGGGATTCCAGCTATGCCAATGATGCTAGGGGTCCATGAGTGAAATCTTAGTGGTGCCTCCACCTATAGGAGGCTACTAGATGTATTTCTAATTTGCTCTTATCACACAGGTGGACTACCAACTGGGATTTCAGTGGTGTCTACGCATCTTCTTCTAAAAGTCAGCATTTTGGCTTGGATCTTTCACCATTCTGAGTCACATTTGGTTCATGGCATCATTTGGCACTAGGCTAACTAAAAGAACTCTATAAAAGCACTAAACAGACAAATCAAACTCAATTTAAGGATAAAATATATTAAAAACAATGGGTAAAATGTAGTCAATTAAGTACTTATCAATAGAAATATGATTTAAAATCAATATTTTTCATCTAACACAACAAAAATCAATTTATAACATCAATAAATACAAATCAGCAGCCCCCCAAAGTTTTTATGGATGAAAATTCCAATTTTGAGTTTTAGAGTTCATCTTTGGAGGATTCGCGTAGAGAGGTTTGTGTTTTTAATAGAAAAATCGATTTCTCTCTCAAAAATTCATCTAGGCCAAATTTAATTAATAGAGATTAGTAAATACTCAATTCAAAATAATTTTCTCATAATTAGTTTCATAAAAATCAAATAGCAAATTGAAAGGAAAGGAAAAACTTATGAAACGATCCCGAAATCACAAGGTTTGAAGGTATTTTGTGAATTTTGGTTGAGAGATTATTTTTGAGAGAATTTTCTATGAGAAATATCAGAGAAATCAGAATGGTGGCTATTTAAACTAGGGGTGGCTGAATTCTCCTTTAAATATTTAGGATTTTGGGTAATTTCCAAGATTATCCTTAATAAGCTAGGTGAGGTGTATTGGTGTAGTGGGCTTTTGAGAATTAGGTTATTTATTTATTTTATGGGCTGATTATAGGTAATTAAAAATAAAATATTTTTTTATTATTTTATTAAAATTTTCCCTCAAAATATTTATTTAAAAATATTTTAAAAATGCTCATAAAAATTATTTTATGCTTAAAAATCGCTTTATGCATGAAAATTCAATTTATGTGAAATAAATATTTTTATGCTTATGCATTTCATATAAATCACTTATTTCACTAATAATAAGTCATATTATGCATATTAGAGCTAATCTAACATGTCATATACTCATCGATCACATAACTCATAAATTTCATAAAAAGCACTTACTTAAACATAATAGGTCTAAATTCAAGAAATTAGATCACGAAACTCCTAGGGTAGATGTGGGTTGCTACACTATCCCATAACTACACTATGCACATATAACATTCACATATACTTGGAGTTGCACTTAGAAGTGCACTCATCACTTGCACATATCATATTGACTTTTTAGTCTCACACACTTAGCCTTCTTAGGCTCACATTAAAACACATAATATCTCGTACCAAGACTTTTTTATAGCCAAGCACAATATATCATGATCTTAATATCAATTCAATTTAACATCTAGCTTCATAAACTTAACACTTTCCATATATATCAACTTAATAAGTAACCTTAAAAGTGTCATGCATATCTCTTTTCACCAAATTATACAATCAATATCATTGTTAATTTAAGGTCATTAATCCATAATTAACACATCATAAGGCCTAAATCACATCACTTAATCATGCACATGTATTAATCAAAACATATCAATTGGGGTTTCGGAAACCCTAAGTAGGCCAAACCTTCATTGGAGTTTCCTAGAGTTACTCCTTCAACCAAGATGCAATTAAACCATGCATTATTCATATACACATGTCAACCATGAATACATATGTCAACCATCATTAAAATATATCATATAAAAATTATAGACATTGGGATCAAAATCCCACCATAGGTCGAATCACATATACCACGGAAACCATAGATTTTCTTGCTTTTCACACTTTCTGTTTATTACAGTAATATGCAAAAACATAATTTAAATCAATATTTTTCATCTAAACATAAAAAAAAAATCATTTTAGAACACCTTAATACAAAAATTGGCACCCCCTTGCTCAAATTTATGAAAATTCCAACTCTTAGGTTTTAGGATGGAAACCATGGATTTTCTTGCTTTTCGTATTTTTTGATCATTACAATAATATGTAAAAAATGTTTTAAACCAATATTTTTCATCTGAACATAACAAAAATCATTTTAGAATACAAATACGTATGAATTGGCACCCCCATATGAGTATATGCATGAAAATTCTAATTTTAGGTTTTAGGGTTCACCTTCGGAGAATTTGCAAAGAAAGAGTTGCGTTTATGATTTAAAATAGCAAGTAAAACACCTACACCAAATTCAAAATCATGAAAAATAGCAAATATACAACCCCATATTGATTTCTTATGGTTAGATTCATAAAAATCAAATATTAGTTTCAAGAGAGAAAAACTTACGAAAACGATCATAAAATTGAAATGTTTGGAGGCAACTTGTGAATTTCAATTAAGAGAGAGTTGTTGAGAGAATTTTCTATAAAAATCTAATGGAAAATAGAATGGAGGCTGCCACAGTGATGGGGAGGCCAAATATTAGGTTAAAGTTAGGGTTATGGAGTAAAATTACAAGTTTACCATTAATGAGCTAGGTTAGAAGTGTTTTGGTATGTTGGGCTTTCGTGAGTTAGGTCTTTTAATTTTATTTATGGGCTGTTTATAAATAATTAAAAATAAAATATTTTTCTTATATTTTAATTAAAATCCCCCAAAAATATTTATTTAAAAATATTTTAAAAATACTCATAAAAATTATTTTATGCTTAAAAATCGCTTTGTGCATGAAAATTCACTTTACGTGCAATAAATTAATTTATGCATATGCGCTTCACATAAATCACTTATTTCACATTAATAATTCATGTTATACATATTAGAACTAATCTAAATGCCATATACTCATCAATCACATAACACATGAATTTTCATAAACGCACACATTTTGTTATAATAGCTCTAAATTCAAGTAAGTTGTCACAAAACTCCTAGGACGGGTGTGGGTTGTTACACTTTGATAGGTTCCTCGATGTTGTCATCCACATGCAGTGCAAGTAGGTATGGACTAACCTCATTGCCTTATTCAATATGTGTTAAAGTTTCATAGGGCTGAGGCAACAGAAACACTTCCAATCTGGACTTGACTTTGTCCTCCCATTCTCGACTGGTATGGAGCGGATATTGTGGAAGCACGTTCAAGACCCTTACTTAGGGCAGGGTCTCCCCATTGCTAGCTACTTTACCCTTTACTTTTTCCCTTGTTTTTCCACTCCTTTTCTACTCATTAAGCTCTTTCAGCCCTGTGTCATGCCTCCATAAGCTTAACTTTATCTATGAGCTTGGCCATGGTGGGAAAATCGGTGGCTACCAGGCCATTATAAAATGGCGTGATGAATTCTTGTCAGAATTGATCGACCCTACTTACTTTAGTAGGTACTATATGAGAGGCATATTTGCTCAAACATTTAAATTCTCAAGTATACTCTGATACAGTGTAACAACCGATACTTAAACTAGGAGTTTCGTGACAAATTACTTGATTTTAGGGCTATTGTGACAAAGTGTTTGCCTTCATGAAATTTCATATTCTATATGATTTATGAGCAAATGGCATGTTAGACTAGTTCTAGTATGTATAATATGAATTTTGTATATGAAATAGGAGAATTATGTGAAGTGCAAAAGCATAAAATGATTTATTGCATACAAAGTGAATTTTCATGCACAAAGCGATTTTTAAGCATAAAATAATTTTTATGAGCATTTTTAAAATATTTTAAATTAATTATTTTTGGGGGAATTTTAATGAAAATAAGAAGCAAAATATTTTATTTTTAATTATTTATAATCAGCCCATAAATTAGATTATAGGCCTAACTCACTAAAGGTCCAATGCACCAACGCACTCCAACCTAGCTCATTAATGGCAAACTTGTAATTTTACACCAAAACCCTAATAATAACCTAAAATTCAGCCCCATTGATTTGTGGCAGCCTCCATAATATTATTCATCATATTGTTATCTCTCAAAAATTCTTTCTCAACCGAAATTCACAAGGTGCCTCCAAATCTTGCGATTTTGTGATCTTCTTCAAAAGTTTTTATCTTCTTTCAAGCTACTATTTGATTTTTATGATACTAATCATGAGTAATCCATATAGGGCTATATATTTACTATTTTTATTCTTATTAAATTCACCCTAGGTTGTGTTTTTTAGAGAGAAACCGATTTGCAATTGTAAATGTATCTCTTTCTTCGCAAATCCATTAAAGGTGAACTATAAAACCTAAAAGTTAGAATTTTCAAGCATATGTTCTTCAAGGGGGTGAATAAAATTATTTTTGTTATAATTACATGAAAAATATCGATTTAAATCATGTGTTTACATATCACTGTAATGATCGAAAAGTGAGAAAAGTAAGAAAATCCATGGTTTTACATGGCAACATAGATTCGACAAGCCTATAATTTTTATAACATACATTTGAATGATTGTTGGAATGTGTATATGAATGATATATGATTTAATTGCATGTTGGTTGAAGGAGTAGCTCAAGGAAAGCCCTAAAGTGTTTCGACCTACCTAGGGTTACTAAAACCTTAATCATTATGATTGATTAATATGTGTACTTGATTAAGTGACATGTGAATTAGGCTTTTTTATATGTTAATAGTGAATAAATGATGATCAGTTGACTATGGAATTGATAGTATGAATTGGTCAAAAGAGATAAGTATGACTCTTTCAAGGTTTACTTGTTAAGTTGATATATATGGAAAGTATTGAGTGTGCCAAGTTGAAAGTCAAATTAAATTGACATTAAGATTATGATCTATTTTGTTTGGCTTTAGAAAAGTCTTGGTATGAGTTATTATGTGATTTCATATGAACCTAAGAAGGCAAAGTGTGCAAGACTTAAAAGTCAACATGTTGTGTGCACTAATGAGTGAACTTCTAAATGCAACTACAAGTACATGTGAATGATATATGTGCATGGGTAGTTATGGGATAGGATAGCATGTTGTTAAGAAAATGCTAAGTATTGAATTATAATGCTATGTTAGAGCTTGATGATTAATAGAAGTGTAAGGGCTACAGGCATTAGGAACTAAGGAAACACAAGGTGAGTAAACATTATGTTCATGTTTAAAGTATAAGTTATCATGATATGTAAACCTTTGAAATTCTTAAAACCCAAGTTCTTTATATTATCAATTCTAATTGTATGATTTCTTTATTAAGCTTGGGTTGCCAAAGGACAATTGGTCTGAAAGTATTATTATTTATTTAATGATAAGAAAGAACCATTGTGATTATTGCCTTACCTTGCATTCTTTCTAGAACCACATTGTTGTTTATCTTTTATTCAATAAGCTAAACTTCTATTGCTACTATTTTACATATGATTATTCTCTTCAATGCTATTGTTATAGGTAATTGCCATTAACTTTAGCTATGGTACCTATGAACCCTTTTATACAGAATCCTTGTGCTGATGTAGGAAATCATCAGAACCTGTTCACACAGTCTTAACTCAATGGATAAGGGCAAAGTATCCATGTGAGCTAGAAGGGGCAGCTCTAGCCATGAGGCCTGATTAGTTTTATGCTTATTATATGATAGGAGTTAAAATTTGGTTTGATGCCACCTCTCCTCTATGTGTTCGAGGGAATATGGCAATAGCCTTCACTCTCTATGTGATAAATGATAAGTATGATTTCTACGAACCTTGCTAAATTACAAACTATTAACTATGAACTATGAGTCATGAATTATGAATAATGAACTATGAGCCATGATCTATAAACCTTTTCTAAGAATATGTGTTATTGTATAAGCCATATTGTTTACTTATTGAGATCATTTATCTCACCCCTTTTCTTGTGTGGTTTCCAGGTGAACATTATGAGGAGGTAAAGAGATAGCTTAAGCAATTTGCTTCTCTTAGGAATTTCCTTGTCCAAGTTTATTATCGTGTTGTGATTTGAAGAGTCATTTTTAAACACTCTGGGAGTTCTTGTTTGGAGAGTTTCTTTTTGGAACAGTATTCCTTTGATGATTTATTTGGGGTCTTGAATATTCTTTTCTTATGAATTGTATTTAAAGTATTTTTAAACTATTCTTTTGCAAATTAAGGTTTCCTTTTATTAATGGTCAAATTAAGTTAATGTATGAGATTTTGTATAATCCTAAGCAGTGTTTATATATGCATGAGTGGGTTCTACGAGCATAGATGATTTTATGTCTCCCCATGTTCTAGGACCGTTATATCTCCAAAGTTGGGATGTGACAAATATGGTATCAGAGCTTGGTTTTAAGTCTAGTTTAGACTTTTCTGGTTATTGGGTTGATTAAGTATAATCCTGAAGTTTAGGAATTTTCCTTTCATGTCAATTGCAGTCCAGCTTAGTTCTACAAAAACCTAATAAGCTATAGTACACCTTATTATTGTTCTGTATGCCTTATAATTCTCTTATCAGATGACCAAGAAGATTACCCCTACTAGAGGACCCTAACCTAAAGCATCTCATATGTATACAAGAGCACCTGGCCAGTGATGTTTGAGAAGGTTTTGCCTGTGACCCACCTCAAGAAAGAGAAGACTCCTAATAAGGAGGACCTCATAGAGTGTATAAGTTATGACTAGATTCAAAGTAAGATTCAAAGGTTGGAAGGAGACTGCCGGGACCTAATGAAGGAAAATCAATGTATAAAGTCCTTAGTGCATGCTTTAAGAGAGGACGTGGAGAAGAGGTATAAGGTCGAGAGAACCGAGCATGCTGAACGTGAACAAAAGAGCAAGCATAAAAGCAAAGGTCATAAAGGCCAGCATATAGGAGGAAGAGGAGGTCCAGGAAAATAATTTTTGCCAACGACTTCAACACTTGGACAGTGAAATGGTCAATTTAAGCAGTTCCCTACTTATAGCCAGTGTGGCAAAAAACATCCTAGAGTTTGCTGCAAAGTCTCTGGCATATGTCTGAAATGTAGTCAAATGGGCCACTTCCACTAAGACTACCCACAAATGGGAAATTCAGGAAATGTGACCTTGATGCCTCTACTACCTAGACTATCTCAACCTCAAGGGCAAGAAGCTAAGAATGAGGAATACAACTAAGACTCGCACTAGTAGTTGGTAACTATTAGCCTATTAGCATAGGACTTATATGATATGAATGATATTATTCGACTACTTAGCTATTTGGCTTAGGTTTGATTTCTTCTATTACCTATGGGATGATTGATTTTTATATGATAGGAGAGTTCATTACATTATAAGTTATGTGTTATATGATAATGATACATGATACATGCCATGATATGTGATATGTGTCCTATGATGCAATATTATATGATGTGTCCTCATGTTAAATGCATGGTAAGTGTGATAAATTGATAGTGGGTTAAGTGGGTTAGAAGGGACTTAACACTGAATACCTTTACCCATTATAGTAAAATGCCTCCTAAGAAGAAGGTCCATACAGTTACTCAACTTGTTAGCACTGATGAGAATGCAATATTGGACACCACTTCAGATGATGCCTTTGCACTTATGAGATCGAGAGAAAAGTCTAACTCAGGAGTACCAATCATGCTTGATAGATTATGGTGCTATGCATTCATTTATATCTTCGTGTTTTACTAAGAGTTTGGGTAAAGATAAGGAGTAAAGGAATGAACACCTAGTAGTATCGAATCCTTTGAGAGAAATGATGGAAGTGAAGTATGTGTTTAAGGACTGTAAGGTAGATGGCAACTCCTAGTGGAGTTGTTAGAACTTGAAGTACTAGAATTTGATGTTTAGGGATGGATTGGCTTATGAGTATGAACCTTATATTGACTATAGAGAGAAGCAAGTAGAATTTCAAACCACGGATGGGGGAAAATTTATATTTCAAAGAGATACCTATAATTAAGGTCCATTAGCTTAATTATGGAATGCACAAGTGTACTTGGGAAGCCGAGGAAGGGACACAGTAGAAGCATCCCTAGCTTTTCAAGAACGTATGAGTAAGTATCTAAATTTGAGGATGAATTTCTTTTAAGGTGAGTAGAATGTAATAACCCATACCCAGGCTAGGAGTTTTGTAACAAATTGCTTGACTTTAGGGCTATTATGACAAAGAGTGTGCTTTCATGAAATTTCATATGCTATGTGATTTATGAGCAAGTGGTATGTTAGACTAGTTCTAATATGCATAATATGAATTTTGGATATGAAATAGGTGATTTATATGAAGTGCGAAAGCATAAAATTATTTGTTGCATACAAAGTGAATTTCATGCACAAAGCGATTTTTATGCATAAAATAATTTTTATGAGCATTTTTAAAATATTTTAAATTAAATATTTTGGGGAAATTTTAATGAAAATAAGAAGCAAAATATTTTATTTTTAATTATTTATAATCAGCCCATAAATTAGATTATAGGCCTAACTCACCAAATGCCCAACGCACCAAAATACTCCAATCTAGCTTATTAATGGCAAACTTGTAATTTTATACCAAAACCCTAATAATAACCTAAAATTTGGCCCCTTTGCTTTGTGGCAACCTCCATTCTATTATTCATCATATTTTCATAGAATTATCTCTCAAAAATTCTCTCTCAACCGAAATTCATAAGGTGCCTCCAAACCTTGCGATTTTGTGATCTTCTTCGTAAGAAACTCTTTTTTAAGCTACTATTTGATTTTTATGAAACTAATCATGAGTAATCCATATGGGGCTATATATTTACTATTTTTCTTCTTATTAAGTTTGGCCTAGGTTGTGTTTTTAAGGAAGAAACTGATTTGCAACAGTCAATGTATCTTTTCCTTCACAAATCCATCAAAGGTGAACCTTAAAACCTGAAGTTGGAATTTTCATGCAAATGTTCTTCAAGGCGGGTGATTTGTGTGATTGTGTCATAAACTAATTTTTGTTATGTTTACATGAACAGTATTGGTTTAAATCATGCATTTATATATTACTGTAATGATCAGAAAGTGTGAAAAGCAAGAAAATTCATCATTTTCCATGGCAACAAAGATTCGGCCTACATTGGGTTTTTTTTATCACAATGCCTATAAATTTTTTAAGATACATTTAAATGATTGTTGACATGTGTATATTAATGATACATGATTTAATTGCATGTTGGTTGAAGGAGTAGCTTAAGGAAACACCTATAGTGTTTCGGCCTACCTAGGGTTTTGGATTGTTATGATTGATTAATATATGTACTTGATTAAGTGACATGTGAATTAGGTCAAAGGAGATAAGTATGACACTTTCAAGACTTACTTGTTAAATTGATGTATATGGAAAATATTAAGTGTGCCAATTTATAAGTCAAATTAAATTGACATTAAGATTATGATCTATTGTCTTTGGCTTTAGAAAAGTCTTTGTATGAGTTATTATGTGATTTCATATGAGCTAAGAAGGCAAAGTGTGCAGGACATAAAAGTCAATATGTTATGTGCAAGTGATGAGTGCACTTCTAAGTGCAACTGCAAGTATATGTGAATGATATATGTGCATGGGGTAGTTATAGGATAGTATAACATGATGTTAAGCAAATGCTAAGTATCGAATTATAATGTTATGTTAGAGCTTGAGGATTGATAAAAGTGCAAGGGCTACAGGCATTAAGAGCTAAGGAACCATAAGGTGAGTAAACATTATATTCATATTTCAAGTATAAGTTATCATGGTATGTGAACCTTTAAAATTCTTGAAACCCAAGTTTCTTTATATTATCAATTTAATTATATGATTTCTTTCTTAAGCTTTGTTGCCAAAGGACAATTGGTCCAAAACTATTATTGTTTATTCAATTATAAGAAAGAAACTTTGTGATTATTTCCTTACCTTGCATTCTTTCTGAAACCAAGTTGTTGTTTATCTTTTCTTCAATAAGCTAACCTTTTATTGCTACTATTTTACATGTGATTATTCTCTTTAATGCTATTGTTACAAGTGATTGCCATTAGCTCTAGCTATGGTACCTATGAACCCTTTTATGTAAAAATCCTCGTGCCAATGTAAGAAATCATCAAAACCTATGCATATGGTCTTAACTTGATGGATAAAGGCAGAGTATCCACCTCAGCTAGAAGGGGTAGTTCTAGCCATGGGGCTTAATCAACTTCATGCTTGTTATGTGATCAGAGTTGGAATTTGGTTTGATACCACCTCTCTTCTATGTGTTCGAGTGACTATGGCAACAACCTTTACTCTTTATGTGATAAGTGATAAGCGTGATTTTTGTGAACCTTACTAAATTGCAAACTATGAACCATGAACTATGAGTCATGAATTATGAATAATGAACTATGAGCCATGATCTATAAACCCTTTCTAAGGGATATCTGTTATTATAGAAGCATATTGTTTACTCATTGAGAGCATCTATCTCACCCTTTTTCTTGTGTGGTTTCTAGGTGAGCATTATGAGAAGGCAAGGTGATAGCTCAAGCAATCTACTCCACTTGGGGAATTTTCTTGTCCAAGTTTGTTATTGACTATGATTTGAAGAGTCATTTTTAGATGCTCCGGGAGTTCTTGTTTGGGAAGTTTCTTTTTAGAACATTATTCCTTTGATGATTTATTTGGAGTCTTGAATATTCTTTTCTTATGGATTGTATTTAAATTATTTATAAACTATTCTTCTTTAAATTAAGGTTTCCTTTTATTAATAGTGAAATTAAGTTAATGAATGAGATTTTGGTGTGATCCAAGGCAGTGTTTATATGTACATAAGTGGGTTCTACGGGCATAGGTGACCTTATGTCTCCCAATGTTCTAGGACCATCATATCTTCAAAGTTGGGATGTGACATACAGAGATTCTATACTTTTACTTTAATTGCTCGAAATTGAAGGGCATGATTTTGCCTTTTTCCTTCAGTTAAGAACTCATCCATTAGTCTTTCCTTAAATTTTGATAGAAGTATGTGCCTTATGAGCAATATAATAGTTATGTAATAATAGATATTAATTCCCAATGGCACGATAATATTATGTGAAAAGAGTTTCATATTATTAAATATAGTCCTTCAGTATTTGTAAGAGAATCTATTCTCAAGTGTTGAGAATATGAGAGATAGATCGCTCTTGTACAAATATTTTAAAAATGTTCATGGTCATAGGATTAATGACTGGGCATCATTAATTTCGAAAGACCATCACCTTTGTTTGTTTTCTATAATCAGTGTGTAATATAGATGATTATAGAGGCAGTGAGTCTCATACTGCTTGACATATGATGTCGATAAAAACACGTGGATATTCATAAGACAAATAGTTGAATTGTGACGTTAGATGATAATAATATGGAGTTTTACTACTTGTCAATTATTTATCATCTAGGTTATAATAGTGCATATAATCCTTTAACTTAAGGGATATTGTATCTCATACATATGTAGTTCGGATTTATTACTGCTTACATAGATGTACTATTCATGTACAAATATATAGCATGTGATTGTTTTAATTTGTTATGTATGGAGATAAGTGATTGCCAAAATAGAATTCATTACCTCGAGTAAACGAGGTTAAGATCCTATGCTATCTTGTTATTCTTAGTAACTAAAGCTCCTGGCCAGGATAGACAAATTCACTAGAAAGAGTTTCTAGTAGGAATCTAATCTCATCAAGAATTAGAACTGAGATAAGGACATACAATCGAGGCACATTAGGGTTTGACATAAACCATTACCCTAGCCAAGATTGGGATCTTTAATGAAGGGATTCTAGTACATGATAATTTATGATTGATGGTCCATGTGATGTTTAAAGTTATCAACTATAAACATTCATTTCTAATTAGGTAGCCATCATATAAAATGTTAGTTGTCACTCATGATTTATGGGAATAAGTGTGAAGTGGGGATTTCACATTAGTAGAGAAAAATGTTTTCTCATTCACATTGCTAATTAGACATGAACGTAAAAAGTCACACACCCAATAGTGATCATCTTCCAAGTGTAAAAGGTCTACCATAATAATCAATTAAAGTGTTTAATTAATCGATTAGTGGTAAAAAGATTAAACATGTAATTAAATTTATAAGAACCCTGGTATGTCCTGATGTTTAATCTACAAAGGTTTCTATTCAATTAAATCTTAATTTATATATGATTCAAATGAGAGAGATTAAATTGAAAAATTGATTTGGACTAAATCAAAGACTTATTAATTTTAAGCTTAGAGAAAACCCTTAACACATGAGATATGACCTAAATCCATATGTGATATGGAAAAGAGGCTATTTAGGAGTTAGAGAAAATTTAGTATTCATGAGCCCATGTGATGGGTTTAGGGGGTTAAAGAATTTTCTACTAAGGTTAAAATTGTAATTATATCTTTTGACTAATGAAAATGTCCATTTTACCCCTAAAGGATAAAATGGTCATTTCACCATTTGAAGAAGCAAAGTTCAACTTTGCCCCTTCACCTAATGAAGAGCTAAAAGGGTGTAATGGTCTTTTGGTGTAAAGATTTAATGGTTAAGTCTTCTAAAGGATATAAAAGCTTTGAGTTTTTATGTTGCAATAAGGAGTGAACATCATTTGATCAATTTCAAGCATTCAGAGAGGGAAGTTGAGAGAGTGAAAGGAAAGGAAGAAAATGTTTCTTTAATTTTTCTTTTGATCTTCAATTCTCTTCTTTGTTCTTTATGAAAAAACAATTGCTTGCAATTTGAAAATGAGTTTAGTCCAAAACAATCAAAGAGAAACCCTAACATTCTAAATATTTTTAAGGGAAAATCTTGAATCAATTTGGGCAACCAAGAGAGTGATTCAACAACACCTAAAGAACCAAAAGGAAACTTAGAGGTGAGCTAAGTATGGATGATCTAGAAGCTTCACACTTGGGAATCTCTTTGTTAAAGAATGAAGGAACCATTAAAAGGTAATATGATTACTCTTCCTTCTTTTTTCTATGCATGTATGTTTTACACATAAATTAATTGATTGCTTGAATGAATGTTTGGACTAAAAAGACAGTGAAATGAAACTTTAAAATGTTTAAAGTTTCACCCTATCACCTTGCTTCCGCTACTTTTGCCTCCACCATTCCTTCAAATTCAGCCTATGTAGGAGGTTCATCTCTATATATTTTATCCTTAATCTCCCTCTTAAACCATTCCCATGCATCCTTCTAGAGTTGTAGCCCACTAGTTCAATGAGCTTTTTGTTAGAGCATGACAGTCTTTAAGTGTAACAACCCACACCCACCCTAGAAGTTTCATGACAATTTGCTTGATTTTAGAACTATTAGAACTAAGCGTGTGCCTTTATGAAAATTCATGTGTTATGTGATTGATGAGTATGTGATATGTTAGAGTAGTTCTAATATGCATAATATGAATTATTATTATGAATTAAATAATTTATAAGAAGTGTATAAGCATAAAATAATTTATTGCATATAAATTGAATTTTCATGCACAAAGCGATTTTTAAGCATAAAATATTTTTTTATAAGCATTTTTAAAATATTTTTAATAAATGTTTTAGGGGGAATTTTAATAAAAATAACAAGAAAAATATTTTATTTTTAATTACCTATAATCAGCCCCTAAGTTAAATAAAAGGCCCAATTTCCCAAAAGCTCACTACACCAAAATACTCTTAACCTAGCTCATTAAAGGTAAACTTGGAATTTTGCCAAAACTCTAAATATTTAAGCTAAAATTTAGCTAGTCCTAAGGGAGACAGCCACCATTCTATTATTCTTCATAATTTTGATAGAAAAATTTTCTCAAAAATATTCTCTCAACCGAAATTCACAAGGTGTTTTCAAACCTTGTGATTTCGCGACCATTTTCATAAGTTTTTCTCTTTTTTCAATTTATTATTTATTTTTATGAAACTAATTGTGAGAAAAATATTTTAGGCTATGTATTTACTAATTTTCTATTGATTGAATTTAGCCTAAGTGAATTTTTGAAAAAGAAATTGATTTTTCCACTGAAAATACAACCCTCTCTACGTGAATCCTCCAAAGGTGAACCTTAAAACTCAAAATTTGAAATTTCATGCATAAATACATGGGGGGCTACTGATTTGTGTATAATTGCATTCTAAATTAATTTTTGTTATGTTTAAATGAAAAATATTTATTTAAATCATATTTTTTTATATTACTATAATGATCGAAAAATACGAAAAACAAGGAAATTCATGGTTTTCATCCTAGAACTTAAAAGTTAGAGTTTTCATGTGTATAAACCCTAAGGGGGGTGCTGATTCTTGCATCATTATATTCTAAACTGATTTTTGTTATGTTTGGATGAAAAATAATGGTTTAAATAATGTGTTTACATATTATTGTAATGATCAGAAAGTACAAAAAGCGAGAAAATTCATTATTTTCACCCTAAAACCTAAAGTTGGAAAATTTCATTCTTATATATATCTATAGATCCTGATTCCTAAGTTTGAACATTCTAAAATGGTTTTTGTTATGTTTACATAAAAAAATCTTGGTTTAAACCATGCTTTTGCATATTACTATAATGAATGGAAAGTGCAAAAAGTAAGAAAATTCATAATTTCTTTAATGGGTGTATTTGGCCACCACAAGGATTTTAATCCTAATATCTATAATTTTTATGTGATATATTTTAATGATTATTCATGATTATTGACATGTATATATGATTGATGAATGATTAAATTGTTTGTTGGTTGAAGGAATAACTCTAGATAAGTCTAGAGACAATTAAGTATAACTAGGGTTTCTTAACTTTATTACTATGTTGTGATTAATATGTGTATATGATTAAGTGAAAATTGAAATAGGTTTTATAATGAGTTAATAGATAATTGATTATCATAAATTGACTATGAGATGGATGGTATGATTTTTTCAAAAGAGATAAGCCTCACCCTTCAAGGTTACTTGTTAAGCTAATATATATGTAAAGTGTTAAATGTATTAAGTTGAATGTTAAATGGAATTGACATTAAGATCATAATATATTTTGTTTGACTTTAGAAAAGTCATAGTATGAGTTATAATTTGATTTCATGTGCGCCTATAAAAGCTAAGTGTGCAAGACTTTGAAAGTCAACAAGTTATTTGCAAGTGATGAGTGCACTTCTATGTGCAACTTCAAGTATATATGAATGCTATATGTGCATAGGGTAATTATGGGATATGATAGCATGATTATTAAGCAAATGCTAAATGTTGAATTATAATATTATGTTAGAGCTTGATGAGTATTAGAAGTTCAAAAAAGGCTATAAGTACTAGGAGCAAATGAACCACAAGGTGAGTAAATATTATATTCATGTTACAAGAACAAGTAATTATGTTATGGGAACCTTTGAGATTCTTGAAACCCAAGTCTTTTTCTATTTTCAATTATAATTATATGGTTTCTTTGTTATGCTTGGGTTGCCAAAGAACAATTGGTCTAAGGCCATTATTGTTTATTCAATGATATGAAAGAACCTTTGTAATTGTTGCCTTACATTACTTTCTTTCTGGAACCACATTATTATTTTATCTTTTGTTCAATAAGTTAAACTGTTATTGCTATTATGCTACATGTTATTATTTCCTTAAGTGTTATTATTATAAATGATTACCATTAGCTCTAACTATGGTACCTCTAACCCATTTATGCAAAATCCTTATGCCAATGCGAGTAATCATTGAAACCTGTGCACATGGTCTTAACTCAATGGATAGGGGTAGTGTATCCACCTCAGCTAGAAGGGGCAATTCTAGCCATAAAGCTTGATCAGTTTCACAACTCTTTATAAGTTATGGGTTGGAAGTTGGAATTTGGTATAATGCCACCTCTCCCTAGAGTGAATGAGCTAAAATAGCCATCAACTCTTCATAAGTAATAAGTGTTATAAGTTTGATTTCTGTGAACCTTGCTGAATTGCAAACTATGAAAACCATGAATGATGAATGATGAATTATGTGTTATAAGCTATGTGCCCTTTCTAAGAGGATATATGTTATCGAATAAACTATATTGTTTACTCATTGAGATTATCTATCTCACCCATTTTCCTTGTCTAGTTCCAAGTGAGCATTATGAGGAGGTAAGGTGATGGCTCAAGTAATCTACTTCGCTTAGGGGTTTTCCTTGTCTAAGTTATTTACCTTGTTGTGTTATGAAAAATCATCCTTAGATGCTCTGGGAATATTTATTTTTGGAATTTATTTTGAAACATTATCTATTAAGGCTTATTTAGAGTCTATATATTATTTTCTTATGGATTGTATTTAAAATATATTTTAACTATTCTTCCATAACTTAAAGTTTTCTTATACATGGTTTAGTTAAGTTAATGTATGAGGTTTTAGTATGATCCTAGGCAATGTTATTATATGCATGAGTGGGTTCTAAGAGCGTGGATGACCTTATGTCTTCCCATGTTCTAGTACTATTATATCTCTAAAATTGGGATGTGACACTGAGCTATTTTATCCAATTCCTCCAAAAACTCTTAGGGATACTCCCCTTATTCTCTTTTAAATTCAGGAGGTTTCATTTTCTTAAATCATTCACCAAAACTCCTTCTTCAAACACTGCATAACATCCTTGGCAGGAAAGGAGGAATATTCTCAACTCTAAGAATGAGTGGTGCCACAGGTGGTGGAGGCAGTACAGGCTTAGCTCAATTCTTCATCTCAATTATTCAAGTTGTCGCCTTAGCTTTTAGTTCTCTTACATCAATGTGTCCATGTCTCCTAGCAGTCCTCGTTCTCTTATATTTACTGTGCATTGTCATTATTAGGATGGCTCCCTATCATTATTCCTTATAGATGCAACATTAGATGCTACATCTAGGGTGATACTCTTAGCTTTTTGAGATCTTTGTCTCTCTTGTTCTATCCTATAAAATAACATCTATGCCACAAATTTGATAATACCTTCTTTTAGTTCATCTCATATATATCTCAATATGTAAAATATATATGAATTATTTGCAGTTGCACTGACTACTAAGTATCATCTTTTGTTTTACGATATTACTCATTCATAACCTCTAACAATTCCATATAAACATATCATTCAATAATGTCATATATCATTTAACAATTTCTTTACACATATTATAAACCAATTCATCATCTCATGGATACCTTTCATAATACACCCAAGGAAGTATATTATTCAAGGATCCAATTCACCTTCTTAATGGTCTCGTTATAAGACAATGAATAAAGACATTTAAAGAAGTGTTAAATGGAATAATCTTTCCACCATTTCTAGAATGCAAAAATGAATCATTCATTGAAATAGGAATTCAAGATGTACATCAATGTTTGATGACAATAATCCAAATGGAGGAAGGCCAAAACATGGTGAGTCAAACATGGCTATAAGTAGAAATTTCATAAGTTTTGAAAGTTGAATGCAGGCTCCAACATGGCTAGGAACACGTTTATATTCCTGGGCATATTGGCTACTACCTAAATCCTTCCAATTACCAAGCCCAACACGGCTAGGGACATGCCCATGTTCCTAGGCGTGTTGGCTTCTGTAAGATTTATTTTTATTTTTTGATTTTCACTACTTTCAATATTTTTGGGCCCTAAACCTATCATATTTAGCATCCTAACTCAGTTATGACTTATTATTCATATAGGAACCAATTTCTAATTAGAAAACTCCAATCTGTCTAAGAAATTTCTCTAATCCATGCTAAATTGGGGTTGAACTTCCCTATTTAAACTCAACCAATCATATGCAAAAATAAAGTGGAGTTTTGGTCAACTAAATTCAATTTTCTATCTTCCATTTAACAACTATACATCATATATATACAAAAAGATTTATATACATTCCAACGGTTATCTTTCATATTAGACTATCCATTACATATACATACATGTTAACTATTTCACCAAAATCCTAACGAAAATACATCCATTCTTCTCCCTATTTTTCTTAATTCCTCGAACCCCTTTCACTATTCTCGGATTTGCTTTCCCTAGGATCCACATGTTTAAGACTTATGGGCAATATTGAAGGTGATAACATATGCCTCCTAATAGGACATCTTTCCTCCGAATGATCTAATCTACCATAAGTTACACATAAATGCTCAGAGAATCCTAGCATAACATCTTAGAGGAGTGCGATTAGTTATACTCTTGGGTTTTGGTGCATATGTCTAATTTAGGCTAACTCCCATTTCATATTTCTCATAATCCTTCTCAATTTCTATACTTCTTCCCTTAACATATGAAGTTCCCTCATCGCTTCCTCATATTGTGCTTTCATTCTTACTACCCAAACGAGGTCAAGATCCTCCTCTGTATCTATCTCATCAAGTTTAGGCAAAGAGGCTGAAGCGACATCTGATACTTCCCTTTCTCTAATAAGATTATGGATTTATGGTTATGACATCTACATCCACAATCAAGCAACATAGCCCAATAATACAATAACACAATATTGAACATGTAAATCACAAAAATGAAAGAGTAACTTAATGTCACATCCCAGCTTCTGAGATATGATGATCCTAGAACATGGAGAGACATAAGGTCAACCACGCCCATAGAACCCTTTCATGCATGGTTAAACACTGCCTAGGATTATACCAAAATATCATGCATTAACTTAAATGACCAATAATAAAGGAAAACTTTAATTAGCGGAAGAATAGTTTAAAAATACTATAAGTACAATCTATAAGAAAAAGAATAATTAAGTCTCCAAATTAATCATCAAATGAATAATGTTCCAAATAAAAACTCCCAGAGCATCTAAGAGTGACTCCTGCATATTATAGTATGTAAATAAACTTGGACAAGGAAATCTCCAAATTGGAGTAGATTGCTTGAGTTATCACCTTGCCTCCTCATAATGCTCATCTAAAACCACACAAGAAAAAAGGGTGACATAGATGATCTCAATGAGTAAATAATACAACTTATATAATAACACATATCCCTTTAAAAGGGTTTATAGTTCATAATTCATAGTTTGCGATTTAGCAAGTTTCCTAAAAATCAAACTTGTAACTTGTAGGGTGATGGCTTTTGCCTTATTCACTCGAGCATGTAAGGGAGAGGTGGCATCATACCAAATTCCAACTCCCAACTTGTAAAGAAGCATAAAGCTTATCAAGCTCCATGACTAGAATCGCCCCTTCTAGCTGACATGGATATATTACCCTAATCCATCGATTTAAGACTATATGTATGGGTTCTGATGATTTCCAATATCAGCACGAGGATTTCTGCACATAAGGGTTCATAGGTACCATAGCCAAAGCTCATGGCAATCACTTATAACAATAGCATTAAAGAATGCAATCATATGTGTAATAGTAGCAATAGAAGTTTAGCTTATTAAATAAAGAATAAACAATGGTGTGGTTCTAGAAAGAATGTAAGATAAAGCAACAAACACAAAGGCTCTTTTCTTATCATTGAATAGGTAATAATAATTTTAGACTAATTATCCTTTGGCAGCCTAAGCTTAACAAAGAAATCATGTAATTATAATTTATAATAGAAAGAAACTCTGGTTTCAAGAATCTCAAAGGTTCACATATCATGATAACTTGTACTGGTAACATGAACATAATGTTTACTCACCTTGTGGTTCCTTAGCTCCTAATGCTTGTAGCCCTTGCACTTCTAACAATTCCTGAGCTCTAATATAACATTACAATTTAATACTTAGCATTGGCTTAATATCACACTATGCTATCCTATAACTACCCGATGCAAATATATCATTCACATATACTTGGAGTTGCACTTAGAAGTGCACTCATCATTTGTACATAACATATTCAATTTTAAGTCTTGCAGACTTTCTTGTCTTTGGCTCACATTAATTCATATAATAGTTCATATCAAGACTTTTCTAAAGCTAAACACAACGAATCATACTCTTAATATCAATTTAATTTAACTTCCAACTTGTTACACTTAATACTTTCCATACATATTGTAAACCCTTAATTTCACACCTAATTATTTCACTGTAGCTTGACACCTACTAAGATTAGTGCACTACGAGGAGCCAGCACAACGGTCCTTTGCGAGGGGAGCAAGGCTAGTGCCCTTCGTGGGGGAGCAGGGGGTAGTGCCCCCATAACTAAAAATGGACTCTCAGTTACATTAGTATGAGGATGCTTAATTTTCAAACACTAGCACTTTTCCTACCCTAACCGGACCTTCTATATTAGACAGTAATTTTTGAAACTAATCGGATCTTTTCTCAAACTGACTATTTAATTGTTTTAAAATTAATTTTGAACCTATTGACACTGATCAATTAATTTTCTGAGCTCTATAACTCCCCAAAATTGATCAGGAAGTCTCAAAACCTAGCTGATAGAAAAGTAAGTTTTTCACCTACACACCCACTTAGGTGCTGGGCGGCGCCAGTGCCCTTTCAGGTGGCAATCTGCCCGCCTCACTGGCAAAGCCGCCTAGAGGGTCAATGGCAGCGCAGTCCCCACTGCCTCATTTGCAGTCCCTAAAGTACCCCCCAATCTGATCTTCCAGCCCTTTCTAGCCCTACCCTTTATGGTCCTTTTATATTTTCACTGCCTAAACTACCCTCATGCACTTTTTCTATAAATACCCCCTCCATCCTTCATTCTATGACACTTTTGAATTAGTATTGATGGTTATCTATTAATTTCTCTCTTCTTCTTCCTCCAACCACTCTCCAATTAACTAATTAATCTTTTTAATTAATTAATTATCTCACCCTAACTAAGTTAATTAATCTTTTTAATTAACTAAAACTCTTTTTTATAAATTAAAATTAATCACTCAATTAATTAATTAATTAATCTTTTTTATTAATTAATTAATCACATTTTTCCAAAATCAAATTAATCCTTTTTCTCAATCCACCTTTCATGCAAATTAATTAATTAATCTTTTTATTTAATTAATCCATCGATCCTTTTCATCATATTAATTAGTTAATTAATTAATTAATTAATTAATTAATTTTTCAATCAATCCAATCACCCGGTCCTAATAAAACAGAACTTCAGTCCTGTAAAAGCCTCTGCCCGTCAAAAGCAAAGGTATCAGCCTTTCCCTCACTCTACACCCCCAAAACAAAATCAATCTAATCAACTCTTAAACTACTCCACTTAATCGTGGAATGAACTATGTGAGTTTTGATCCCCATTCAATGGAGTACGTATGCCCGTTTGGAATTTAAATCTAAACCTCAAATCCAAATCTTAATCAATCTTATTCATGCATCTTATTTACAATTATCATCTTATAATATTTGTCTTCATAAAATAAATTTTTCTAAAGTCAAATTAAACTTAAGAGCCAAATTTAGTGTAACAACCCACACCTACCCTATGAATTTTCATGATAAATTGCTTGATTTAAAACTATTAAGGTTAACTGTGTGCTTGCGTGAAAATTGGTGATCTAAGTGATTGATGAGTATGTGGTATATTAAATTAATTTTAATATGCATAATAGGTGTTGCTATTGTGAAATAAATGATTTACATGAAGTGCATTTGCATAAAAGAATTTATTTTTAATAAAATGAATTTTTCATGCATAAGACAATTTTTAAGCATAAAATAATTTTATGAGTATTTTTAAAATATTTTAAAATAAATATTTTTGGGGAAAATGTTACAGAATTAATAAGAAAAATATTCTTTTTATTTTAATTCTATTTAGCCCAAAAATTTAAATAAAAAGCCCAAATATCCAAAAGTCCACTACACCATAATCCTCCTAACCTAGTTCATTAAGGGTATTAGTGGAAATTTTACCCCAACCCTAATATAAATTCTAAATTTTGGCCAGACCAAGGTTTCAGCAGCCATTCTCTTATTCTTTCTGTATCTTGGTAGAAAATTCTCCCAAAATATTTCTCTCTACAGAAATTAAGAAAACACCTTTTTATTTCGCGATTTCTTGATCGTAATCATAAGTTTTTCTTTTTTTTCGATTTCTAAAGTGATTTCTATGAAATAAATTATGGGAAAATTATTTTGAACTGGTTGATTACTGATTTTTACATATTTAATTCTGTTTGGGTGAGTTTTTGTGTTAGAACTTGGAAGTTGGAAAATATTATTCTTCAATGGACATATGGCTGCCAATTTGTATGAAGAAGTGCTTTAGTATAATGTTTGTTTTGATTAGATGAAAAATAATGATTTGAATCTTGTGTCTATTTATCGTTGAAATGAACGAAAAGCACGGAAAGCGCAGAAACTCATGATTTTTCACCTAAGCCTTTAAACTTGGAATTTTTTTGTATAAACCCTATCTATGGCTGCTGAATCATGTATGGATGTGTTCTAAACTGATATTTTCTATGATTGAATGAAAAATAATAATTTAAACAACCTGTTTACATATTTTTGAAATGACCAGAAAATACCGAAAATAAGAAAACTCATGGTTTTGTGCTCTATAATTCAAAAGTTGAATTTTTATGTATAAACAATACTATGTGTAGCCGATTCTTATGAATGCAAATTTAAAAATGATTTTTGCTGTGTTTACATGAAAAATCTTGGTTCAAACCATGTTTTTACATATTTCTGAAATAGACAGAAAGTACGAAAAGAAAAAGAATTTAGTCTCTACCTTGGTAATGCATTCAGCCTATATAAATATTTTTGTTC
Organism: Reutealis trisperma; assembly: GCA_947687605.1. NCBI lineage: Eukaryota > Viridiplantae > Streptophyta > Magnoliopsida > Malpighiales > Euphorbiaceae > Reutealis > Reutealis trisperma. The sequence continues at coordinate 72,632 of CANTUT010000134.1, read as the reverse complement.
CAATGTTTATAAATTTTATGTGATGTGTTTCGATGATTGTTGACATGCATGTATGTATAATAAATGATAAAATTGCATGTTAGTTAAAGGTAGATCCTAGATAAGCTTAAATGCACTGTGGTATACTTAAGGTATACTTAAGGTATCTTAACATTATATTGTGTTTAGAATGCAAATGTGGTTGAGAAATATGGAACTAGGTGTTATGATGACTTGATGATGAACATATGGTTATGAGTTGATGAAGTGAAAGGGATCGTAAGAGTTAAGCATGACGCTTGGAAAGGTTAATTGTTAAGTTGACATGTATGAGAGTGTAAAGTGTATTAAGATGATTGTTAAAGTGAAATGATATTGAGGTAACAATATTGTAATGACCTTAAAAAGGTATTAATGTGATTTTAATGTGATATCAAAAGAGCCTATAAGGCCAAAGTATGCAAGACTTTTAAAGTCAATGTGTTATGTGCAAGTGACGAGTACACCTATATGTGGACTCTAAGTGTATGTGTATGCTATATGTGCATGGGGTAATTATGGGATAGGAGCATCATGAGTAAATAAATACTAAGTATTAAATCAAATATTATGTTATAGTTTGAGGAGCTTTAGAAGTGCAAAGGGACTACGTATACTAAGAGCAAAGGAACCCCAAGGTGAGTAAACACTATGTTTATGTTACAAGTTTAAGTAACATTTTGTGATGTTACAAATATGTGATAATATGTTATGTGAGCCTTTGTGATCCTTGAAACCCAATGTTTTCCATTTTAAATATTATTATATGATTTCTTTGTTAAGCTTAGGTTGCTAAAGGACATTTGGTCCAAAACTAGTTTGTTTATCCAATGAGAACTTCTTATGATTAACACCCTAACTTATATTCTTTTTGGAACTACACTATCATTGTATCTTTTGTTTGAAAGCTAAACCACTATTGTTATTAGAATACATGTTATTTTTGCCTTATGTGATATTGTTAATTGTGATTACCATTAACTCTAGCTATGGTACCTTTTACCCTTTATGTAGAATCCTCGTGCCGATGCGGGTAATCATCAAAACCTATGCACATGGTCTTAACTCGTTGGATAGGGGTAGTGTATCCACCTCAGCTAGAAGGGATGATTCTAGTCGTGGAGCCTGATCAGCTTCATGCCTTTTAAGTCATAAGAGTTGCAATTTGGTATAAGGCCACCTCTCCTTAATTGTTTGAGTATAGAGCAATAGCCTTCACTCATCATAAGTGATAAGTGTGATTTTTGCAGACTTGCCAAATTGAACCCTTGCTAAATTGCAACCCGATTCATGAATTATAAGTTATGAACTAAGTGTATAAGCTATGTGTTTCCTTTTCAAAGGAATATGTGATAATGTATGTACCTTTTTGTTTACTCATTAAGATCATCTATCTCATCCCTTTTTCCTTGTTGGTTCCAGGTGAGCAAATGTGAGGGGGCAAGGTGATGGCTCAAGCATTCTACTTCGCTTAGGGAATTCCTTGTCCAAGTTATCAATAATACTATTTTTATAAAGTCTTGTCATTAGATGCTCCAGGAATGTTGATTGATACTTATTAATATATATTATTTTTCTTATGGATTTTATATGTAATGATTTATTTTAGACTTCCGCAATTTATAGTATTCATCTAAATGTTATAAATGAGTTATTGTGAGAGGTTTGGTAAGATCCTAAGCTTGATTTGTTTATGAGTAAGTGGGTTCTATAGGCATGGGTGACCTTATATCTCCCTATGTTGTAGGGCCATCATATCTCTAAGGTTGGGATGTGATAAAGGTGGTATCAGAGCCATAGTTTTTAAAAGTCTATTTTTGGCTTGTTTTATATGAGTTGCTTAAGTAAAATCCTTGAGCATAGGAATTTTCCTGTCATGTCACTTGCAGTCTATCATTAGTATAGTTCTGCGAAATCCTAGTAGATTTTAGTAGTCTTTATTATTGTTTGCTTGCCTTATGATTTTTTTGACAGATGACCAAGAAGATTATGCTTGCTCAAGGACCGCGACCTAGAGCACCTCGTGTGACCTATAAAAGGACTTGGCCAGAGATGCTCGAGAAAGTTGTAACTGTGATTTGCTCCATGAAAGAGAAGACCCTTGATGAAGAGGAGGACTCTGAGGAGCGCGTAGATCCTGATTGGGTTTATAGTAAGATCCAAAAATTGGAGGATAACTATTCATACTTGAAGGAGGAAAACCAACGTCTTAAGGTCATGATTCATGCACTAAGAGAGGGTATGAAGCAACTCAGGTCAGGGATTGTTGAGTGTAGAAGAGATTACTTACCAATAAGGTATGCATCTTCAACTAATCGCCATTAAGATAGAGATCTTCTTTGCTACCGATGTGGCAGCAGTGGCCATGTCGCTCTTGATTGCTCTGGAGGTGGACACGAGAATTAGGCTGAGTAGATATGATGATTGACGTAACAATATAGCACTTCATATGATATGAATGATTTTCCTTGATTGCCTAGTTACCTATTATGAGATGATTTGTTTCATTATTATGATATGGTGTGATATTATGACATATATGCTACATGATTATGATATGTGATATGTGCAAAACTATGTAATATGCGATTCATACATGACATGTGCTTAGTGATGTGATATGGTAAATGCATGACAATGTGTGCTAGGATAAGGGGAGATTAAATGGGTTAGGATAGGGGATTAGTACTAAATTCCCTTATTATGATAGATAGAATGCCTCCCAAGAAGAAGGTTCGCACAGTTGCCCAATCCGTTAGGGCTAATGATGATGTCATATCGGACACCACATCGAATGCTGCCTCTGCACCTATATGGTCAAGAGAAGGATCTAACTCAAGGGCACCAACTATGGGCTCTAGTGAGCAAGCATCTTCGTAAGAAGTGCATGCCATACACAAGGAACTGAGAGACTTGCACAAAGAACTAGATGAGCTATGAGCTCAAAGGTGAGAAGCATCGCCAACTCAAGAAAGGAATGGAGTTATGCCACCTGCGGTAGTGACACTTGCTCGGAGAGAGAGGAAATGGCTACCTGACGAGGGAATAACCGTGGCAGAGTTTAAGAAGCTGCAACTGCCTACCTTTTGTGGTAAGGAAGGAGATGACCCTCATGAATTTTTAGATGAGATGGATAAGCTAGTCCATCGTTTATCTTGCTCAGATGCTCGAGTGATCAAGTTGGTAAGACTCCAACTCAAGAAAGAAGCTTGGTATTGGTATGAGAGGAGTTTTGAAGAATGACTTTACAGGGCAGACCCACCTACGTGGGCAGAGTTTAAGTAAGAAGTAATGGATCAATTCTTGCCAGAAGGAGAAAGGCAAGATAGGCCATTACAGTTTGAGCAACTAAAGCAAAGCCCAGGAATGTTTGTGTCAGATTATGCTAAGGAGTTTAATCGACTTAGTCGATTCGCTGTCAACATCATTCCTACCGAAGTAAGTCACATCAATCGTTTCCTTAGAGGACTGATCACACCTCTGTTCAATTCATTAGTAGCAACAGAGTTTCCAACCTTAGCCAAGCTCGTAGACAAGGCTAAGGTCATGGAGAAAAGATACAAGGCAGAGAGAACGGAACGAGCTAAACGAGACTATAAGGGAAGGCATAAAAACAAAAGTCATAAGGGATAGCATGGAAATGGAGGAGAATCAAAAAAGGAGTTTTCATCGTTTGGACCACGGAATAATTAAACTAAGCAAGAAATTCTCACTTGCGGCAAATGTGGAAAGAAACATCCTAGAATTGCCGGAGAGATACTGGTGCTTACCTTAAGTGTAGGCAAATGGGGCACTTCATAAAGGATTGCCCTCAGACGAGGAGTCAAGGGAATGGGACCATAGTGCGACCACAATCTATGCCATTCCAAATGCAAGGACAAGGACTCAAGGACAAAGGACCAGCGGTTGGGAATGCATCAACGACAGAAAATAAGGGCAAGGGTCAAGTCTTAGCGTCAAATCCACAAAAGGCTCGTGATTCGCACATAGCCATTAGGCATCATCCCTATCCAAAGTTATAGCGCAAAATGTTTAATTGATTCTGGTGCTACCCATTCTTTTATGTTGCCTTGTTTTGCTAAGTACTTGGGTATAAATAAGGAATTGATGAGTGAACCGTTAGTAATATCAACTCCCTTAGGGGAAGTGATGGAAGTAAAGTATAAGTATAAGGGCTGTGATGTAGACATAAATGGACAAACACTTCTTGTAGTATTGCTAGAATTGGACGTACTAGAATTTGATGTGATATTACGGATGGACTAGTTGTATGAGCATGGAGCTCGTATCTACTATAGAAAGAAACTTGTCAAGTTTTGAACTAGAGATGGGAAGGAGTTTGTATACCAAGGAGATAGGAATGAGAATCCTCTAAACTTGATATCTGCCTTAGTTGTGAGACAGATGCTAGGCATATCTAACCCATATAATTGACACTGGCAAAGAAGCTGCCATTTGAGACGAGAGCATTCCAATGGTGGACGAGTTCATGGATGTCTTTCCAAAAGATTTACCTAAATTACCCCCTAATCATGAGATCGAGTTCATCATCAAACTGCTACCCGGTACGCAACCGATATCGATATCGCCTTATCGTATGGCACCAATGGAGCTGAAGGAGTTAAAGATGCAATTGCATGATCTACTTAATAAGGGCTTCATTTGACCAAGTAGTTCACCATGGGGCACTCCAGTGCTATTCGTGAAGAAGAAAGATAGCTCATTCCAATGTGCATTGATTATCATTAACTTAACAAAGTCACTATGAAGAATAGATACCCATTACCAAGGATCGATGATCTTTTTGATCAACTGCAAGGAGCTGGTCACTTCTCCAAAATCTACTTAAGGTCTGGCTATCATCAACTAAAGATCCAAGGAGAAGATATTTGCAAGACTGCCTCCTGTACTAGATATGGACACTATGACTTCACGGTTTTGCCATTTGGTTTGACAAATGCTCCTGCTGCTTTCATGGACTTGATGAATCGAGTATTCAAACCATTCATTGACAAGTTTGTGATTGTATTCATCGATGACATCTTGATTTACTCAAAGAATAAAGAAGAACATGAAGAACATCTGAGGATCGTGCTTCAAATGTTAAGTGATCACCAACTCTACGCTAAGTTATCTAAGTGTGAGTTTTGGATGGAATCAGTCAACTTTCTTGGACATGTAGTAAGTAAGGAAGGGATTCAAGTTGATCCTAAGAAAGTTGAAGTGGTAGCAAATTGGTCAAGGCCCACAGCAATTTCAGAAGTACAAAGTTTCTTGGGCATGGCGGGATATTAATGTAGATTCGTATAGGACTTTTCTAAGATAGCAACTCCATTGACCAAGTTGACAAGAAAGCAAGTTAAGTTCAATTGGGAAGAGTCCTGTGAGAAGAGTTTTCAGAAGCTCAAGGAGTGTCTGGTATCGACTCCAGTTTTGACATTACTAGAAGGAGAAGAAGGGTTTACTGTCTATTGCGACGCTTCGAGAATAGGACTTGGGTGTGTGTTAATGCAAAATGGTAAAGTCATCGCCTATGCATTACAACAACTAAAGAGACATAAAGTGAATTACCCTACTCATGATTTGGAATTAGCCACAGTAGTGTTTGCTTTGAAGATATGGAGACATTACATGTATGGAACGAAGTGTGAGATCTACACAGATCATTAGAGTCTTCAGTACATCTTAAGCCAAAAAGACCTCAATCTAAGACAAAGGAGATGGATTGAACTACTGAAGGATTATGACTGTCAAATTCTCTACCATCTCGGGAAGGCAAATGTAGTGGCAGATGCCTTAAGTCGAAAGTCGATGGGAAGCCTAGCTCATGTGGATGTAAGAAAAAGGCCAATCATAAAGGAACTAAAGGAATTCTTTAATCAAGGATTGAAACTGGAGATTGGAGGACCAAGAGTTTTATTGGCTCATTTTCAAGTATGGTCTAAGTTAATGGAAGAAATAAAGGATTCATAAGATAGGGACCCATACATGATGAAGTTGAAAGATGAGACGAGAAAAGGAAAGAACTCTGAGTTTAAGGTAGTCAATGGAATTTTAAAGTGCAAGAATAGAGTATGCATGCCTGATGTGATTGGATTAAAAGAAAGGATATTAAAGGAGGCACATCAGACACCTTACTGTGCTCATCCTGGAACTACCAAGATGTACCATGATGTGAAAGCTAACTATTGGTGGCTTGGTTTGAAGAAAGATGTGGCTAAGTTTGTAGCATCCTGCTTAACTTGCCAGCAAGTCAAGTATGAACATCAATGACCCTCAGGATTGCTATAAGAGATTTGACTACCTGAATGGAAGTGGGAATGCATCACTATGGACTTCGTTGTTGGCTTGCCTAAAACCTCCAAGGGACATGATTCTATATGGGTCATAGTGGATAGATTGACAAAGTCTGCTCATTTTCTGGGAGTTAAGACCATATATTTTGCAGCTCAGTATGTGCAATTGTATGTAAATGAGATCATAAAACTACATGGAGTTCTAATTTCTATCATCTCAGATCGAGGAACTCCATTCCCCTCAAGGTTTTAGTAGAAGTTATAAGAAGCGTTAGGAACACAACTAGATTTTAGTACGGTGTTTCACCCTCAAATGGATGGCCAGTCTGAAAGAACAATTCAGACACTCGAGGATATGCTAAGGATGTGTGTCTTGGACTTTGGCGGTAGCTGGGATAAGTATTTACCCTTGATTGAATTTACCTACAACAACGCTATCATTCATCCATCAGTATGGTGCCATATGAAGCATTGTATGGGAGAAGATGTTTTTCTCCAATTTGTTGGATTGAACCTAGAGACAAGCATGTAGAAATGCCTAAATTGCTTAAGGAGACTACCGAGAAAGTACTATTAATTCAAGATTGATTGAAGACAGCGTTCAGTAGACAAAAGAGTTACGCGAACCCTAAGCGAAAGGAAATCCAATTTGCCATGAGAGATCACGTATTCTTAACGGTCTCCCCAATGAAAGGGGTTATGAGATTTGGCAAGAAAGGGAAATTATCACCTCATTTCATTGGTCCTTTCGAGATCTTAGATAAGGTTGGAGAAGTGTCTTATAGACTTGCCATGCCTCCAACTTTTGCGCATGTGCACCCAATATTCCACATCTCAATGCTAAGGAAATATGTTTCAGACCCATCTCACTTCCTTTTACCTCTAGACATTATGTTAGATGAACAACTATCCTATGAAGAGTCACCGACAGCTATAGTGGATCAACAAGTAAAGAAGCTAAGAAATAAGGAGATACCCATGATTAAGGTTCAGTGGCGAAATCATGGGATAGATGAGTGCACTTGGGAAGCAAAGGAAGAGATGCGACAGAAGCATCCATAGCTTTTCAAGAGAAACTAGGTAAGGGTTTAAATTTGAGGATGAATTTCTTTTAACGGGGGTAGAATGTAACAACCCATACCTACCCTAGGAATTTTCGTGATAAATTGCTTGATTTAGAACCATTAAGGTTAAGTGCGTCCTTGTGTGAAAATTGGTGATTTAAGTGATTGATAAGTATTTGGCATATTAAATTAATTTTAATATGCATAATAGGTGTTACTATTATGAAATAAATGATTTATATGAAGTGCACTTGCATAAAAGAATTTATTTTTATTAAAATGAATTTTTCATGCATAAGACAATTTTTAAGCATAAAATAATTTTATGAGTATTTTTAAAATATTTTAAAATAAATATTTTTGGGGGAAATGTTATAGAATTAATAAGAAAAATATTCTTTTTATTTTAATTCTATTCAACCCAAAAATTTAAATAAAAAGCCCAAATACCCAAAAGCCCACTACACCAAAATCCTCTTAGCCTAATTCATTAAAGGTATTAGTGGAAATTTCACCCCAACCCTAATATAAATTCTACATTTTAGCCAGACCAAGGTTCCAGTATCCATTCTCTTATTCTTTTTGTATCTTGGTAGAAAATTCTCTCAAAATATTTCTCTCTACCGAAATTAAGAAAACACCTTTCCGTTTCGCGATTTCTTGACTGTAATCGTAAGTTTTTCTTCTCGTTCGATTTCTAAACTGATTTCTATGAAATAAATTATGGGAAAATTATTTTGAACTAATTGATTACTAATTTTTACAGATTTAATTCTATTTGGGTGAGTTTTTTGGGAGATAAAATCTATTTTCTATGGAAAACACAATTCTTTCCGCGACATTTCTCCAAAGGTGAATTCTATAACTTAAAATCACAATTTTTATGCATAAACATCATGAGGGGGGGGGGGGTGATTTGTGTATGGTTGTGTTCTAAATTGATTTTCAATCTATTTTAATGGAAAATATTAGATTAAATAATATTTTTGCATATTTCTGTGATGAACAGAAAGTTTTAAAAAACAAAGGAGTTCAAGGTTTTTGTGTTAGAACTTGGAAGTTGGAAAATATTATTCTTGAATGGACATATGGCTACTGATTTGTATGAAGAAGTGCTCTAGTATGATTTTTGTTTTGTTTAGATGAAAAATAATGATTTGACCCCTGTGTCTATTTATCACTGAAATGAACGAAAAGCGCGAAAACTCATGATTTTTCACCTAAGCCTTTAAACTTAGAATTTTTTTGTATAAACCCTATCTATGGCTACTGAATCATGTATGGTTGTGTTCTAAACTAATATTTTCTATGATTGAATGAAAAATAATAGTTTAAACAACCTGTTTACATATTTCTAAAATGATCAAAAAATACCGAAAATAAGAAAACTCATGGTTTTGTGCTCTATAATTCAGAAGTTGAATTTTTATAAACAACACTATATGTGGCCGATTCTTATGAATTTAAATTTAAAAATGATTTTTGATGTGTTTACATGAAAAATCTTGATTCAAACCATGTTTTTACATATTTCTGAAATAGATGGAAAGTATGAAAAGAAGAAGAATTTAGTCTCTACCTTGGTAATGCATTCGGCCTATATAAACATTTTTGTTCCAATGTTTATAAATTTTATGTGATGTGTTTTGATGATTGTTGACATGTATGTATGTATAATAAATGATAAAATTGCGTGTTAGTTGAATAAAATTGCATGTTAGTTGAAGGTATGATTCTAGATAAGCTTAAATGCATTATGGTATACTTAAGGTATACTTAAGGTATCTTAACATTATATTATGTTTAGAATGCAAATGTGGTTAAAAAATATGGAACTAGATGTTATGATGACTTAATGATGAACATATGGTTATGAGGTGATGAAGTGAAAGGGATCATAAGAGTTAAGCATGACGCTTGGAAAGCTTAATTGTTAAGTTGACATGTATGGGAGTGTAAAGTGTATTAAAATGATTACTAAAGTGAAATGATATTGAGGTAACAATATTGTAATGACCTTAAAAAGGTATTAATGTGATTGTAATGTGATATCAAGAGAGCCTACAAGGCCTACGTATGCAAGACTTTTAAGGTCAACATGTTATGTGCAAGTGACGACTACACTTATGTGTGGACTCTAAGCGTATGTGTATGCTATATGTGCATGGGGTAGTTATGGGATAGGAGCATCATGAGTAAATAAATACTAAGTATTAAATTAAATATTATGTTAGAGTTTGAGGAGCTTTAGAAGTGCAAAGGGACTACGTATACTAGGAGCAAAGTTACCCTAAGGTGAGTAAACACTATGTTCATGTTACAAGTGCAAGTAACATTTTGTGATGTTACAAATCTGTGATAACATGTTATGTGAGACTTTTTGATTCTTGAAACCCAAGTTCTTTCCATTTTAAATATTATTATATGATTTCTTTGTTAAGCTTGGGTTGCCAAAGGACATTTGGTCCAAAACTAGTTTGTTTATCCAATAAGAACTTCTTGTGATTAACACCCTAACTTAAATTCTTTTTGGAACTACACTATCATTGTATCTTTTATTTGAAAGCTAAACCACTATTGTTATTGGAATACATGCTATTGTTGCCTTATGTGATATTGTTAATTGTGATTACCATTAGCTCTAACTATGGTACCTTTTACCCTTTATGCAGAATCCTCGTGCCGATGCGGGTAATCATCGAAACTTGTGCACATGGTCTTAACCCATTGGATAGGGGTAGTGTATCCACCTCAGCTAGAAGGAGTGATTTTAGCTGTGGAGCATGATCAGCTTCATGCCTTATAAGTGATAGGAGTTGGAATTTGGTATAAGGTGTGAGGCCTCACCCGAGCACCGGTCCGATCAGCCGAGGGATCGAAATGCTCTTCGGGAGAAACTCCACGATTGGAACTCGCTGTGAGTTCAGAAAATTGATTTTTGTATTTTGAAAGTTGAAAAGTGAGTCGCCACTTTAATTTATTTATTTTAATTGGGAAAATTAAAGAAAACCCAACACGATTGACTCCAAAATTTGATTTTATCCCAATGGAAAAGTGCACTAATCCACGAGGGACCAAGAAGGGCTTGGGGATCAGGTTTTGGTAATTACACAATTTAAGAAAATGTTATTTTCTTTTGCTTGGCTTGAAATGCAAAATAACTCATGAAAAATGAATTTTTGTGTATGCATGAACAAGAATATAATGAATGAACAGATATATAATATGATGGAATGACAATAATAAATAAATAGGCAAAATAAATCCTACTTAATTATTACAATACCAAAATAAATGAAATAAAGGGGATCTTTCCTCTAGCCCTTATAGGTACTAGGAAAAGCACACATTCCCCAAAATAAACCAAAATAGAAATCATAAACAAAGGATTAATTAAAATAAATAAAAAAAAGGACTAAACATTGATAAAAAGATTTTAGAGTTGATGCCCTTCAGATTGGCAGCCTGCATATCCTATTGAATAGGAATCAAACCCCACGCAGTTCTCCGTTCTTGCAAAGGAGGGGTTTTAGAAATGTGTTGATTTGCTTATTAACTTAATTTTGATTCTTAAATTAATAAGTTTTAGATCTTTTCAGTTTTAGACCTAAAGAGAATTCTAGATTTGAATTTAGAATTTTAAAGATAGAAAAGGGATTATACCTTTGCTTTTCTTGGTTTTCTGATAAATGGAACGAGTCTTGCTCCAGATCTTAACTCCACTTTGATTCAAAAGAAACTTGGAATCTGGATTGCTTTGAAATGCGTTGGAATGCCTCAAATGAGCTTGAAATGTATTGGAATGTGTTGGAAGTTGTCAGAAACTGTGCCAAATGAGGCTGGAGGAGGCTCCTATTTATAGAGCTGATAGAGGAGGTGCCGGCGGTACGGACGGCCGCGCCATTGCGGCGCAGGCGGTAGGGGCAGCACAGCCGACGCGTCGGCCGTCTGGGTAGTATGCCAGATGTGCCGCCATACCGGCGGCATGATTTTGATGCCGCATCGGCGGCACAGAATGCGTGCCGCCTCCTGGGCGGCACAGGATGCTTGCCTCCCAGCGCCACTCGCTCGACTCAATCTATTTCTATTCGTTTCGGGCTTGTTTCAGCTCCGATTCGAGCTCTGCTTGATTCTGCGGGTTCATATTGAAAGGCAGTCGACTAGAGGAGAAAAGATTCAAAAAATTTATTTTTTTGACGGGGTGCTGCCCCTTGACCCCTGCCCGTTAACCGGCTAGCAGGACCGCCGTATGCGTAGCGCCCTATTCTCAATAGGTGTCAAGCTGCAGTCAGATCAGGAGGTGCAAATTTGAGGGTTCACATAAGGCGACCTCTCCTTAAGTGTTCGGGTGATAGAGTAATAGCCTTCACTCATCGTAAGTGATAAGTGTGATTTCTACAAACTTGCTAAATTGAACCCTTGCTAAATTGCAACCTGATTCATGAATTATAAGTCATGAACTAAGTGTATAAGCTATATGTTTCCTTTTCAAAGGAATATGTGATAATGTATGTGCCTTTTTGTTTACTCATTGAGATCATCTATCTCACCCCTTTTTCCTTGTGTGGTTCCAGGTGAGCAAATGTGAGGAAGCAAGGTGATGGCTCAAACATTCTACTTCGCTTAGTGAATTCCTTATCCAAGTTATCAATAATACTATTTTTATGCAGTCTTGTCATTATATGCTCCAGGAATGTTGATTGATACTTATTGATACATATTATTTTCCTTATGGATTTTATATGTAAAGATTTATTTTAGACTTCTGCATCTAAATGTTATAAATGAGTTATTGTAAGAGGTCATGATTCGTTTATGAGTAAGTGGGTTCTACGAGCGTGGGTGACCTTATGTCTCCCTATGTTCTAGTACCATCATGTCTCTAAGGTTAGGATGTGACATTTAGATTATTTAAAATCAAAAACCTAGTCTCTGAACTCAACCTAGTTTGAGACTTGTGATTTTATCCTTGGGTAATAAATTGAAAATTAATGAATTGGAGTCACAATTGGGTTTTTTCTTAATTTTTCCTTTTAAAAATAAATTAGGGTGGCGACCCCTAAAATCATTTTCAAAATCAATCAAATCTAAACTTGAGGGTTCCATCATGAGTCTAAACTCGAACGAGCATCCTGATTCCCTCAAGCGTATTGGCTGATGCTTGGGCGAGGCCTCATAGCTGGTGACTCCACTGGGGATTGGTTGCCACCTTTTTTTAAAATAAAGGAAAATAAGAGGATTACTATTTAGTTAAGGAAAAATTTTTCCAAAAATAATCTCTATTTGGCTCATTAAGTATAATTTGACTTTTATGAATCACTTTGCATAATAAAGGCTCATTGCCTAACCTTAGCTTTAGGAAAAAATTTGGATGGCAAGTAGCATTGGCTCGATAATTCTCTTTGAGTATGTTGGGAGATAGTGAAAGCATCCCACCCCATGACGAATCCTAGATCATTTCGGTGGTGTAATGAGCAATCAATATTGTTAGACCAACGCAAGCCTCACATGTGGTTAGGTATATCGATGCTCTAGTGGGATGGGGACCCTTAAATCAGACCACCCTTCACCCTTGTGCATATTGTCACCCTAGCCTTTGACCTTAGGTTTTATGTACCATAATAATCAATACTCTTGCATGTTCATAAAACCTTTTTTGGCATGCATCACGTCATTATTATGCATATATAACATGAGAAGCTCAAAAAAGTAAACTCTTAAAACACCTCAAAGACCCAAATCAGTGGTCCGTTACCCCAAAACACCTCACAATCCTATCAACATGTAAACCCGATGACCAATCACATGGGAGGAATCTTTTTCCTAACACACTTTTCCTTTTCTTTTCTTCACAATTTTGTATGATTACCTATTTTTTTGTTTTCTATTTCAAAGGTACCGACGGCCAACACCTCCAGCCCCTTTGACTAAAATGCAATGAGCACTTTTTTCACCAATCTCCTCAAGAAACAAGAGGAAACTTTTTAAGCTGCACTCACCACTACTCTTAAGACCCAAGCTGAAACTTTCACCAATGCTCTTAATATCCAGTCTGCCACTTTTACTAATGCCCTTAAATCCCAATGCTGGTCCATCATCAATGAGGTCAAGGAAATGACCAATGACACTATTACTCCCCCTGCCTCCCCTTGCTACTTATGCATCTACCCAAGCTAGGACTAGCCATGCCCTTACTCCTACTCCGCCTATTATCAATCTCACTGATAAAGAGAAAGCATCTAAGACTCCAACCTCTCCTGCCATAGACTTAAACACAACCACTCCCTCTCTCACTATGAATTCTTTTCAAAATGGAGATTTCTCTAGCTTTCTAAAAGCTAAGAAATTGACAGAGAAAGTTAAGGCCATGGAAAAAACACTCAAAAACATCAAAAAACATGAGGACATGATAGATATCAACTCCTTAACTCTCTTCCCAAATGCACGGATTCCACTAAAATTTAAAATGCTGGTCATGGAAAAGTTTAATGGCACCACGTGTCCTAAAACTCATCTCAAGATGTATGTGGGTGCCATGAGACCTTTTAGTGTGGACGATGAGCTCCTTGCTCAGTTATTCCAACAGTCCTTGACTGGAGTTGCTATTAAGTGGTTACTAGATCTCAAACAGGATCATAAGAAGACTTAGGATGACATATGTAATGCATTTGTCAAGCAATACCATTACAACATCAAGGTGGATGTCACTCGTTGAGATTTGGAAACCACCAAACAAAGGCCAAGAGAATCCTTCACTGCATTCCTTATCAGGTAAAGGACAAAAGCGGCTCAAATGGTGAATCATCCATGTGAAGTAGAGCAAATTGACATCATCATCAAGAACCTCCTCCTTTAATATCAGGTACATCTGCAAATGCAGTACCTCTTTAGCTTTAAAACTCTCATTGTCACTGTCACCAAGATCAAGGATTTGATCTGATCAGGACAAGTTAAGGATCAGTCCTCTAATTCGAGGTATCACAAGAACACTAACTACACCACTAATACCACCTTAAGAGAGGGGGAGGTAAGTATTGTGTCTTATCACTAGCCAATGAATTTGGAAACAAAGAGGACTTTCTCTGAGCTGGGCATGCCCTCAGCATTCTTTACAAGAAAGCCTTAGAGGCTAATTTGGTTAAACCCTTAGAACCATGATCTCCTCCAAACCCTTTGCTCAAGGGTTATCATGCTAATGAGCACTATGACTTTCATCAAGGGCCAGGGCACAAAACTAATGCATACAAGACTCTGAAGAACAAAATCTAGGGCCTTATTTATAGCAAAGACATCATTGCTCCCAGACCTAAAGTCTAGCACCACCACCAATTCTTTTCTGAACTACCAAGCTCACTCGACCATCTTAAGCTTCACCTAATAATTAGCACTTTGAGAAGAGTGCCAGTGCTATTGTGCCCTTATCCAAGTCTTCCAAGTCCCTGTCCAAGTCATTTGAGTCCGTGTCTGAGTCATGTAAGCCTGAGTCTAAGTCTGGGTCTTTTAAATCTATTTTCTATTAAATTTTTCTTTGAATTTAAGTCTGTTAGGTCTTGTCTTTCTAAGTCTGTATTTCACTTTCTAGGCTAATCCTTTAATGTACTCATGATGGGACTTTTATTAATAATAAAAAGTTTGAATTTTCTGATTTACTTTATTTTTTTTATTCATCTTTAAATAGGACATCTTAAAAAAACAACAAAAAATAAAAAAAGAACAAAAAAAATAAAAAATAAAAAAATGACTAAAAAAGGAAAAAGGATTAATTAATTATGACACAAAAAAAAATTCAAAATACCATACATAGCATTTGTATGGCAGTAGTGGAAAAGTTAATGGACTGTTCTATACAAGTCAAGATAACGATGATCCAAGTATTGCGGTTCACAAGATCCCTACCTACAAACATAAGAAGCTTGTCAAAGAGAAGCCATGAAGAATGAAGAAAAAATAGACTGAAGGCATCATGATCAGCTAGATGCCATTGAGGAAAAGAGAATCAATGCTCTATATAAAACTGAAGGTTATCAATGGACACTAGTAGAGCACTTCAACTAGAAGGTGAGAGATAAGGGTTTGCAAGAAAGAAATCCAGTTTTGAGAGAAATCTAAGTTTTTATTCATGATCCAAGAGGAAGTTCAAGCTAAACTGGGCTAGATAGTACAAGAAGATCCTATTCGACAAGGGCACCATCTTCACAGACGTAAACTGAAATGAATTCTCCCATCCTAGCAACTCAGATCAGTTGAAATAATACATCATCCAAAGATGACATTTGAATGCCTATGTAATTAGAACTACATGGACCTAATTCTCCCTAAAAAATAAGAAAAATTAATAACAAAAAAGTGATGTAAGGGATACGTAGGCAGCTTGACTCAAGTGCGGTCCAAATCATAATAGAAAATATTTTGTTTGCATAGCATTCTCATTTTCTTTATGACTAGTACTTTATTCACTTAACTCTTTTGCCTAAACAAAAAGAAAAAAAAAAAAAAAGAAGAAATGGAAGAATGCTCACTAAGCTAAAAATCTAAAAGGGCGACTCAGGCAAAAATTAGAGCAAAAATAAAAGATGTCTCATTTAATAATGATCAAATCTTGCAAAATACAAACTCATCAGAGTCAAAGTCTATCACAATCTCTTTTTTTTGAGTCATTACTGTAACCTATGGTTTTAGCATTTCTAGTAGATCCCTAAGTCTCCTTCAAAGAATGAATCACCCCCTTTGTTTAGGTTGTAGTCCTCATCTTACTACTGGTGGCTTCTCATACAGTCTCTCCTTCTTTAGCTGCTTCATCCTCTATTTCTCTTAGCAGGGCAGCCTGGTACTCTTTCTCAATTGGCCAAACCACATTTATCAACTACTTTGCATACCTCTCTATGGTCCCAAGTGAAACCCCAAAACAAATAGCATGAGAACTCCTCAGCTAGCCATCACCTGATAACTCTGGCAATGGGAGCTATGATCCACACAGACTCTAAGAAGAAAAAAAAATTAGGGGCACATCTTAAGTCTGCCTTATTTGCCTTAAGACCCTTATTCCCTAGTGGAAAGTTATTAAAACCAAGCCCAACAGGCAAAACCACTCGATACCCATGGCCTCTAGTCTAGAGAGATTTAATCCTTTACTATTGGCAATGTTAAAAATGTGTCCTTTGAGAGCAAGCTGCAAGCAACCATCTAATTCGATCTCTAACTGAGTCTCAATAAAGCATGTGCAGACTGAAATGCAAGGGCCACCATCCGAAAATGATCCATCAGCCACACTTCTAAGATGACCCAAAACCTAAAATAGACACACACAAAGCAATTGAGAATCATCAATGTGCCTTTGTTTCATCGGCCACTGCAGCATCACCAAACCCGTACCTAACTTTCAAATAGAAAATTAAGGCCCTCATCTTAAGTCTCCACACCCTTATATCTCCTTGGACACTATGATTATGGAAGTTCTTAATCACAGCAATCAAACTCACCTGACCATCACTGACCACTATCTAGCCTGCGACATCTTAAAGCAAGTCCAAAAAATCCTAAAAAATCTAAGAAATGCCAAACTTTAAACTCTGGCACCACCAGAGTTACCTATGAATCTTAACTAAGCCATAGTATTAAACTTCCTAAAGGTGAGACGCAACTCCTCTTTAGTAGCCCCAAGATAGAAAACATAAGCCACCATATTCTAAAACCTAAAGCAAACCCTTAGAAAAATCTCAATCTCCTCATAATGCCACCATGGCAACAATTCCATACCAACCCAAGTTGAGTACTTTAACCTTGTCGAGTTTTTCAATCTATAAATGCATGTCTTCAAGGACACAAAAGTCATATGAAAATTTGCATTCACAAAGCAAATGCATGAATCCACCCTCATACATCCATGCAATCATCTATGGAATAGAAATTAGATGAAAGATCCATAAATTCTAAAACATGCATACATGCACATACATCATCTTTGTACTAGCATCTATGCAATCATATGCAATCATGCACTATCATGTATAAGTCTGAGCCAATGGCCTCACTGACACCTCCTAAAGCTAACTAGTACTTCCTCAAAGATGATCGACACCTCCTAAAGTTGACCAATGTCTCTTTGAGGCTAAATGATACCTTTCCAAATATAATCAATGAAGTGTGACTTCCACAGTCTCTTTGCTCCTAACAAAGTTCCTTTTAGCCTTTCAAAAAGGCCCAACCCCTCATATTCAAAAGCCCAAGTTTTTTTGGTGTAACTAATATCTTTTTAGAATCTGTCAAGCCAACTCACTATAGGCCGAGGCTCTCCTCTTATTAAAATCTTTTCAAAATCTATTGAGCCAACTCCCTACAGGTCAAGGCTCTCCTTTCGCTAAAATATCTTGCCCAAAAATCTCTTCCACCCATAAATGTCTATAAATGGTCATCTAGACATCCATGTGGTTCTTTTTCCATCTCTTTTATCCAAATCCATCAATTTCACCCATAAATGTCTGAAAACAATCACCTAGACATCTATATGGTTCCACTTTCTACCTTTTTTTACCCAAATCATCTTTACCCCCAACATTAAGATCAGACAGATAGCCTTGATTGAGATTTTCCCTAGATCATTTTTATCTCCAACATTAAGGCCAGATAGATAAACTTAATTGAAATTCACCAAATCTTCCTTACCTCTAACATTAAGGCCAAACAAATAACCTTGATTGAGATTTATCCCATATCATTTTTATCTCCAACATTAAGGCCAGATAGATAGCCTTGATTAAAATTCACCAAATCTTCTTTACCTCCAATATTAAGGCCAAATAGATAGACTTGATTGAGATTTACCCCAGATCATTTTTATCTCCAACATTAAGGTTGGATAGATAGCCTTGATTAGAATTCACCAAATCTTCTTTACCTCCAACATTAAGGCCGGACAAATAGTCTTGATTGAGATTTACCCCAGATCATTTTTATCTCCAACATTAAGGATGAAAAATAGCCTTGATCGAAATTCACCAAACCTTCTTTACCTCCATCATTAAGGCCTGACAAATAGCCTTGATTGAGATTTACCCCGTATCATCTTTACCTTTAACGTTAGGGCTGAATAGATAGCCTCAATTTCTGTACTTCTTCCCTTAACATATGAAGTTCCCTCATCGCTTCCTCATATTGTGCTTTCATTCTTACTACCTAAATGGGGTCAAGATCCTCCTCTGTATCTATCTCATCAAGTTTAGGCAAAGAGGCTGAAGCGGCATTAGATACTTCCCTTTCTCTAATAAGATTATGGATTTATGGTTATGGCATCTACATCCACAATCAAGCAACATAGCCCAACAATACAATAACACAATAATGAACATGTAAATCACAAAGATGAAAGAGTAACTTAATGTCACATCCGAACTTCTGAGATATGACGATCCTAGAACATGGAGAGATATAAGGTCAACCACGCCTATAGAACCCTTTCATGCATGGTTAAACACTGCCTAGGATTATACCAAAATATCATGCATTAACTTGAATGACCAATAATAAAGGAAAACTTTAACTAGCGGAAGAATAGTTTAAAAATACTATAAGTACAATCTATAAGAAAAATAATAATTAAGACTTCAAATTAATCATTAAATGAATAAAAACTCCTAGACCATCTAAGAGTGACTCCTGCATATTATAGTATGTAAATAAACTTGGACAAGGAAATTTCTAAATTGGAGTAGATTGTTTGAGCTATCACCTTGCCTCCTCATAATGCTCACCTAAAACCACACAAGAAAAAGGGGTGAGATAGATGATCTCAATGAGTAAATAATATAACTTATATAATAACACATATCCCTTTAAAAGGGTTTATAGTTCATAATTCATAGTTTGCAATTTAGCAAGTTTCGTAAAAATCAAACTTGTAACTTGTAGAGTGATGGCTTTTACCTTATTCACTTGAGCATGTAAGGGAGAGGTGGCATCATACCAAATTCCAACTCCCAACTTGTAAAGAAGCATAAAGCTTATCAAGCTCCACGACTAGAACTGCCCCTTCTAGCTGATATGGATACATTACCCCAATCCATTGGTTTAAGACTATATGTATGGGTTCTGATGATTTCCAATATCAGCACGAGGATTTCTGCATATAAGGGTTTATAGGTACCATAGCCAAAGCTCATGGCAATCACTTATAACAATAGCATTAAAGAATGCAATCATATGTGTAATAGTAGCAATAGAAGTTTAGCTTATTGAATAAAGAATAAACAATAGTGTGGTTCCAGAAAGAATGTAAGATAAAGCAACAAACACAAAGGCTCTTTTCTTATCATTGAATAGGCAATAATAATTTTAGACTAATTATCCTTTGGCAGCCTAAGCTTAACAAAGAAATCATGTAATTATAATTTATAATAGAAAGAAACTCTAGTTTCAAGAATCTCAAAGGTTCACATATCATGATAACTTGTACTGGTAACATGAACATAATGTTTACTCACCTTGTGGTTCCTTAGCTTCTAATGCTCGTAGCCTTTGCACTTCTAACAATTCCTAAGCTCTAACATAACATTACAATTCAATACTTAACATTGGCTTAACATCATGCTATGTTATCTCATAACTACCCTATGCACATATATCATTCTTATATACTTAGAGTTGCACTTAGAAATGCACTCATCACTTGTACATAATATATTGACTTTTAAGTCCTGTATACTTTGCCTTATTTGGATCAGATAAATTCATATAATAATTCATATCAAGACTTTTTGAAAGCCAAACACAATGAACCATAATCTTAATATCAATTTAATTTAACTTTTAACTTGTTACACTTAATACTTTCCATACATATCAACTTAACAAGCAAACCCTAAAAAAGTCATGTTTGTCTCCTTTAGGTCGAATTATACAATCAATCCTATTAGCAAATTAGGATCATTAATGCATAATTAACACATCATAAAACCCCATTCACATGGCACTTAACCATGTACACATATTAGCCAAACATGTCAATTAGGGTTTTGGAAACCTTATATATAAGGCCAAACCACTCTAGAAATTTTCTAGAGTTGCTCCTTCAATCGTCATGCAATTAAATCATGTACTACTCATATAAACATATCAATAATCACTAAAATGAATCTTACAAAAATTATAAGCCTTGGGATCCAAATCCCAACCTTGGTCGAACCATCATGACCATAGGAAACCATGGGTTTTCTTATTTTTCATACTTTCCCATCATTACAATAATATGTAAATGCGTAATTTAAACTAATATTTTTCATGTAAATATAACTAAAATTAGTTTAGGAAAAAAAAAACATACAAATTGCCCCCCCTCCCCCTCAAATGCATGTATGCATGAAAATTCTAACTTTTAGGTTTTAGGGTTCACCTTTGATGGATTTGAGAAAAGAGAGTTATGTTCATGGTTGGAAATCAATTTCTCCCTCCAAAACCAAATCTAGGCCAAATTTAATAAAGAAAAATTAGAAAATATATAGTCCCTTATGGATTACTCATGATTAGTTTCATAAAATTCAAAAATTACCTTGAAATGAGTGGAAAACTTATAAAGAATATCACAAAATCACAAGGTTGAGAGACACCTTGTTAATTTCAACCAAGAGAGAATTTTTAAAAGAAAAATTATGTAAAACCTAATGAAAATAGAATCGAGGCTACCCAAACACAAGGGAGGCCAAATTCTAGATGGGTATTAAGGTTTTGGATGCAAAATTACAATATTGCCATTAATGAGCTAGGTTAGACGTGCTTAGGTGTCTTGGGCTTTTGATGAATTAGATTTTTAATCCAAATTATGGGTTGATTAAAATGTATTAAAAATAAAATATTTTGCTTCTTATTTTCATTAAAATTCCCCCAAAAATATTTAATTTAAAATATTTTTAAAATGCTCATAAAAATTATTTTATGCTTAAAAATCGCTTTGTGCATGAAAATTCAATTTGTATGCATTAAATTAATTTATGCATATGCACTTCACAAAAATCACCTATTTCATGTTCATAATTCATATTATGTATATTAGAACTATTTTAGCAAGCTACTTGCTCATATCTCATATAGCACATGAAATTTCATGAAAGTACACACTTTGTCACAATAGCTCCATAATCAAACAATTTGTCATAAAACTCCTAGCAAGGGTATGGGTTGTTACACTTAACATATATTGTTATCGCAAATCTAACATAACAATATAATTCAACAATAATAGGAATTCCTGTGCTCCATGGTTTAACCTATAGTTCATATAATTATTAAGCCTAAGTAAGACTTAAACCTTTAGCTCTAATACTAACTCTGTCATGACCCAATTTCTAGGCTGTGACTGTCCTAGAGTTCAAGTAGAAATAAAGTTACCTAAACTTGTAGAACACTATTGATCCTATTATCATTTTACATATTCCATTTGGTCATCTTCCCTAAGATTGAAACCACATTCATTCCTCTTTCCCATTATTACTTTAACCATTCATTTATAACCATTATACTTTAGTGCCATCTTATGATCATGAATAAAACATTATTCATAAATGTTAACAAATACTATTCATACATTCTTACTTACTATCATAGATACACATATATAACAAATATTATCATTTGTTTACATTACTTTCTAACACAACATACTTTAATACTAAGCCTTTAAACCCTATGGAGCTCTAGATTTATTATCCTCAGAATGACATAAGCAATACAAAATATAGCACTTTTGGCAAGTCCCAAGCAAAAAAGCATAGCTCAAAATTTACCTTGCTGATGAATCACCCTAACCTAGAAAATTTTAAACAACTACTAGATGAGATAAGCTCAGTGAGTACATAATAATATAACATATAAAAAGTCATCACTTTGATTTATTCAAGGTAGCAATGGAGTAATGTTAATCAAAATTTGTCATATAGAACTTTAGAATGCATTTTATCATAAACAATAATGCCTTGGGAGCGAAAAGCTTCCCACACATGAATGTTAAAGAGTGGCAGCCTAAGCCTTGCTCACTGACGTGCATCATACTATACAAGACTGATTGGGCCTTGTGGTTAGGCATTTCCCCCTAACAGAGGTTGGGTACTCTCACCCTACCCTCGGGCTTATACGAAGTGCACAAGGTCTAATGTATTTCCTCACATCAAAGAGGATTTTTGCTCATTCTTGGGTATTAATGAAAAACATTCCAAGGTCTACAATAGGAATTTAATGAAAGATAGTTTGGCATATTAATCATTCTCATCATTAAGCATAACATAGGACCAAGGTAAGAGGCTTATCATGGTCAAATATCATATAAGGAAGATATAGATTTCCAAGGGGCTCATCAATCATTAGGTAACCACATATCAAATATCATTTCAAGTACATGTCAAGGGATGGTAATACAAGCAATGGTTGCAACCAAGAAGGCATGATTATATAATATTATTAAGTACTCATCTTAACTCCTTTACTCCTACTGATTGTTCATTTTTGATTAGTTTAATGTCCTTCACAGTCTTGAGCAATTTCATTGCCCTTGCCTTAAAGTTCTACACCTATAACATTTCAATTACATGATAATTAGTAACTAATGGTGTTACTAGTTATACCTTTTACTTCTTTTATTACTTTAACTTATAATAGAGATGTATTAATTGTGTCACATATATACTTATACTTATTATTTCTAAGCAATTCCAAGTTAAATTCCTCATTCAATTTCATGATTCCAAGTCTAAATCTTCTTCCATAAACCCTAAAATTTGAGGAAAACTATCAATTTCACTTTCAAACCTCAAATTAACTATAGATTCACCAAATTAACACTTAGACAATCAATTCCCACCAATTAATTTGAGTTAATTCACTCTTATTCATATGAACCCTAACTTATCCCACTTATGTTAAATTTAAGAAAAACTCATAATTCCTCATCAAATATTCAAATTAGTTATAGAAATATGAAATTAACATAACATATAACATATATTATCACTTAATTATCATAATCTAGTATTAGAACACAAAGTTCCTCTTTTAACTATGTGTATGCCTTTAAAGTTTCCAAGTCTTAAATCATGTTCTCAAAATTCATTCTAACACTTCTAAATTATTTTTCTTCATCTAAAATAACCATAGATGTACTCAATTAGAATTTAGAGCACTCCCTTAATCATTTACTAGGATTGGCCGAATCCTGCCTTTAGTGATAATTAGGTATATTTCATGATTCCTCTTCCTATCTTCCCATTAATCCTTTAATTATCTAGCCAAATCTCCATATCTCATCTAAAATCATCCAAAAATACATCTTTTGTATGTTCACACTAAGTTGGCCGAATTCTTCATATGGTGTAAAAGAGATTTTTAGGCAAACAAATTACTAAAATCAACCTTAGAACATAGAAAAGAGAAGATGAACATAATTCCTCACCTTGGTTAGCTTTGATTTGTTAAAGCTCTTATTGCAATTAGTGTAGAGAGAATCTCTTTTCTTATTATGAAACCTTAGTGTAGAGATAGGCTAAGTGTTATTTATAGGCTAAGTGTTATTTCATAACATAAAATTTGCTTATATATATATATGGGTTGGATGGTGAGGATTTGATCAAGTTAAATCCAACGGTTAAGATTTAATCTTAATGAATGGCTAAGATTGGATCAAGTTGAATGGCTAGGATTCTCTCTACAATAGTGATGTTCATCATATAGTGTTGGAGTACTCAAAATGAATCTAGACTTATGTGTAGAGAAGATGAGAGTTCAACTTGGTTTAGGATTTTGACTTGGTCAATTTTTGATGGCTAGCTTGGTCAAATTTTGTAACTTTTTCTCTACAACATATTCTTATTGTCTTGGGCCAAATATTTTTAGCTCACAAGTTTTGATGTTCACTAACTCTTGGGACCAATGGGCTAGCCATATCTTATATTGAGCTTAAGCCTTTGTTGTTTCAAGGCCCATTAATAAGTCCATTAACGTACTTAGAAATTTTCCTTTTAAATTCCTTTCTTTCCTTTCACTATAACTTTCAAATTTATGTTCTCTAACTTCTTTGCATACATCATTAGTTATCATAAGCACTCTATTTAATTCATTAGAGCATAATTAGTCATAATAAAATCATATACTATGCAAACAATTCAAATAATATCACAAGATTCCTAACTGATTCCTTTTCATTTCTATACTAAGCTAACATTCAAAAATCTAGTCTTTTAGCATCATTAGTAACTAGAATGAGTTATAAAATACTTGGGTATTACACACATGCGCGCGCGCGCGCACACACACATACATGTGTGTGTGTGTGTGTACTTACATACATACATATGTATGTATATATATGTATGTATGTAAGTGTATATATATACATGTGTGTGTGTGTGTGTACTTACATACATACATATGTATGTATATATATGTATGTATGTAAGTGTATATATATATATATGTATATATATATATATATATATATATGTATATATATATATATATGTATATATATATATGTATATATATATATATATATATATATATATATATATGTATATATATATATGTATATATATATATATGTATATATATATATGTATATATATATATATATATATATGTATATATATATATATATATATATATATGTATATATATATATATGTATATATATATGTATATATATATATATATATATGTATATATATATATATATATATATATATATATATATATAAATGTATGTATATATATATATATATATATATTATATATATATATATATATACACACACATGCACATGTATGTGTGTGTGTGTGTATATACACTTACATACATACATATATATGTGTGTGTGTGTGTATATATATATATATATATTACAATACAAAAAGCAAAATAGCGCAAACTAACCAACTAAATCGAACCAAATTGAAATTTCTCAGTTTGATTTAGTTTGGCTTTTATGCCTAAATCAATTCGGTTTAGATAAAATAAATAAAGTTTTGGTTATTTTAGTTTAATTCGATTCAAAAATCAAATCGACCGTTTGCTCACCCTAATGCACATTATGCTCCACTTTTATTTTTGTCTCCAATCATCTCCTAATTCACAAAATAGATAATTCAACTCAATTAATCATAAATTGTGTCACAAAATTATATATATATATATATATATATATATATATATATATATATAAAAGAGAATTAAAAGTAGGAAAAGTATTATTGGGGTAGGCTGCGAAAGAAATAGTAGGTAGCAGTGAATTAAAAAAATGAACGGGTCCCACTAGATAGTAAAAGTCAAAAAGTATCATATGGGAGAAATATATTGTGCAGTATGGTAAAGTATATAATGGCTCGAAGGTTACATTCAGAAATTTAGTATTTTGGGTTAGGAAAGCTATAACTAAATTTGGACTTCACTTTTGAAACTCCCTTCCTCTCTTTGTCTTCCTCCCTAAGATTTTAAAGTTTAAAAATTTGGGAAAAAAAGATTAAATTTCATTAATTTGTTGATAGGAGAATATATTCAGTAATATATAATGGAGAAAAAAGAAAACAAGAAACATTGAAAAGAACATAAACTTAGCACAATTTTATAAGTAGTAAAATTATTTTTAACTTAATTTTATGTTTAATTTGTATATTAAATTATAAATCATCCTTGTGCGTAATCTTTTATTAGTAATTGGAAATTATTTATCTTAGATATAAAATAATTTTATAATTAATGTTATTATTCTAAATAACAATAATAATATAAATTTAAACATATAAAAATAACATATTATTAATAAGCAGAAAAATAATTCAATTAGCAAAAATATTTTAAATGAATTAAATAGTTGATGGAGAATAACAATATGACAAAAAAAGAATTTGTGTTGAAAGATAGATAAATCCTAGAGATCCGAAAGTAGTACTATCAACTGAAAGTTAAGCTACGGTAGATCGAAAATAAAATTTAGAGAAAGCATGAACCTAAATTGATCTATTTAACAAAGCTAATGATTTTGATTGTACAAATGTCATAAATATACAGTAATTAATGATACAAATTTAAATAGGCTATATTTAAAGAGGGTTGTTGATATTGCATTTAAAGTAAAGAAAGTAAAATGTATGATTAAAAGAAAAAATTATACTATTTGAATTTCCTAATGTAGTGTAAAAAAAAAAAAACAAAACAAAACAAAATGTACAGTTAGAGAGATTGAATTTTTTAGTGATAAAAATAAGTAATATATACCATAGCGAGAACAAGTATCATACATAATAAGAAAGCTTCCAATGCAATTTTGTATTAAAATTAAAGCTTCCAATGCAATTTTATATTAAAATTTGTTCATACGAGATAAGCTTCCAATGCAATTTTATATTAAAATTTGTTCGTATGAGATGCCTTATTATACGACTTCTAATAGAAAACTTAACTTTTACAAAACCCCTTTTCTTTTTCTTTTTCAAGACACAAAATATATTTAAATACATGAATGATATGTGAATACTACTACTCTATTATGTAATGAAACAATATACCAACTCTAATTAAGATTTTTCACATTATAAAATCGAATTAAATCTTACCATTATGAACCAACCCAAAAACTTTTTTACAATTATTATACAAGTCAAATGCATGATTAAAAGAAAAACTAAATACCAACTCTAGTTAATATTTATCACATTTTAAAATCATATGAACTCCTATCATTATGAACCAACTAAAAAATTTTTTACAATATTATATTAAAGTAAAGTAAGTAAATTGTGCTATTTATAGGAAATATTATACTATTCTTATATCAAAATATAGTGCGCCAATAACAAAATGTACTGCAGGACAGATTGAATTTCTATGACATACCATATTATAAAATAAAGTAATATATACTAGTTTCAATGTAGCCAATGAGAGCAAATATTTGTTTATTAAAGTACAAAATTATATGAAATCCTATCATTATGAACCAACTCAAAAAACTTTTTAAAATATATGTATTAAAGTAAAGAAAGAAAAATGTTTGATTAAAGGAAGTATTATACTATTCTTATATCATAATGCGGTGCATTAACAAGAAAATGTACTGCAGGATAGATTGAATTTTTATGCAATATAATGAAATTAAGTAATATATACTACTTTCAATATAGTGAATGAAAAAAAATATTTGTTGTTAAAGTATAAAACCATATGAATTTCTATCATTGTGAACCAACTCAAAAGCTTGTTACAATATATTTATTAAAATAAAGTAAATAACATGTATGATTTGAAGGAATCATTATACTATTCTTATATCATAATATAGTGCACTAACAACATAATATATTGTAGGATAGATTGAATTTTTATGCCATACCAAATTATAAAACAAATAATATATACTAATTTTAATGTAGTTAGCGATAACAAATATTTGCATGTTAAAGGATAAAATTATATGAACTCTTAACATTATGAATCAAATCAAAGAATTTTTACAATATTTTTGAACTAAAGAAAGTAAAAAATGTAGGATTAAAAAGAAGTATTATACTATTCCTATATTATAATATAGTGCATCAACAACAAGATATACTGCAGGACAGATTGAATTATTATCTCATATCATGTTATAAAATTAAATAATATATACTAGTTCAATGTAGTCAGCGAAAACAAATATTTGTTTGTTAAAGTATAAAATCATATTAACTCATATCCTTATGAACCAACTCAAAAACTTTTTACAATATATATTTTGAATTACATTACAAACTGTGTGATTTTAAGGAAATAATAAACTACACCAATATCAAAATATAGTGCACCAGCAATAGAATGTACTGTAGGATAGATTGAATTTTCATCATTTTATAAAATTAAGTAATATATATTAGTTTCAATGTAGCCAGAGAGAATAATTATTTGCTTATTAAAGTATGAGATCATATGAACTTTTATTATTACTCAACTCTTATTATTATGAACCAACTCAAAAACTTTTTATGATATATAGTTTGAATTAAAGAAATTAAAATGTATGATTAAAGGAAACATTATACTATTCTTATATCATAACACAATGCAATGCATTAGCAACAAAATATACTGCAAGACAAATTGAATTTTTTATGCCATACTGTTTTATATAAAGTAACATAAACTAGTTCCAATATAGTGAGTGAGAACAATTATTTGGTTGTTAAAGTATAAAATCATATGAACTCCTATCATTATGAACTAACTCAAAAGTTTTTTAAAACATATGTTTTGAATTAAGGAAAGTAAAATGTATGATTAAAGAAAGCATTATACTGTTGTTATATCCTATTGTTGTGCATCAAAAATAAAATGTACTACAAAACATATTGAATTTTTATGTTATATAGTAAAATTAAGTAATATATACTACTTTCAATGTAGTGAGCGATAAGAAATATTTGATTGTTAAAATATAAAATCATATGAACTTTGATTATTAGGAACCAACTCAAAAACATTTTACAATACATGTATTAAAGTAAAGTAAGTAACATGTGCGATTTGAAGGAATTATTATACTATTCATATGTCATAATAGAGTGCATCAGCAAAAGAATATACTATAGGATAGATTGAATTTTTATGCCATACCGTATTATAGAATGAAGAAATATATACTAGTTTCAATGTAGCCAATGAGAACAAATATTTGGTTGTTAAAGTATAAAATTATATGAACTCCTATCATTATAAACTAATTCAAAAACTTTTTATAATATAAGTTTTGAATTAAGTAAAGTAAAATGTATGACTAAAAGGAAGTATTATATTATTCTTATATCATAATGTAATGCATTAACAACAAAATGTACTAAATGACATATTGAATTTTTATGAAATGTACTAAATGATAGATTGAATTTTTATATAAAATTAAATAATATATACTAGTTTCAATGTAGCTAGTGAGAACAAATATTTATTTGTTAAAATATAAAATTATATTACAACCTATCATTATCAACTAACTCAAAAACTTTTTACAATATATGTTTTGAATTACAATATAAAATTGTCTGATTTTAAGGAACCAATAAACTATATCTATATCAAAATGCACAGCACAAGCAACAAAATATATTGCAATACAAATTAAATTTTTTCTGTCACACCATATTATAAAATTAAGTAATATATACTAGTTTCAGTGTAGTCAGTGAGAACAAATATATGTTTGTTAAAGTATAAAACTGTATTAACTATTATCATTATGAACTAACTTAAGAACTTTTTACTATATATATAAAATGTATGATTTTAAGGAACCAATAAACTACACCTATATCAAAATGTAGTGCACCAGTAACAAAATGTATTGTAGGACAGTTTGAATTTTTGTGCCATACAATTTTATAAAATTAAGTAACATATACTAGTTTTAATGTAGCTAATGAAAACAATTATTTCTTTATTAAAGTATAATATCATTTGAACTCCTATTATTATTAACTAACTCAAAAACTTTTTGCAATATATGTATTAAAGTGAAGTAAGTAAAATGTATGAATTTAACAAACCATTATATTCATAAATGGCCTTTGAAGAACTAACATTTTAGAATCTTAAGATTTTAGGTGTGATTAAATGCCTTGTAGCTACACTTGGTAAAATATATTTGTATAATTTTAGAATATATGTTCTAGCATATGTTCTCCTTTCCTTTTAGGTGTGATAAAATATGTATAATATGGGTCAAATTTCCTAATTCACTTAAAATTTGGAAAATCTCTTTTCTAGCATTCAATTATGTGGTGCCAAATTAGGGATATTGGTTCTAATAATGTGATTTTCTTTTTTCTCTTTCAAGATGGGAAAAATGAAAACTTATGTAGTCTTTATTGCTTGAGTGCTTAGTTTTTATGAAAATTGGTATAGTTACAAAGCTGAAGTTAGCAAATTTTCCAATGTTGCTATATATTGTAAGTTTGATGATGTAAATGAGGCTTTAGCTATTCATTTAAAATTTACTGAAGACAAAGATTAGTGTTGTACGGTAATAAATCCTTTTTCATTAAATATATTTTCTTATAATGTCTTTGACAAACCCAACTGTCATGTAACATTTTTCTTCACTTTGTAGAATCCTGTGTATGATTATCCCTATTACAAATAGTGTATTAAGTTCCAAATTTCCAATTCTTGAAAAACTATAGGAAGTCATTTTTATAATTGTACAAATGTAGTAAGTGTAATCACTCTTTAGTTTTTCTTTCCAAATTTGTAGTCATTTTATTTATTTTTTCATTTAGGCACTATTTAAAATTTGTTATCTTGTATCTTAAGTTAGCTCAATGACTGCAATCATTTTGTATGGGTGATAGATTTATTGCTCCATATAGTAAGTATTTATTTGATCAAAAGCTATTTCTTTTTGTTGTTTGTAGGATGGAGATAAAGCTAGCATCTCTTAACCAAATGGTACCCTATCTGCTAATACATCAAGATTGGCTTCAAGAATTAAAGCCCTTGAAGTCGCACTTCTAGATGTAGAAAAAGAAAGAAACTTAGCAATGATGAAAAATAATATATAAGAGGACCTTGTGCATGAATTGGTTAACATGAACTTGAAGTAGAAATTACTTGTATTCATAATGATTGCTACTTTAAATATATTTTAAAGATACTGTACGAACTACTTTCTAGTAGTATTGACATTGAGATTGGCTTTAGGTGTATTCTTCTCCTCATGTAAAAGCTTGATGATGATGTTGGTAACATTGAGATGGACCTTCATTTGTGAGGAAGATGGTTAAAACTTTGTGAATGGCTAAGGATAAGTACATTTTTACCTATTTAGCATCTAAGTGCACTTAGATGAATATGTCTAAAATTTTTGGGACAATAATAGGAAGGTGAAAACAATGTCAATGTTATTAGCAATTTCAAACCTTCATATAGTACTTTTGTAGTTAGCTACAGTATATTATTTTAAAAAAAATACTACATTTAGTATATGACATGATTCATAGTAGTAGTTTCCATATATATCATGTTATGTAAATACTTTTAGCTCTTACATTTTTTATTCACAAAGTACATTGTCATAAGTCTTTTCAACATCTTATGTCATTATTTTGTCAACAGTTTGACTTATATGATTGTCAACATACTTTTATTTTCCTTCAAGTTCAAACTGCCTACCCCTTTAACTCTACATGTCACCTTGAACATTTGATTTCATATCAAATACTTCATATTCAAAAGTTAAAAGTACATGCAAATTTAAGATACATTTTCAAAAAGATAAATTGTTCCTTAGTTTCATCAATGTATCAATTTCCTAAGATGAGGAGCCATATCTTATTTCACCAACTATTTTTCTTTCCACAACTTGGTGATATATTGACTAACTAACTCAATATCCATTTTTAAAACCATGATTTCCTATTCTATCTTCTCCATTCTTACAAATGTATGTCTTGATTCCCATAAAGGTTGTAGATTGTAGATCATACATTTGTGTCTCATGTAGAGATGGTATGAAAATTAATAACATAAAATTCATTCTATCATGCTGTAGATTTTTTTTTCTAACATAGTACATTATACCCTTTAAATAACATAATATATCTCATAGGTTGTACATTTTATCTTAATTTAGTTTAACACATAATTGTATAAATTTTTTGAGATAAATTTCCATATTGATAGGTTTTCATATAAATTAATATTGTAATAAATATTATCTAGAGTTGGTGTGTCACATCCCAACTTTAGATACATGACGATCCTAGAACATTGGGAGATATAAGGTCACCCACACCTATAGAACCCACTTATACATATACAAATCATGCCTAGGATCATACTAAACCCCATACACTAACTTAAATGTCCAATAATATAGGAAACTTCAATATGCAGAAGAATAGTTTAACAAAATACTCTGAAAACATCTTATAAAGGAAATAACATTTAAAGTCTGAATAAAATAAATCATCAATAATTAATATCCTAAAATAAACTCTCGAAGCGTCTACTAGTAACTCTTTATAACACAGTATAATTAAAGACTTGGACAAGGAACCACCCAAGCAAAGTAGAAAGCTTGAGCCATTACCTTGCCTCCTCAAATTTGCTCACTTAGAACCACACAGGAGAAAGGGGTGAGATAGATGATCTCAATGAGTAAACAATATAATATTTATGATATCATATATCCCATTTTTCAAAGAAAGCCCATTTTCTATAACACATAGTCCATAATTTACAAATCATGGTTTCGCAGTTTCACTTTAGCAAGATTTTCACTATAACAAGGTTGCAGAAATCACACTTATAACACTTATTACCTATTAAGAGTAAATGACTATGCTAGCTCATTCACTCAAGGGAGAGGTAGCCTCATACCAAATTCTAACTCCTAACTGATAACTTATAAAGTCATGAAACTAATCAGGCTCCACAGCTAGAACCTCCCTTTCTAGTTGAGGTGGATGCACTATTCCTATCCATTAAGTTAAGACCATGTGCACAGGTTCCAATGATTACCTGCATCAGCACAAGGATTTATGCATAAAGGATTAGAGGTACCATAACTAGAGCTAATGGTATTCACATATAGCAATAGCACTTAAGGTAATAATAACATGTACCACAATAATAATAGCAGTTTAGCTTTTTGAACAAAAGATTCAATGGTAGTGTAGTTCCAAAAAGAAAGTAGGTATGGTGCAATCTCAAAAGGGTTTTTCGTATTATTGAATAAACATTATTGGTTTTTAGACCAATTGTCCAAGCTTAACAAAGAAATCACATAATTGAATTTAAAATGAAGTGAACTTAGGTTTCAAGAATTTTAAAGGTTCCTATTAACTTAATCATCATAGCTTACACTTGCAACAATAGCATAATGTTTACTCACCTAGTGGTTCCTTCGCTCCTTGTACTTGTAGCCGTTGAACCTCTAAAACTCCTCAAACTCTAACATAATATTTAATTCAATACTTAGTATATATTTAATCATTATGCTATTCTATCCCATAACTACCCCATGCACGTATAACATTCGCATAAACTTAGACTTGCACATAGATGTGCACTCATCACTTGCACATAACATATTGACTCTAAAGTCTTGCTCATTTAGCCTTTCTAGGCCCACATGAAAACACATTATAAATCATACCAATACTTTTCTTAAGTCAAGCAAAATTTCTGATCTTAATATCAATTCACTTTAATAATCATCTTAGTACACTTAACATTTCCATACATGTCAACTTATCAATAGCCTTTCAAGTGTCATGCCTATCTCTTATGCCCAATTCATTCAATTAATCTCCTCATCAATTCAAGATCATAAATTCATTATTTATTCATTATAAAACCTATTTCCATATTACCTAATCACATTTACATTGCAATCACAACATAAGGTTAAGATACCTTAAATATACCAAATTGTCTCTAGCCTTGTCTAGAATCATTCCTTCAACCAACATGCAATTTAACCATTTATCATTCATTCATCTATGCTAATAATCATTAAAATAAATTGCACAAAAATTGTAGACATTGGGATAAGAATCCCAATGTAGGTTGAATACCCCATAAAAGAGAAAAACTGAATTTTCTTATTTTTTGCACTTTCCGTCTATTACAGTAATATGTAGAAACATGGTTTGAACCAATATTCTTCATGTAATCAAAACAAGAATCATTTTGGAACATAAAAATGTAGGAATCAGCACATATATAGATCCATATGCATGAAAATTTTCAACTTTAGGTTTTAGGATGAAAAACCATGAGTTTTCTTGTTTATAGTATTTTTTGATCATTACAGCAATATGTAAACATGTGATTTAAACCATTATTTTTCATTCAATCACAAAAAATATCAGTTTAGAAAATCAATACACACAAATTTTCAGCCATAGATATTTCTTATGCATGAAAATTCTAAGTTTAGGATTTAGAGTGAAAATCATGAGTTTTTCTTGCTTTCTGCGCTTTTTGTTCATTACAGTAATATGTAAATACATAATTTAAATCATTATTTCCCATCCAAACATAACAAATATCAATTTAGAATTCCAAAACACACCAATTGGCAGCCATTAAATTTTGAAATCATAGAATTTTCCAACTTTCAAGTTCTAGGACGAAAACATTGAATTTCCTTGTTTTTCGAAACTTTTCGGTCATTATAGTAATATGCAGAAATATGATTTAATTCAATATTTTTCATCTAAACACATTAAAAATCCATTTAGAATACAAATATGCAAAAATAGCCCCCCCTCCCCCTCCCCCTCCTTTTTATAGTGTTTATGCATGAAAATTTCAATTTTGAGTTGTAGGATTCACCTTTGGAGAAATCGCGTAGAGAGGTTGGTGTTTTTGGTTAAAAAATTGATTTCTCCCCCAAGAATTCACCTAGGTCAAATTTTATCAATCAAAATCAATAAATATTTAGTTCAAAATAATTTTTTCCTGATTAGTTTCACAAAAATCCAATAATAAATTGAAAGGAAGGAAAAACTTATGAAACGGTCGCAAAATCGCAAAGTTTGAAAGTGTTTTGTGAATTTCAGTAGAGAGAATAATTTCGAGAGAAATTTTCTGTCAAAATAATGAAATAATAGAATGGTGGGTACTGGAATGAAGAGCTATCTGAATTTTCATAATATATATGTAGGGTTTTGGACAATTTTCAAGATTACCCTTAATGAGCTAGGGTTATGAGTGTTTTGGTGTAGTGGCTTTTAGGTATTTGGGCTTTTAATTATTTTTTGGGGTTGATTCTAGGTAATTAAAATAAAAATATTTTTCTTATTATTTTCTTTAAAATTTCCTCCTAAAACATTTATTTTAAAAATTATTTTAAAATACTCATAAAATTATTTTATGCTTAAAAGTCATCTTTTTGCTTAAAAATTCATTTTATGTAAAATAAATTATTTTATGCCAATTCACTTCATATGAATCATTTATTTCACAATGATAACTCATTTTATGCATATTAAAGTTAATTTAACATGCCACATACTCATCAATCACATAGCACATGAATTTCCATAAAAGCACATACTTAGTCTTAATAGCTCTATGTCAAGCAAATTGTCACAAAAATTTCTAGGGTGATTGTGGGTTATTACATCCTCCTCCCTAAAAAAAATTCATCCTTGAATTTAAATACTTACCTATACACTCTCAAATAGCTGAGGATGCTTCTGCCACATCTCTTCCTCGGCTTCCCAAGTGCACTCGTCCATCCTATGATTTTGCCATTGGATCTTAATCATGGGTATCTCCTTATAACTTAACCTCTTCACTTATTAATCCACTATGGCTATTGGTAATTCCTCAAAGGATAACTTCTCATCTATTATGACATCCAGAGGCGACAAGACATGAGATGGATCTGATACATACTTTTTTAACATGGAGATGTGAAAAACTGGGTGCACATGTATCATAGTTGGGGGTAGAGCAAGCTTATAAGACACTTCCCCAATCTTATCCAAAATTTCAAAAGGACTAATAAAATGAGCTTATAACTTTCCTTTCTTGTCGAATCTCATAACACCTTTCATTGGGGAGACCTTCACAAAGATGTGATCTCCCATGGCAAAATGAACATCCTTTCTCTTAGGGTCCACATAGCTCTTTTGTTGACTGAAGGTTGTTTTCAGCTATGAACCCTCAAATTTGCACCTCCTGATCCGACTGCAGCTTGACACCTACTGAGAATAGGGCGCTATGCATATGGCGGTCCCGCTAGCCGATTAGCGAGCAGGGGTCAAAGGGGCAGCGCCCCATAGAAAAATAAATTTCCTGAATCTTTTCTCCTCCAGTTCACTGCTTTTTAGTCACGAACCCACAAAATCAAGCAGAGCTCGAATCGGAGCTGAAACGGGACCGAAACGAACAGAAATGGATTGAGCCACGCAAGTGGCGCTGGGAGGCATGCATCTCGTGCTGCCGAAAAAAGGCTGTGCTTCTCCTCTGTCTGCTCTATAAATAGGAGCCTCCTCCAGCCTCATTTGGCACGACTTCCAATGATTTTCAAGAGATTCTAAAGCATTCTAGAGCATTTCAAAGCGATCGGAGCAATTTCGAAGCATACTTTCGTTCTTATACTCACATATTTGCCGCTTCTAGATCCAGATTCCAAGCTTCCTTTGAATTCAAGGTGGAGTTGAGATCCGGAGCAAAACTAGTTTCATTTGTATGAAAGCCGAGAAAAGCAAAGGTATAATCCCTTTCCCATTTTAAAATTCTAAATTTAGATCTAGAATTTTCTTTTGGTCTAAAACTGAAAAGATCTAAAAAACTTATTAATTTAAGGATCAGAATTAAGTTAATAAGCAAACCAACACATTTTTAAAACCCCTCCTTCACAAGAAGGGAGAACTGCGTGGGGTTTGATTCCTATTCAATAGGATACGCAAGCTGTCATTCTGAAAGGCATCAACTCCAAAAATCTTTTTATTAATATTGTTTTCCTTTTTATTTTGATTTATTCATATTAATATTTTACTTGTGATTTTATTTTTGGTTTATTTTGGGGAATGTGTGCTTTTCCTAGTACCCATAAGGGCTAGAGGAAAGATCCCCTTTATTTCATTTGTTTTGATATTGTAATAACTAAGTAAGATTTATCTTGCCTATTTATTATTATCATTCCATCACATCATATACATATATATGTTCATTCATCATTATATTTTTGTTCATGCATACACAAAAATTCAATTATAAGAGTTATTTTGCATTTCAAGCCAAACTAAAGAAAATAACATTTTCTTAACTGTGTAATTACCAAAACCTGATCCTCGAGCCCTCCTTGGTAACTCGTGGATTGGTGCACTTTTCAATTGGGATAAAAATCAAATTTTGGAGTCAACCGTGTTGGGTTTTCTTTAATTTTCCCAATTAAAATAAATAAATTAAAGTGGCGACTCACTTTTCAACCTTCAAAGTATAAAAATCAATTTTCTGAACTCACAGTGAGTTCCAATCGTGGAGTTTCTCCTAAGAGCATTTCGATCCCTCGGCGGACTGGACCGGTGCTTGGGCGAGGCCTCACATCAACTACTTTTGGATCAAAGGTACCTTTTCAATAGTCTCTTTAAGCAATTTTGGCATCTTTACATATTTGT
Organism: Reutealis trisperma; assembly: GCA_947687605.1. NCBI lineage: Eukaryota > Viridiplantae > Streptophyta > Magnoliopsida > Malpighiales > Euphorbiaceae > Reutealis > Reutealis trisperma. The sequence goes on along the minus strand of CANTUT010000134.1, from coordinate 35,119 downwards.
CTCTAGGTTTAATCCAACAAACTGGAGAGCGACATTTTCTCCCATACAATGCCTTATATGGTGCCATGCCAATGGATGAATGATAGCTGTTGCTATAGGCAAATTCAATCAAGGGTAAGTACTTATCCCAGCTACCACCAAAGTCTAAAACACACATTCTTAGCATATCCTCAACTGTCTGAATTATCCTTTTAGACTGTTCATCTGTTTGAGGGTGAAAAGTAGTGCTGAAATCCAGTTGTGTTCCTAATGCCTCTTGCAACTTTTGCCATAACCTGAAGGTGAATTGAGCGCCTTGATTAGAGATGATGGAGTTCAACACTTTGTGTAGTTTTACAATCTCATCCATGTACAATTGCGCATATTGAGCTGCAAAATATATGTTCTTAACTTCAAAAAAATGAGCGAACTTTCTCAGTCAGTCCGCTATGACCCATACAAAGTCATATCCTTTGGAGGATCTAGGTCAACCAACTATGAAGTTCATAGTGATGCGCTCCTACTTCCATTTAGGTAGCTGAATTTCTTACAGCAATCCAGAGGGTCTTTGATGTTTATACTTGACTTCCTAACAACTCAAGTAGGATGCTACAAACTTAGCCATATCCTTCTTCAGTCTAGGCCACCAATAGTTAGCTTTCACATCATCGTACATCTTGGTAGTTTTAGGATGAGCACAACAAGGTGTCTAAAATGCCTCCTTCAATATCCTTTCCCTTAACGCATCCACATCAAGCATACATACTTTATTTCCACACTTAAAAACTCCATCGAGCACTTCAAGCCTAGGGTTCTTTCCTTCTTTTGTCTCATCCTTTAGCTTAACCATGTGTGGGTCCTTATCTTGTGAAACCTTTATCTTTTCCATTAGCTTAGACTTCACTTAGAAATGAGCCACTAAAACTCTCGATCCTTTAATCTCCAGCCTCAAGCTTTAGCTAAACAACTCCTTTAACTCCCTCACGATTGGCCTCTTTCTCACTGTCACATGGGCTAGGCTTCCCAACCACTTATAACTCAAGGCATCTGCTGCCACGTTTGCTTTTCTAGGATGGTAGAGAATCTGACAGTCATAGTCTTTCAACAATTCAACCCATCTCCTCTATTTGAAGTTGAGGTCTCTTTGGCTCAAGATGTACTGAGGACTCTTATGATCTATGTAGATCTCACACTTCATTCCATCCATGTAATGTCTCCAGATCTTTAGAGCAAACACTACTGCAACCAATTCCAAATCATGAATAGGGTAATTCACTTCATGCCTCTTCAGTTGTTGTGATGCATAGGCAATGACTTTATCATTTTGCATCAAGACGCATCCAAGTCCTACTCAAGAGGCATCGTAGTAGACGGTGAACCTTTCCTCTCCTTTAGATAATGCCAAAACTTTAGCCAATATTAAGCACTTCTTTAGCTTCTGAAAGCTCTCCTCACAAGACTCTTCCCAATTGTACTTAACTTGCTTTCTAGTTAACTTGGTAAATAGGGCTACTATCTTAGAAAAGTCCTATGTGAATATGTGATAATACCCAGCCATGCCTAAGAAACTCCATACTTTTAAAATCATTGTATGCTATGGCTAACTTGCTACTGCTTTAACCTTCTTTGGATCAACTTAAATGCCTTCCTTACTCATTATATGTCTAAGAAAGTTAACAAACTCCATCCAAAACTCACACTTAGATAGCTTAGCATAGAGGTTGTGGTCCTGTAGTGTCTGCAATATGATCCTCAAGTGTTCTTCATGCTCTTCTTTACCTTTAGAGTAAATTAGGATATTGACAATGAAAATGATCATGAACTTATTAAGGAATGGCTTGAACACTCAATTCATCAAATCCATAAAAGTAGCAGGAGCATTCGTCAAATCGAATGGTAGAATCATGAACTCATAATGGCCATATCTAGTATGAAAGGCAGTCTTGCAGATTTCTTTTCCATAGATCTTTAGTTTATGATAGCCGGACCTAAAGTTGATCTTGGAGAAGTGACCAGCTCCTTGCAATTGATAAAAAAGATCATCAATCCTGGGCAAAGGATACCTATTCTTCATAGTGACTTTGTTAAGCTGGCAATAATCAATGCACATCTGAAACAAGCCATCCTTCTACTTTACAAACAACACTAGAGCACTCCATGGTGAACTACTTGGTTGGATAAAACCCTTGTTGAGTAGATCATACAGTTGCATCTTTAATTCTTTCAACTCTGCTAATGCCATGCGGTACGGTAGTATCAATATAGGCTACATACCTAGTAGCAATTCGATGTTGAATTTGATCTCATAGTTTGGGGGTATTCCAGGTAATTCTTCTTGGAAGATGTCTATGAACTCCTTCACCACTGGAATGCTCTAGTCTTGAACGGCGATCTCTTTATCAGCATTAATTACTTAAGCTAAGTAAGGTTGGGACCCTTTCCTTAACATCCTTCTTACTCCTAAAATTGATATTAAGTTTGGAGGATTCTCAATCCTATCCCCTTGATACATAAACTTATTCCCATCTTTTATTCTAAACTCAACCAGTTTCTCTCTACAGTCAATATGAGCCCCATGCTCATATAATCAATCCATCCCCATGATCATGTCAAATTCTAGTATATCTAGTTCTAGCAATTCTATGAGGAGTTTTCATCCATTAATATCTACCTCGCAATCCTTAAACATGTACCTCACTTCGATTACTTCTCCTAAAGGAGTTGATACTACTAAAGGTTCAATCATTAGTTCTTTATTTTCTACCAAGACTCTTAGAAAACATAGGGACACAAAAGAATGCGTAGCACCAAAATCAATCAAATATCTTGCACTAGAATTCTAGATAGGAATGATAACTGTGATGGTCATGTGCAAAGCACGAGCCTCTTATTGATTTAGGGTGAAGACATGCCCCTTTCGCCTATTGTTTAATATCGATGCATTCTAATTAGCTGGCCCTTTATTCTTTGCTCCTTGCGCTTGGGGTTGGTATGGTCTGGGTTGTGGAGGCACCAAGGTTGCATTCCTCATATTCCTTGTTTGAGGGTAGTCCTTAATGAAATGTCCCATTTGCCCACACTTTAGGCATGCACCCAAAATTCTTCGGCAAACTCCAGGATGCTTCTTTCTAAACTTGCCATGAGTAGGGAGTTCCTACTTAGCTTGACCATTCCATGGTCCAAGTGTTGAAGATTCCTTCCTTGGGCCTCCTCCTCCTCTATGTTATCCTCTATGACTCTTGTTCCTATGCTTCCCCTTCTGGTCCTGTTCAGCTCGTTTGATAATCTTTGCCTTGTACCTCTTCTCCATTATCTTGGCCTTATCTATTCACTTATCCAAGGTTGAAAATTCCATCGCTACCAATGAGTTGAACAGAGGTATGATTAGTCCTCTTAAGAATCGGTTGATGCGGCTCACTTTAATAGGAATAATATTGGCAGCGAATCTGCTAAGTCAATTAAATTCCTTTGCATAATATGGTACTGTCATTCCTAGTTTCTGCTTTAGTTGTTTGAACTGTAATGCACTATCTTGCATTTCTCCTTCAAGTAAGAATTGATCCATAACTTTTTGTTTAAATTTTATTGATGTAGGTGGGTCTTCTCCATAAAGTCGCTCCTCGATGTTTCTCTTATACCAATACCAAGCCTCTTTCTTAAGTTAAAGTCCTACTAACTCAATCACTCAAGCATCCGAGCAAGAAAATTGACGGACTAGCTTGTCCATCTTATCCAAAAATTCATATGGGTCATCTCCCTCTTTGCCACAAATGGTAGGTGGTTGCAGCTTCTTGAATTCTACTATAGTCATCCCTTCATCAGGTAGTCACTTCCTCTCCTTCCGAGCATATGCCACTACCACAGGTGGCGGAACTTCATTCCTCTCTTGTATTGGTGGCACTTCCCACCTTTGAGCTCACAGCTCCTCTAATTCCTTATGCAAGTCTCTCATTTCCTCATGCATAGCTTACACCTGCTGTGAAGATGCTTACTCAGTAGAGCCTATAGTTGGTGCCCTCAAATTGGATCTTTCCTTTAACCGTGGAGTTATAGAGGCAATATGCGATGTAGTGTCTAGTAAGGCATCCTCAGTTGCCCTAAAAGGCTGGGCTGCTATGCGAACCTTCTTTCTCAGAGGCATTCTGCTACCACGACAAGGGAACTTAGTACTATTTCCCTATTAACCCTTCTAACCCCATTATCATACTATCACATTTATCATACACTCAAGCTAAGCATTTATCGTGTCATGTCATATGTCACATATCATATATCACTTATCACATAGCATATATCATATATCTTAGCATGGGTCATGCATCATAATCATGTATCATATAACTCATAGCATCATAAATTCCCTTATCATATATAACTCAATCATGTCATAAGCAATAAAGAAACCACTTCATACTAAGTAACTAGGCAATCAAAGGAAATCTCATTCATATCATATAAAGTACTATGTCGTTATCTCGATCATCACTAATTACTCATCCTAGCCCTCATGTGTCCTCCACTAGGGCAGTCGAGAGCGACATGACCATTGCTGCCACATTATTAACAAAAGAGATCTCTATCTTATTAGTGACTAGTCAAAGACAAAAACCTCGATGGTGAGTAGTCTCCCCTATGCTCAACAATCGTTGCCTTAAGCTGCTCCACATCCTCTCTCAAGGCATGACCAAAAGCCTAAGATATCGATTTTCCTCTTTCAAATATGAGTAGTCATCCTCCAATTTTTGAATCTTATTATAAACCCAATCACTAACCAGCACTCCTCGGGGTCCTCCACCTCGTCTAGGTTCTCTTCCCTCACAGGGCGAATCACAGACATGACTCTTTCGAACATCTCCTATTGTGAGGCCTCACCCGAGCACCGACCTAGTCCACTAGAGGGAACCGAGATGCTCATTTGGGTTTAAACTCATGATGGAACCCTCGGGTTTAGATTGGTTGATTTTGAAAATGATTCTGGAAGTCGCCACCTTAATTTTATTTAATTGGGAAAACATTAAGGAAAAAACCCAAATTAACTCTAATTCATTAATTTTTAATTAATTTGCCCAAAGATAAAAATCACTAGTCTTTGAGTTTAGGGACTAAGTTTTTGGTTTTAAATAATCTAAATTTGGCTTTTAAATTTAATTTGACTTTAGAAAAATTGATTTCATGAATGACATTTATAAGATGATAATTGCAAATAAAATACATGAATATGGTATAACATGGATGCATATGAAGATTGATGAAATAATAAACATTCACAAATCAAGAAGAGTGTTCCCTCTAATCTTTAAAGATTTAGGGAAACCACATGATCACTCCTTAATTCCAATTAGGATAATTACATTGATAAAAAATGGGATGCCTTCTTTAGCCCTTATGGGATTCTAGGAAGACCACATATTTCCTTACAAATGTCATAAAAAAGATGACTAATTGCATTTAGGAAAAATGGAAAATAAGTTTTATTTAAAAATTTGGATTTAAATTCCAAACATACCTACGTACCCCATTTGAATAAGGTTCAAAACCCACGTTGTTCGCTCCACGATTAAGTGGAGGGGTTTACAAAATGATTAAAATGATTTTTGGATTGGAGAATGAATTTGATGAAAATACCTTGGATTTTAATGGACAAGATAGAAAAAGTGTTTTGCCGAACCGAAGTTTCGTTTTATCAGACCGGGCAAGTGGATTGATTAAGGAAAATGATTAGTGAGTGAATTAGTTAATTAAAATGATTAATCAATTAATCAAAATAGTAGATGAGTAAAAAGAGATTTTTTATTTAATTTTTAAAAAGGTAATTAATTAATTAAAAAGATTAATTAATTAATTAACTTGTGAGTTATTAAAAAAAGATTTTTAGTTAATTAAAATGATTAATTAAAAAAGATTTTTAGTTAATTAAAATGATTAATTAACTTGGTTTTGGTGAGGAAATTAATTAATTAAAATGATTAATTAATTAATTAGAAAGTGGATGGAGGGAGAAGAATAAGGAAAGTTGATAGATAGCTATCAATATCAACTTTGGTGTGTTTTGAAATGAATGAGGGAGGGCCTATTTATAGGCAAAGAGATGTGAGAGTAGTTTTGGTAGTGAAAATGTTAAAAGACCATGAGAGGTAGGGCTAGAAAGAGCTGGAAAAATAGGCTGGGGGTATTTTGGGGCGGTGGGGCCCGTGCCATTAGAAGCACCGGAAGGGTCGATGGTATAGCTCAGGCCAACGCCAACGCCACTTGCGCCTCGGTACGCATGCTGGCTGGATTTTTACTTTTTCGCTCGACCAAGTTTTGGAACTTCTAGATTAGTTTTTGGGAGTTGCACAGGTCAAAAAAATTATCGGTCAGTGTTGATAGGTTCAAAATTAATTTTAGAATATTTTAACAGTTAGTTAGGGACAAAATCTAGTCAGTTTTGAAAAATATTGTCTAGTACAGGAGGTCCAATCAGGGTAAGATAGGCCTCTAATTCGCCAAAAATATCTTGGTCAACATTGGTGGGTTCAGAATTAATTTTAGAGGTGTTGAAATGAGGGTTTACAACTGCCTCCTCATTAAAGCTATCTATCAGTTAGACAGTTTTGATGAGAGTGAACCTGAAACATTGGTAGATTTGAGTTCGAAAAATGATTTCGGTTATAATGAGATAATTTTCATGAATTTTGAAACTTGATTTGACCATTTTGGGATACTGGTGAATTTTCAGGTTCATAATTTTCTGGTTCCTCTGATGTAAAAGCTACATTTTTTTTGTCTGAAAATAGGAGAATGAGGTGTCTATAGGTAGATAAAAATCTCACGAACACATAGAAACTTTCAAATTGATTCCAAATTGATATTGGTTAAAAATTTACTTTCATGCAACTAAATAATTATAGAGCACTTTTTACTATGTGCTATTTCATCCTTATATACCTTAAAATCCAATAAATAGCTAACTCTCTCACTCACTCTCTGCAACACAAATCCCTCCTCTCTTACTTTGCTCACAAACATGAGCTCTCTCTCTCTCTTTCTCTCTCTTTTTTTACATAATAATACTAGTAATAATAATAAAAAAAATTATTTCTTTTTTATTTCTTTTTTATTTCTTTTACATAATAATACTAGTAATAATAATAAAAATTCTTTTTTTTTTCTTATATTCATTTATTTATTTTCTTCACTTATCCTCTCTTTCTTTTCAGATTCAACATGTTGCAACAATGGCTTCCTCATCCGGATGCACTATCGTGCCCTTTACTATCGAACTTTGGGGTCAACTTTATTAGGCACCAAAGGATAACTCCGATCCATCACTGTTGCTCTAAGACCCTTAAGACCATGTCTCATATGACGGGAGCATAGTGGTCAGTGTTTCACTTACTCCCTCTAAATTTGTTTTTTTTAGTCTAACAATACACACATTTGTTCCTATTGATCCATTGCAAACAAAAACTATCTGAAATTAGGGCGGACGACATAATTTGGATATGGTGATAAAATTTCTTGCCACAGGGGTACTGCCAAGAATCTTCTGGAACTAACAGGCTTCATCGACTTTTTAGAGTTATGGACACTTGACTGTGTCAATATGAATCTGATAAAGGCCTTGGCTAAAAGGTGGTGGGATACCACCAATACTTTTCACCTACCTTACGGGGAGATGACATGCACCCCATTTTACCTCTATGTGATGACAGGGATTCGATTTAAGTCTCGACCTCTTGATATGTGCAACGATTGGCAAGAGAAGTACACTAAAAGAGAGGTCACTAATTTGATTGGTTTTGCCCCTCCCCTGGAGAGCACCACTGTCAGGCGCACAGTCCTTCATAAGAAGTTAGAGGGGCCATCCTCTGTAGATCTTGTTCCTGAAGTGGCTCTCGCTCGCTTGTGTCTTTTGGTCATTATAGGCTGCATTTTTACCCATAACATGAAGGATATGGTGGATCTAAATATCTTAAAGAGCTTAGTCCAGATAGATAGGTGGGTCGAGTATGACTGGGGAGGCACTGTCTTAAGTGCCATGTATTGGGACATGATAGACCTATCTCGTAGGCATGTACTGTCCCTTAGTAGGACAACACCAAATTGGGAGGTATACACCATGCTACCGGACTGTATCTTTTGTCATATGATAGCATTTTTTTTCTTTGTTTATGACTCCTTTGTGTTATAAATGTGGGCCTATGAGTACTTCCCATTCACCTCCCTCTGATTGATCGAGCAACGAGTAGAAGACTTTCCAGAAGGGAAAAGATGGGTGGAATTGACAAGATCTCCCTTGCTCGCATGGTATCTTGACATATAGAGTCTTCTTTGACCAGTTGCCTAACAATGAGGTATTCCTTCTTGTCTTTTCATTCTTTTGTCGTTACTTTCTATGATATGCTTATTGGTTGCTTACGGTAGATCGCAAGGCCTTTTAGAGAGAGCATCTTGTATGCCCCCTTTATAACTTTTATAAAGGGCCTTTCCTGTAGAAGGATGCTGTTGCGATCCTCTTATTTTCACCTGTATTATCTAGGCGAGAGGTTGAACTTTCAGATATTGGGGTCATGGCGCGTGCCTAGCCCTCCACCAATGGACATACGCTTCAGTTTAGACATCTGAGCTACCCCGATCTCTTCTTTGGTAGGGAGGCATACTGCTTTCAGCTCCCCAACTCTTCCTATGATGACTTCTGCTAGTAGTTTCTGATGCGCATTGTCATGCCACATGGGCGCTCTTCCACTACTCCTAGCATTAGGAAAAGGAGTATCCCCCCGGCTATTTCTAAGGCTCTTAGTGCTAGTACTTCTTAGGGCTATGCTCAAGGAATGGGTCATAATGCAGGTCCTAGCCAGAGTTCAGGCTTGATGGCCTGGGATATAGACTACCACCTCTCTAAACATATTCCTTATTATGGGGCAAACGGTACTATGAGGATATGGATGGTACCCAATATTGTTCACCCTGGAGTGCAAGATATTGCTATTGGCATTAAGGTATGTCTCTATTCTCTTGATTTCCCTACATACGGAAAGGATCCATGGGTAGGGTTTCTATTGCATTTGTGCCTTTTGAAAAAGATTCAAAATATCTGACACTCTTTTATGCAAATCCCTTGGGAATTTGCTCATAACACCTATCGGATGTCCTAGCGAATGGAATTAGCCATGGGTGGCTTACTTACCTATCTCAATATGTTAGAATCCAGGGGGTAGGGTGATGAGGATACCCATTAGAGGTGGAGGAGAGGAAACCGGCACCAGTGACGAGGCTGCTAATATAAAGGCTCATACTAACCTTCATTTTGCTTTTTCTTTTCAGATGACTGTACCATGTTTATTTATGACTATGCATGTACTTTTATGTTGTACTTTTGTCATGTATGCATGACTTAACTTCTCTAATGCTTCTTATTTCATCTTATAGGCATATCTTATAAATGCATGTTTACAATTGGCAATGGTGAATGTATGCCATGGATGCAAGTTTACACTTAAATGCATGTCCTATGACTTGTTTCTGTTGATTTACAGCTCTATTTTTCCTCATTGTTCCTAACATTTTCTAATCGAGAAATGTTCCATAAAACTTTACTTCAAATTTTCTATCCTAAAGAGGGAAGAAAATGATTAAATTTTTTGCTTCGCAGGATCAAAGAACTAAACTACGGCATTTCAGGCATGATGAGTGATATAAAACAGCAACATACCACCAAAGTATCCAGCAGTGCCGCTTCAAGTTTGGGCCCAACGGCAAAGCCGTTAGCAAAGAAGCTTTTTGACCTCTTGACTTGATGTGACACCTTAGGGCCTATATAAAGGCAGAACCTTTGAAACAAATTTGTCCATTCTTCATTTAAGAGCTAAAACTTTGTCCATTTGTTGACTTCCTCTTTTTTTGCTCGGTTTTTTGCTCTTTCTCATTCTCTTTTCACTTCTTTTTCACATGGAGCCATATTTTAGTTCTTACATGCACATGTGGACAAGAAAACTCGACAAAATAAATGGAATAAAATTGGGTAGATATGGGTTTATGGCTATGGTAGCGTTGAGAGAGGTTCGAGTGGACTGGGATTTTTTTAGAGCGTGTTCTTGGTTTTGGGATCTGGTGGCCCGATTCTTTAAGTTTGGTATGGGTATGGAGGAGCTGTGCCCCACATTTGAGGAGTTTTATGCCATACTTAGCAATGATCCTGAGGCAGCCCTAGTAATACCTGAGTTCAGAGTTGGGCACTATAGAGTTTTTAAGAATTTTTAGCTTTGTCGGCAAACACAACCAATCGGATGGTGGTAAAGGGGTAGGTGAATCTGACTATCGTTATTGAGGAGTTTCATGATCTCAGTGACTAGGGTGATGTAGGGATACAGAGACTTAGGATGCGAGCCTTGGTTTTTTGCCTGACAGCTAGATATCTGTTCCCTGGCTTCATCAGTTAGGGAGATGCCAAAGCAGCAGGTCTAGTACTATAGATGGAGTAGGGTCACTCTATTATTGGGACCATATTGGCAGAGACACTATTGAGTCTCGACTACTTTATTCAAGGATTAGAGAGATGGACTGTATATCCAGTAGTGCTTCAGGTGAGAGAAAGAAATTTGTCAGTTTCTATCCTTTCTAGGATGGATATTTTATGCATATTTGAATTTTATTTTTGGCTTACTTTGTAGGTATGGTTGATGGACCACTTGAAGGTGGCTGTTGCTCTAGCCAAAAGTCCGTATATAGCCATTCAGTATCAGATACAGCCTATCTTGGTTAGGCATGGATCAGTCCGGTAGTGGATGGGATGGCTGATAGAGCTTGCCCCAAAGGACATACTTTGGCATTGCCCATGGTATGGGATTAGGTCTTAATAACGATGACCCATGGGTACCAGGTGGTCTATTTGCTCAGTTTGGCATGGACATCATTCTACTAGGGTATGAAGGTCTTAAGACAGATGGGTCAGACTCAGGACATGCCCCTAATTATGCCCTTTTTAGAGTTTATACAAATTACAGCTCCCATTGCCAGAGCTATCAGAGGAGGATGGATAAGGAGCTTTCATGCAGTGAGACCAAAGGTTGGTTTTGGTACTACTGAGAGGTACCGCAGTTAGTTGATTGAGACCATCTGGCTAGTCGAGAGAAAGCACTAAGCTGCATTACTCAAGGAGACTAAGAGTGATGAGACGAAGGAGGCAACTGCTAGAGGAACTATTGACTAGGGAATGCCGCTAAGATAGGGGAGGTGACCCGACCTAAGAGAGAGACTAGAGGTTCCACAGGAAGACTGACTTTATAAGCTGTAGTGGTGACTTAGACTATGGTGGAGGTGACTCGAAGGACTGTTACTGCAGTTAGACATGAGGGAGACACTACTATGGTTGCACAAAGGAGGGTCATAGCAGTGAGTGCATAGAGGCAGACTGTTGTCACTAGAATACAAAGGAGAAATTTGACTTTGACACAGGAGAGGGCTATAGCTAGTAGCTCAGGAGGTACTGACCCTCAGAGGAGAGTTTTAGACAAGGCTTCAGGGAGCAGCTATAGAGTTACTAAGACACAGGTTAGACTGGCCAGAGTGATTGCTAAGAGCAGTTCTAGTATTATGAGCACTCTAGCTACTAACGTTATAGAGGGGGACTCAGAGACTAGGATTAGAGATGTGACAATTGAAGAAATAGTGGCAGGATCTGATTCTAAGGGAGACATCCATCCTAGGAGGAGGAGGAGGAGGATTGACTAGGTAGAGGCTATTGTCTGCCTATTTTTTTAGTGGTTATTCTGACACGAGTTGCAAGTTTCTTTTTTTTACACTCCTATAAGCTGATATGACCACAGGACAAGCCGTAGGTATAGATAGAGGCCATCCTTTTTGCGATGATGGATTATATGCTCTTGTAAAATCTAATTAATATTATATGAGATACCTTTATTTTTGCTCTAATTTTTGCCTAAGCCACCCTCACGAGTTTTCAACTTAGCGAGCATTTTCTTTTCTTTCTTTATCATTTATCATTATTTTTTGTTTAGACTAAAGAACCAAATGATGCATTAGGTGTAGAGGAGATGCAAACAAAATATTTTCACATAAAGCTTTGGACAGCACCCGAGTTAGGCTGCCTATGTATCCCCTTATAGTTATCATTATCATTTTTGTTATTTTCAGGGAGAATCAAGTCCATGAAGTTTTGATTACATTACTTTAAACATAAAAAAGATAGAAAGAATGCAGATGTAGTCTTCAAACAAAGTATCTCTATAGTTGTTCCAAATTGTAGGAATTGGAGAACTCATTTTCATCCACATCTACCAGAATGGCACTCTGCTAGACAAGATCTTCTTAAGTACATATGGCCTAACCTAGTTTGGTCTGAACTTTCCCCTTGGATCATGGATTGGGGCTTTAATCTCTTTCAGAACCAAATTCCCTTCTTCCAAACCCCTATCCTTTACCTTTTTATTAAAATGTCAAGCTAGCCTCTATTGGTAGCCTTGGATTTTGTACAAGGCATCCATTCTTTTCTCATCAATAGCATTTAGTTGCTCATGATATCCTTTGATCTAGTCTACTTCACTCAACTTGCTTTCCTTTATTACCTTAACATATTGAATTCGCATTTCAATGGGAAGTATAGCCTACATTCCATAGACCAAGGCATATGGGGTTGCCCCTGTTAGAGTATGAATGATAGTTCTGTATTTCCATAAAGCAGTGGATAGTTGTTCATGCTAGTCTCTATACTTCTCAATGACTTTCTGCAAAATGGTCTTAATGGTCATATTGGCAGCCTCAACTGCACCATTGGTCTGTGGTCGATAAGGAGAGGAGTAGTGATGTTGAATCTTTTTTGTCTGGAGTAAGCGGACTACCTCCTTTTGAAAGTGAGAGCCATTATTCGTGATTATTTTGAAGGGGTTCCAAACTGATAAAGGATATTGGTTTGGATGAAGTGCGCCACCTTCTTTACATTTAGGACTTGATATGGTGCTGGTTCAATCCATTTTGTAAAGTAGTCTATGGCCACTAGAATGTACTCCCACTACTGGACTTCGGGGATATCCTCCCAATGGAATCTATGCCCTAAGTAATAAAAGGCCATGGTGTTGCTATCAGATTCAGAAGGACAGGGGGCTGATGTTAGAGTTTGGCAAAGATCTGACATTTGTGACATTTTTGCACACACTTGGCATAGTCCTTATTTATGGTTAGCCAAAAGTAGCCCATATTAGCTATCTTTCATGCCAAGGCTACACCATTCATGTGTGGGCCTTCCTCTCTGCTATAGGCCCATTCCATAATTTACTGGGCTTCTTCTTCAATCACACATCACAGGTGGATGTTGTCCCAGGCTCTCTTATATAATACATCACCATTAGGTATAAAACTAGCATACAACTGCCTTAGGGTTCTCCAGTTTGCTTTCAAGGCCACTTTCATATACTTACCATTCTGGATGTAATTGAGAATTTCCCAAAACTAGGGCTTAGCATCAGCTAACTAGAGATTTATGCACATGATATAATATCTAGGCTGCCCTTTTACTTCGATGACAGTAGGCCTGTGTATCTCATTATCGCTCATGTCGATCATTGAGGCTAAGGTGGCTAGAGCATCAGCGAATTAATTATTTGCCCTTAGCAAGTAGTGAAAGGAGAGTTCATGAAAATTCTCTGCCAGGTCATTCAATCATTGATGGTAAGGAACCAAATGCTCTCCTTTAATTTTCCAATTTCTAAGGGCTTGGGAAACAATGAGGTTAGAATCATCGTAGACCTCTAAGTAATCTATTCTCATATTAATGGCCACCTCCAGACTAGCTATGCATACCTCATATTCTACTTCATTGTTGTTACCTCGAATGCTAGCTTGATCACCATAGGAAAATGATCTCCTTTAGGGGTAACCAGAACTATGCTAGCTCCGTAGCCTTTACTATTGGACGTACCATCAAAGAATATCCATACTTCAGGATCTATAATCATGATGTCCTTATTAGGAAATTTAGGCTCAAATATCTCATCTCCCATAAGGGCAACAACCAGCTGGTCAACAATAATACTTCCTTTAACCTCTTTTCTTGGGACATATTTTAAGTCAAATGCTATAAGAATTGCCATCCATTGTGCCATCTTACTACCAAGAATTGGTCTCTCTATATGGAATTTCAAAGGGCTCTTGTTAGCTAGCACATGAGTGGTGTATGAGCATAGGTAATGCTGGAGCTTATGGCATACCCAAACTAAGGTTAGGCATAATTGCTTAATCTGGTTATACTTAAGCTCATGAGCCAACATACTTTTACTCAAGTAGTAAATGGCATTCTCTTTGTGTGAATCTGGAGCATTTTGAGCAAGCATTGCACCTATAGCTTTTGATGTTACCGATAAGTAGAGCAACAATGGTTGACCTAGCCTTAGAGGCTGCAATATTGGCAGGTTCAATAGGTAGACCTTGATTCTGTCAAAGGCTTTTTAGCATTCTTGATTCCATTGCTTAGAGGCTCCTTTCCTTAGTAGTTTGAAAATTAGCCCACATGTATCTGCCAGTTGTGCAATGAAATGGCTGATATACTATAGGCGACCCAAGAAACCTCTAATCTCCTTTTCAATTTTAGAGGGAGGCATTTCTATAATTGCCTAAGACTTAGCCGAATCTACCTCTATGCCTCTTTAGCTGACTAGGTGGCCCAGAAATGCACTTGAAAAGGCACCAAAAAGGCACTCAACTGGGTTTAACTTGAGGTTATACTATCTGAGCCTAGTGAAGAATCAGTTCAGAGCTTCGAAATGACCTTCAGAGGTTTCAAACTTTATGACCATGTCATCCATATATACCTTGACATCCTTGTACATTATGCCTTAGAATATAGTAGTAGCCATTCTTTGATAAGTAGCCCCAGCATTCTTCAAACCAAAAGACATTATCTGATAGTAGTAGGTGCCCCATTATGTCATAAAGGATGTCTTTTCCTTATCAAGAGAGGAGACATAGATCTGGTTGTAGCCCGTATAGAGATCGATCAATGAGACCACTGATGCACCATCCATGCAGTCCATAAGTAAATCAATAGGAGGCAAAGGGAAATTATCCTTTGGGTAGGCTTTGGTGAGGTCCCTGTAATCAACACACATCTTGACCTTTCCATCCTTCATGGGAATAGGCACTATGTTGGCCAACCATGAGGGGTAAGTGATAGGTTCAATAAACCCATTATCTAACAACTTGGTAACCTCCTCTTTGATCTTTAGAGACCATTCTACCTTCATTCTTCTCAGCTTCTGCTTTACAAGCTTCACATGCTTGTAAGTCAAGATCTTGTGAATTGTTATGCTCGGGTCTACCCCCACCATGTCCTTGGGCTCCCATGCAAAATAGTCTATGAACTCATAAATTTTTTCAACTAATGCCTATGTGTCAAAATATGCAGATGCAATATATGTAATTTTAGGATTCTCCTCTGTGCCATAATTGATTGGTTCTTTGTCTTTTTCATTTTTTGTTTCTTTTTTATTTTCTTTTTTAGATTTCTCATTTAATGATGAGATAGATGATGCAGAGCATAGAGAGTCAATAAAGTAAGCAAAAAACTTGTTCACTTTATTGAAAACAAAGGTCCTATCATTATGGGTTACATCATTTTGAAAGGACAAGCCTAGGAGACAGGTTACAAAATTGAACAAGAAAGACTGAAAGGTCTCCACAGACTCACATTCGGACTAAAGGGACTCATACTCAGACTCAGACTTAGACTCAAAAGACTTAGACGAGGACATAACAGGACCGGTGCTCTTCTTGAAATATCAATTATTCAGCGATGCTTGGGATGGTTGAATGAGCTTGGTGGGATCAAGTTCTTAGTGGTTAGTGATCATGTGGATGGTCTCAAAAAGAGAGGTCTCCATGCTTACTTCCCAATCCTCCTCTAATTAATATATAGGCTCACACTCCTCTAGGTTAAGCCTAATATCAAACAAAATTTCAAAACTAGGGATCAGTTTCTTAAAAATGGGACAGAACCATGGTTCAAAAAAGCCACAGTAGGAGAAATCTTCTCCCTCTTTCATAAAATACCCATTAAGAGTTTTGAAATAGGGGCACATAGGCCAATCATAAGTCTCACCTTTCCTTTTGGCCTTAGCTCTCAGTTTGGTCCTTTCCTCCAATTCTGCAACATCTTCAGGTTTGGGCATATAGCCAAGACTAAAAGGAAGAGTGGCAGTGGGATACTTAGGAAATTGGGTGATCCCTTGTCAGTTTCTTCCAAGTCCCAAACCTGGAAAATAATCCATTTTCTTCATTATGTTATCTATTACCACATTACTATATGGATCAAAGTCGAAAGGAACAAACTCTTTACCTTCCCCTTAAATGAACTAGATGGTATAAAATGAGAAACCAGATAAAGGAATGGCAGATGGTTTGGGATTAATTTCTAGGATTGGCATAGATCTAGGAATGTCACTCTTCCCATGTAAATAAGCTTGGACAGTTATGATATTTGTACCTTAGGGAAATTTCAACTTTTGGTGCCAAGAGGAAGGGACTGCTTTCACTTGGTCGATCCATGGTCTACCAAGTAGGAGATTGAAATAGGCCAGGACGTCAATCACTTGAAATGGGATTGGCATTATCACTGGTCCAACTATGACATCAAGATTTGCCACTCCTAAAACTTCCCTCTTGACATTGTCATATGCTCTTACCACTTGGTCTGACAGAATGAAATCTAAAGCCTCTAATCCTAGGCAGCTGGCTACCTTTAATGGACATATGTTCAAAGCAAACCCATTATCTACTAATACCATAGGCACAGTTTTGCCTCGGGTCATCACTATGATGTAGAGAGCATGGTTGTGATTTTCTTCTCCATAAGGGATATCATGATTACCAAAAGAAATGGTCATGGATTTGGCAATGTTAGTTAAAGATGCCATGAGGGTCTCAGGTGAGATGTCAATAGAAGCCTAACATTAGTTCAAGGCCTTGCAAAGAGCTTGGCGATGAGGGTAAGAGGACTGGATAAGGCTCCATATTGATATGTTTGCCTGAGTTTTCTACAATTGTTTGAGAATGGGGTCATCCTCAGGTTCATTATGGGGTTTTAATTTCTCAATAAAAGGAGGGATAGCATGACTTACTAGGTTTGAAACTGCAAGTTATGGAGGTGGTGGGAGGACTCTTTTGCTCTGAGTAATTCCATCGACTTTGGTGACAAAGTCATTTAGATCAAGTACACAATAATAACCTAAAGTGGGGTAGATGAGGGAGAGAGGATCAAATCCTAGTTCATCAGAAGAAACAAAGTTGACATTTACCTGGTGGTTAGGCAAAGGATTTGTGGTGATGTTGGGTTTAGCTCTTAGAGCAATGATATCCCCACAGTCCATTAGGTCCTGGATTCGATGCCTTAGAGTCTTACGAGCATCCGTTTTATGCCTGAGCCCTTGGTGATAACCACTTCGCTTGTTGGCATTATAGTTCATAGGCAAAGGATTTGGGAGTGGTCTTAGCTCTAAGGGTTTGACGAGGTGGGCAGGGCTTCCAGGGCCTTCTTATAGACAGTGCTCAAAGGTATTCCCAATTCAGAAAAACTTCTTCTTTCTAATCTCATGGGTTGATGGTAAGAGATAGTATTAATCTCTCCTTCCTTTTGAGGGGTAGAATGAGTGCTATTGGAGGTGAAATTGGTGTTCTTGCGGTATCTCGAACTTGAGGATTCATCCTTGATTTGACCAAACTAAATTAAATCCTCGATTTTAGAGGCTATAGCTATGAGAGCCTTAAAGTCTAAGAGATACTGGGTTTGCAAGTGAACTTGGTACTAAGGGAGGAGATTCTTCACAATGATGTCAATTTATTCTTCCTTAGATGGACGGTTCATCATTTGTGCTACTTTTGCCCTCCACCTTGTAAGGAATACAGTGAAGGATTCTATTTGGCTTTGTTTAGTGGTTTTTAGATCTTGTCAAGTGATATCTACCTCAATATTATAATGGTATTGCTTGACAAAAGCATTGCAAATGTCATCCTAAGTTTTCTTATGATTTTGGTCCAGATCTAATAACCATTTAATAGCAACCCCAGCCAATGACTGTTGGAATAATTGAGCAAGGAGCTCATCATCCACACCAAAGGGTCTCATGGCACCCACGTATATCTTAAGGTGGGTCTCGGGCAAGTGGTGCCATTAAACTTGTCCATCACAGGCATTTTGAATTTAAGCAAAACCTTGGCATTTGGGAAGAGAGCAAGAGAGTTGACATCTATCATGTCCCCATGCCTTTTAATATTCTTGATGGATCATTCTATGGTTTCAAGCTTCTCCATTAGTCTTTTGGCTTCGGGAAAGCTAAAGAAATCCCTACTTTGAAAAGGATTCATAGTGGGAGTAGGAGCAGTGGCATTCATATGCAAAGGAGGAGAGGTGGGTGTTTTAGGGGCTTTCTCCTTATCGGTGAGATTGATAATGGGGGTAGTGAAAGTGGGGACATGGCTGGTCCCAGCTTAGGTGGAAGTAGGTTGAGTAGGAGGAGGAGCGATGGTTGCATTGGTCATTTCTTTGACCTCATTGATGATGGATTGGCATTAGGAATTGAGAGCACTAGTGAAAGTGGTAGACTGGGTGTTAAGAGCATTAGTGAAGGCGTCAACCTGGGTTTCTGTAATATCCAAGGTTTCCCTAACCTATTAGAGTTAGCAATGGAAATACTATAATGTCTATATAATGCACCATTCAAGGCCTTCCTAACATAATAAGACCCATAAGAACATCATAGGAAGTAATTTTAATAAATAATGTGGCAATAAGTAAAGAATGTAATCAATTTTGATAAACACCCTTATGATATAGTGTAAGTCAAATCGAGTTTGACTTAATGTGACTATGTTAATAAGTTATTTGAAATATGAATCTAAAGTTCTACTGAATATGTATTCACATCTCCTAAGACATTGGGTGATGATGCTAGTGATATGGGAATTTGAATTCAATCAAAGTTACAATGGGATAATGGAGGTCGAACTTAGTTTGACCCAATGAGCTTATATAATATACATACTTGAACAATGTTATTGAAGAGTTAGTAAATGGGCAATATGATATGTATGGAATTTATCTAATAATGTCTAGAGTGTGTAGTGATATTGAAGGTAGAAATATATGTGTTAAAGTGAAAGGAAGGAAATGGAAAATGTATTAAGTACCAAGCTTGAAACATGCATTTAAGGATCTGCTAATGGGCTTTTAGGGTCAAAGGCCCAAACCCTTTGGATGGCCAGCCCATTGGGCCTAGGAGGATGCAACATCCAAATGGTGAATGTATAGTGGTCCCAAGGTAGAAGACAAAGCAAGTGTAGAGATCAAATCTTGGTGGTGTAGCTATTAGTCACCAAAGTTGACCAAGTCAAATGCTTAACCAAGTGGATTTCTTGATTTTTCCTTTGCATAAGCCAAGTTTTTATTGGAACACCTACCACTTGGGATAACTATCACTATTGTAGAAGCAATCCTATCCCTCCACCTTGATGCCATCCTAGCCATCCATCAAGATCAAATGCTAGCCATTGGATTTAACTTGATAAATCCTCACCATCCAACTTAATATATATATAAGTAAAATTATGTTAGAGAAATTCATTTTAACCACTTTCTCTATATAAAATCCTCCACCCTCTCTCTACAATTCTCTCCATCTCTCTTATAACGAGAACTTCAGAAAAAAAATCAAAGCTAATCAAGGTAAGGGATTATGTCTATCCTTTCACTACACCATAAATGGCCTATAGCAACACTAAAAAAATGTTGCATCAGGCCCTAAATATGTTGCATCAAGCCTACAGCAACACTTTTCAGGAGTTGCATTTATGGCTGTTGCTATTTTAGCTACGACAACACTTTCCTTTCCCTAATGTAACACTAAAAGAAGTGTAGCAATCTTTTGAACTAGTGCAACATTTTTGACTAAAAAAAATAAAGCATCAATTTTCAAGAGCAAATGCAACACTTTTCAATACAGACATTTAGCAACACTCTTTATTCCAATGTAACATTTTTTTCCAATTATTTAGAGCAACACTTAGCAATATCTTTTTGTCCAAACGCAACAATTTTTCTATTTAAAAATGCAACACTTTTTTTTAGTGTGTAAAACAACATTTACCCTAAAGCAAA
>CANTUT010000134.1:0-10000 GCA_947687605.1 Reutealis trisperma | reverse complement strand
TTTCTAACAATGCTTTACCTTAAAAGTATTGCATTTGTTATTCTTTTTTCTACTTCACTACAATGTAATACTTTATAAGTGTTGCATGAACCAGAATAATGCAACATTTTTACAAAAGTGTTGCATTAGATTCAGTCCAGTGCAACACTTCTAACAAAGTGTTGTATTAATTTTTGATTTTTTACTTTTTACCATATCTAATGCAACGCTTTACACACAATATTGCATTATACTAAAATTAATCATATCTAAGATAACACTTTTGAAGCAACATTTTTAATTTGTGTTACTATAGGCCATTTATGGTGTAGTGTTTCTTTTTATGTTTTAAAGTTGATTTTGGTGACTAGGTTGCTTGACAAATCTTTTGTGCACCTTATATGGGGAATTTCAGCCATGTTGGTGTATGACTATAGAATTGTTCTAAATTATGATTGATTACATTTATGGGTGCTTTAGATGAAGAGTAATGAATTAGAAGTGTTAAAGTGAACCTTGGAAGCTTGGGTTAAGATTTAAACATCTTAAGGGAACTTGAACTTTTCGTGCTAGATATTGATAATTGAATGATTTTATGGGTTTTATGTTATGCTAATTACATAGTTCCATGATTAATTTGAAGATTTGATTATTGGGTGGGGAATTAATGGTTTTCCCCAAATTCTAGGGTTTATGGGAAATTTGAGGATTTTAAGTATTGAATTTGAATTCATAAAATTAAAGGGAAAGTCAAGCTTAAGAATGGAATTAGATGATTTGTATAATGTTAGTTTTTAAATTCAATTGATAGAAGTGACTTTCCCCAAAATTAATGAACTAGACTATTTATGGAATTTAATGGTAGAAGTAGAATTGATTCTATTAAACATTGGAATTTGTTTATATTGTTTGTACTAAATGTCAAAATGTGAGATTTAAAGGAAAAGAATTATCCCTCCTACAATGTATAGCTGTGACCATTTAAAGAATGACTAAGGAAAATGTTAAGATTAGTAACGGGTATATATGTAGCATATCTTGACTTTAATAATGATTGATGTGCAATTGAATTGCAAATGTGTAGAGTCTAAAGACAAGGGTAAGGATATTGTCATAAGTGTGAAGAGCACTACTAGCCTCAAGAGTCAAGTGTAATAGGAGTAAAGGAGTCCAAGGTGAGTACTTAATAATATATCATAACTTGTATTGTATGTCTTTATTGTTCAAACCATGATCATTGAAACATTCCAATGCCTTAATGAGTTTGAATTGTCTATTGAACAATGAGCCTTTAAATTGATGCTTCTTGATGATAATTGATTATTGTAAACCTAGCATGTTGAATTTGTGATATGTTCATTGGATTCCTCAATGTGAACCTTATACGAATTATCCCATTGGAAACCTATTGATAAGCAGAAACCCCTTTTTAGTGTGGGAAAAGACACCAAACCTTATACACTTGGTAAAGCTTGTGGGTAGGGTGAGAGTACCCAACCTCTGTTAGGGAGGAATGCCTAACCATAAGACCCAATCAATCTTACGTAATGTGATACTTGTGAGTGAGCAACGCTTAGAACGCCACTCTTGAATTTATATACGTGGGTAACATCCTGCTTTTATGAGTGGGTTATTTTTGCTAATGATACTATTTCCAACTTAAATGAGAAATTGAACCTAATGATAACATTGATTGAAACTGTTCCATTTCTACAAAAAGCCTTCTTGCTATTGATTCTTGTACTCACCATGCATTTATGTATATATGTATGCATTTTGTATTATTATGTGCTTACTGAGTCTTATCTCATTCTCTAGTGGTTTCAATTTCTTAGGCATGATCGATAAGTCAACAAGATGAATTCCAAGCCATGTTCTTCTGCTTGGAAATCATTCGGTAAATTACAAGTGTCTTGATTCTCAATTTTTGAAGACCACTATTTAGAGCTCTATGGTAGTCAAAGGTTTAATACTAGAATGTTACTGGTTACATGTATTATAAAAATTGTTGTATTATTATTATGAAATGTATGAATAATGTATATTGAGTTACTAATATGAAATGAAATCCTAGAAATCTTACAAGTTGTGATTATAAATGGTCTTATAAGTTAGTTAAGAAATGGTAAACAAGTACTGGTAACAAGAAAAGGGTATCAGGTTACAGTCTTAGGGTAAGGTATATGAATGAGATTATAGGTTAAGTGGGTTCTACAGGTTTAGGTGAACTTATGTCTCCCTATGCTCCAAAACCGTCACAGCTTTAAAGGCGGGTCATGATAGTTTTGAGGGCAGTGGTGAGTGCAGTTTGAAAGATTTCCTCTTGTTTCTTAAGGAGATTGGTGAAGAAGGTGTTCATTGCATCTTGGTCAAAGGGGCTAGAGGTGTTTGCCATTGGTATCTTAAAACAGAAAATAGACAGAAAACTGCATAAGAAAACAAAATTGTAAAGGAAAAAAAAGGAATAAATGTAAAGGTGTATTAGGAAAGGATTCCTTCCACAGGGTTGCTCATGAGGTTTACATGTTAACAGGGTGGGTGTGTGAGGTATTTTAGGGTAACAAACCACCGATTTAGGTCTTTGACATGTTTTACCTTATCAAGTTTCCCATGTACATATGATCATGACATGATGTGTACCGAAAAAGGTTTCATGAACATACAAGAGTATCAATTATTACAGTATATGGAACCTAAGGTAAAAGGCTAGGGCGCTTATATGCACAAGGGTGAAGGGCGGTTTGTTTTAGGGGTCCCCGTCCCACTAGAGCATCAATATACCTAATTACATGTGAGGCAAAGAGCCTCATTTGGGTCCAACAGTACTAATTGCTCATTACACCACCGAAATAATCAAAGATTCATCGTGAGGTGGAATGCTTTTGCTATCTCCCAGCATACGCAAAGAGAGTTGTTGAGATAATGCTACTTGCCATCCAAAAGTTTTCCTAAAACTAAGGTTAGGCAAGGAGCCTTTATTATGCAAAGTGATGCTTGAAATTCAAATTATACTTAACGAGCCAAATAGAGATTACTTTGGAAAACTTTTCCTTAACCAAATAGTAATCCTCTTATTTTCCTTTTTATTTCAAAAAAATGGCAATTAGTCCCTAGTGGAGTCGCCAGCTGTGAGGCCTCGCTCAAGCACAGGCCCAGTTTGCTAAAGGGAACTGGGATGTTCATTTGGGTTTAGACTCACGATGGAACCCTTGGCTTCAGATTCGTTCATTTTGAAAAAGATTTTGGGAGTCGCCACCTTAATTTTATTTAGTTAGGAAAACATTAAGGAAAAAACCCAAATTGACTCCAATTCATTAATTTTTAATTAATTTGCCCAAGGATAAAAATCACTAGTCTTTGAATCAAGTTGAGTTCGAGGACTAGGTTTTTAGTTTTAAATAATCTAAATTTGGCTCTTAATTTTAATTTGACTTTAGAAAAATTGATTTCATGAATGACATTTATAAGATGATAATTGCAAATAAAATACATGAATATGACATAACATGGATGCATGAAGATTGATGAAACAATAAACATTCACAAATCAATGAGAGTGTTCCCTCTAATCTTTAAAGATTTAAGGGAACCACATGATCACTCCTTAATTCCAATTAGGACAATTATATTGATAAAAAATAGGATGCTTTCTCTAGCCCTTATGGGATTCTATGAAGACCACATATTCCTTTACAAATATCATAAAAAAATGATTAATTACATTTAAGAAAAATGGAAAATAAGTTTTATTTGAAAAATTAGATTTGAATTTTGGATTTAAATTTCAAACATGCCTACATACCCCGTTTGAATAGGAATCAAAACCCAGTAGTTTGTTCCACGATTAAGTGTAGAGTTTACAGAATGACTAAAATGATTTTTGGTTTGAAGAATGAATTTGATGAAAATAACTTGGATTTTGATGGATGAGATGGAAAAAATATTTTGCCTGATCGAAGTTCCGTTTTATCGGATCGGGCAAGTGGATTGATTAAGGAAAATGATTGGTGAGTGCGTTAATTAATTAAAATGATTAATTAATTAATCAAAATAGTAGATGAGTAAAAAGAGATTTTTAATTTAATTTTTAAAAAAAGGTAATTAATTAATTAACTTGCGAGTGATTAAAAAAAGATTTTTGGTTAATTAAATTGATTAATTAACTTGTGAGTGATATAAAAAAAATTAGTTAATTAAAATGATTAATTAACTTGTGAGTGATTAAAAAATATTTTTAATTAATTAAAATGATTAATTAGCTTGGTTTGGATGAGGAAATTAATTAATTAGTTAGAGAGTGGATGGAGGGAGAAGAAGAAGGAAAGTTGATAGATAGCTATCAATATCAACTTTGGTGTATCTTGAAATGAAGGAGGGAGGGCTTATTTATAGGCAAAGGGATGTGAGGGTAGTTTTGGTAGTGAAAATGTGAAAAGACCATAAGGGGTAGGGCTAGAAAGGGCTAGAAAAATACATTGGGGGTATTTTGGGAACTGCAGGCGGGGCGGTGGAGCTCGCACCATCGGAAGCATCACTAGGGTTGACGGCACCACCTAGGCCAATGCTTGCGCCACCTACACCTCAGTGGGCATGCTGGCTGGATTTTAACTTTCTCACTTAGCTAGGTTTTGAAACTTTTGGATCAATTTTCAAGAGTTACAGAGGTCAGAAAAATTATCGGTCAGTATTAATAAGTTCAAAATTAATTTTAGAACATTTTAACAGTCAGTTAGGGATAAAATCTGGTCAGTTTTGGAAAAATAATGTCTAGTATAGGAGGTCCGATCAAGGTAAGAAAGGCATATGATTGCGCCAAAAATATCTTGGTTAGTATCGATGGGTTCAAAATTAATTTTAAAGGTGTTAAAATAAGGGTTCACACCTGTAACAATCCACACTTATCCCAAGAGTTTCATGACCAATTTACTTGAATTTAGAACTATTAGGACTAAGTGCATATTTTGTGAAAATTCATGTGTTATGGAATTGATGGGTATGTGGCACATTAGATTAGGTATAATATGCCTAATATGAATTATTATAATGAAGTAAGTGATTTATATGAAGTGCATTAGCATAAAATAATTTATTTTACATAAAATGAATTTTCATGCAAAAAGACAATTTTTAATCATAAAATAATTTTATGAGTACTTTTAAAATATTTTTAAATAAATATGTTGGAGGAATTTATTAGCCCCAAAATGCCTAAACACCCAAAAGCCCACTACACAAAAATACTCTTAACCTAACTCATTAAGAGAAATATTGGAAATTGTCCAAAACCCTACATATATAATAAGAATTTTGGCCAGCCCTTCACTCCAACAACCACCATTCTGTTTTTTCATTATTTTGGCAGAAAAATTCTCTCAAAATTATTCTCTCTACCAAAATTCACAAAATACTTTCAAACTTTGCATTTTCGTGACCGTTTCATAAGTTTTTCCTTTCCTTTCAATTTATTATTGGATTTTTATGAAACTAACCATGGGAAAACTATTTTGAACTGAATGTTTACTAGTTTTTATTGATAAAATTTAGCCTAAGTGAATTCTTGAGAGAAACCAATTTTTCTATCAAAAACACCAACCTTTCTACGCGATTTCTCCAAAGGTAAATCCTACAACTCAAAATTGAAATTTTCATGCATAAGCACTGCTAGGGGGTGATTCCTACATATTTGTATTCTAAATGGATTTTTGATGTGTTTAAATGAAAAATATCAAGTTAAATCATATTTCTACATATTACTATAATGACTGAAAAGTTTTGAAAAATAAGAAAATTCAAGGTTTTTGTTATAGAACTTGAAAGTTGGAAAATTCTATGATTTTATAATTGAATGGCTGCTAATTGGTATATTTTGGGATTCTAAATTGATATGTGTTATGTTTGGATGGAAAATAATAATTTAAATCATGTGTTTACATATTATTGTAATGAACGGAAAGCATGGAAAGCTAGAAAACTCATTATTTTTACTCTAAACCCAAACTTAGAATTTTCATGCATAAGAAATATCTATGGCTGCCAATTTGTGTGTATTGATGTTCTAAACTGATATTTGTTATGATTGAATGAAAAATAAATCACATGTTTACATATTGTTGTAATGACCAGAAATAAGAAAACTCATGGTTTTTCATCCTAAAACCTAAAGTTGGAAATTTTCATGCATATGGATTTAAATATGTGCCTATTCCTACATATTTATGTTCTAAAATGATTTTTTTTTTATTACATGAAAAATTTTGGTTCAAACCATATTTTTACATATTACTGTAATAGACGAAAAGTAAGAAAAGTAAGAAAAGTAAGAAAAATTCAAATTTTCTCTTTAATAGGGCATTCGGCCTACATTGGGATTCTTATCCCAATGTTTATAATTTTTATGTAATGCATTTTAATGATTATTGGCATGTACGAAAGAATGATAAATGATTAAATTACATGTTGGTTGAGGGAATGACTCTAAACAAGGCTAAAGACAATTTGGTATACTTAAGGTATCTTAACCTTATGTTGTGGTTGCAATGTGAATGTGATTGGGTAATATGAAAGTAGGTTTTATAATGAGCCAATAATGAATTTATAGTCTTGAATTGATGAGGAGATTAATTGAATGAATTGGGCATAAGAGATAGGCATGATACTTGAAAGGCTATTGATAAGTTGACATGTATAGAATTGTTAAGTGTACTAATATGATTGTTAAAGTGAATTGATATCAAGATTATGACATTGTGCTTTTATAATGTGTTTTCATGTGAGCCTAGAAAGGATAAATGGGCAAGACTTTTAAAGTTAACATATTATGTGCAAGTGATGAGTGCACATCTATGTGCAACTCTAAAATATTATACGTGCATAAAGTAGTTATGGGATAGGATAACATAATAATTAAATATATACTAGTATTGAATTAAATATTATGTTAGAGCTTGAGGAGTTCTAAAGGTTCAAGGGCTACGAGTACTAAGAGCGAATGAACCATAACGTGAGTAAACATCATATTTCAAGTTATAAGTGCAAGCTATCATGTTTTATGAACCTTTGATATCTTGAAACCTAAGTTCTTTTCCATTTTAATGATTTCTTTGTAACTTGGGTTGCCAAAGGACAATTGGTCCAAAATCATTTTTGATTATCCAGTGATAATACCTTTGTGATTATTGCCCTAACTTTATGTTTTTCTAGAACTACATTGTTGTTCATCTTTTGTTAAATAAGCTAAACTTCTATTGCTATTATGTTACATGTGATTGTATCCTTCAATGCTACTGTTACCTTTATATGTTATGAGTTATGTGTGAACATGGTAGTAGCCTTCACTTTACATGTTATGAGTTATGTGTGAACACAACAACAACCTTCATTTTACATGTTAAGAGTTATGTATGGACAAGGCAGCAGCCTTCACTCTATATTATGTTACAAGTGGACAAGGTAGTAGCCTTCACTTTATATTATGTTACGAGTGGACAAAGCAGTAGCCTTCACTCTATATTATGTTACGAGTGGACAAGGTAGCAGCCTTTACTCTATATTATGTTACGAGTGGATACGGCAGTAGCCTTTACTCTATATGTTATGAGTTATAAGTTGATTTTTGTAAACCTTGTTAAATCGCAAGCCATGAACTGTGAATCATAAATTATGAACTATGAGCTATGAAACCTTCTAGGAGATATATGTTATTTTATAACTTGTATTGTTTACTCATTGAGATCATCTATCTCACCCCTTTTCCTTGTGTGATTCTAGGTGAGTATTATGTAGAGGCAAGGTGATCGCTCAAGTTGCCTACTCCGCTTAGGAAATGCCTTTGTCAAAGTTATAATAATACCATGCTATGATGAGTACTTAGAAACTTTGGGAGTTATTATAGGTTCTTTATTTTAGAATATTATGTTGGTGGCTTTATTGGCAGTCTTATTATTATTTTCTGATACCAACTTTGTCACATCCTAACTTTAGAGACATGACGATCCTAGAACCACAACAAAAATCCACTAATTTATTGATGGAAAAATCTGTCAGTAACAATTAAAAATCCATTAGTAAATGAAATATGTCATTAAAATGATGCTCAGTAACTCATCAGCGACGGATAAAACAATCCATCAGTAAATTTACTAACAGAATTCGGTCAGTATTTTATGGCAAAAAGATCGGTAATTTCATTCGAAAAAGATCATACATATTCATATTTCGTCAATAACCCGTTGGTAAAAACAAAAATTCTTTAGTAATTGATCGGTAATTCATCATTAAAATATAATTAAATAATATTTTTGGTCAGTAATCTGTCAGTAAAATAAGTATAAAAAATAATATTTTATGACAAAAATGGTCGATAATCCATCAGTAATTTTTAGCCAAAATGATATTTTATTTTTACGGTTAGTAATAACCAGAAAAATAAGCATAAAAAATATTATTTTATGTCAAATGGTCAGTAATCCATTAGTAATATATAAAAAAATAATTTAATAGCCATTTTGGTTAGTAATCTGTCAGTAAATTGGAAAACAATTTTTTATAAATTTTTTTATATTTAATAAATTAATTTTATAAAATATATATTAGTTAAAAAATTATAAATTAATATATAATGTGAATATCAAAATTTTTCATTCCATAAAATGTAATATTATTTATAAAAAATGTAATATACTATACACCATATAAATATTACAAATAACTAAACTAAAAAAATAGTTAATCTTGCTCCTGAGCATCATCCTCCTCGTCGCCCTCGGCATGATGCTAGCCATACTCCGGATCTACTATATACGTATCAGTAGCAGCAATAGAAGCATCTCAAGCTGAAATGTGCTGATCTGAAGTAGTACAAGCCAGTGGTGGAACAGGTGGAGGAGTAACACCACCAGCAAAGTATCTAGAGAAGAACTGTTGCATTTGCAGCTCGACCTGCTAGTAGACCTACTCCTAGATTGTCCGCTGCATCTCCTCCTGCATCTGAGCTACTCGCCTATCAATCTCATGCTGCATATGCTTAACTGTAGGCAGCAATGGAGGTGGTGGAGCTGAGGAAGAACTGGCTTCGTGATGTTCAAATGTGTGAGCCATCGAACCCATCCAGTAGACTCGTCCATCTCTCGGCCCAAAATAGCTCTGAAGTATAGCTCAAACTCATCTACATGAGCTGGCTCAGTGGATCTGGGAGCTAGCTGGGACATTTACTCGCGGAGGTTTCTAAGATCCTCCTGTTTTTTTATATAATAGTAGTTAGCATTTAAAATTTATAATGTACTTTAATACGAAAATTGCTAATTAAAACTTACATGAACTTGCTAGGAGTGCTAGTCGACAAAGGTTTGTCGGTCTTCCTTCCTCGTGTGGATGCGCACGAAGATCTCCTCAGGAGTAGGGTTTCGGTCAAGATCATTTCTCTGTTAAAAATTAAAAGTATCATCCCAAAATTAGTAAATAAAAAAATTATGAAATTAATAACTTAAAAAATAAATGAATTTTTAAAGTACGTACAATTTAATTACTTATTATAAAAAAAATGGACATCCTACCAATTTTCATATTTCGTAACTTAGCTTTGCCTTTATAGAATATTTTATTTTTTTATTTGCATCTAACTTTGGCTAGATTAAATAACATATCTTAGGGAGGGTACGGAGGGTACACTTTTATTTAAAATAGTGTTGGTGATAATGTTTTTTTTTTTATTTAACACATTCATTATTGAATTTTTCCAGGAAATATCTTTTAAATAAAATATTTGAATTAATTTGTGAAAATACTCTTATATATATGTAATATAGTTCTCTTTTCAACAATAATATTTTTGAATTCTCAAATATGAAAAAAAAATCTAACTTTTTAGAATACAGAAACTATTATAAAAAAATTTGTAAAAAACTGAATTACTTAATTACTTATTATAAAAAAAATCGACATCTTACTAATTTCCTAGCATGCTCCGCAGCAAGGACCAGACCCTCCAGTATGCTTAGATGGTCCACTCATTAGACACCTTTAT
>CANTUT010000133.1:187500-218359 GCA_947687605.1 Reutealis trisperma | reverse complement strand
AGAATCAAAACAAGAAATGCTCAAATAAACAATCAAGGTAATTTCAAAATCTTTTGCTTTTTATCAATGCTTCTCTCCCTTAATATATGCATATCAATATTTCAAATATCTCTCCCTTTCTGTTAAAAGGAAAGAAATAAAATAGAAATATCAACTGAGAAGCAATGTAAAATGTACACTCCCCCTTATTCAAACAATGAAAAAAAAACGAATCTCCTCCTTAATATTTTCATAATATCAAACATTAGGAGATTACCAAGATTGCCTTGTTGAAACTTAAGCGTTAACTTGTCCTCTCCCTTTCTTACATAATCAAGGAATGTCCAATAAAAGTAAAAAAATTCTTCAATAATCAATAATGTATTTAACTCTCCCTTTTTTGTCATGAAAATATCATGAGGAGCAAAACAATACTTCATATGGCAAAAATATATCAAAATACTGTAAAATGTGCGAAGTTTAGGAATAATCAAATATTTAACAAATCAAATAAGATATTTGATAATAAGCCAAAATGTGCAAAGTTTAAGAATAATCAAATATTTGATAAATCAAATAAGATATTCAATAAAGATAAGTCAAATAGAACCTATAAAATAATAATTCAATGCAAATTGCCAAACTATACTAGAATATGTAAACCAAATGTATCATAAGTTTAACCAAGACATAAACAAAATAAGCTATGTACCAAACCAAACATAAATATGCCAAAATAAAAATGCACCAATAATAAACAACCTATAATTGTCATTAGAAAACATAGAACATATGAGTAAGCAACTAAGACTCAAGTGGTGGTGGGTTATGAGTTGGCTCAGGAACTAGGTCTAAATGAGTAGCTCCAAAAGTAAGATCAGCTCTCAAAAAAAAAAAAAAATCTCAATTCCAAGTTGGAGAAGGATAATGCATAAGCACTCTTTACTGGTTCATTTATTGGTTGAGTTGCTTCATTAACTACTTTCCCTTTTCCTTTGCTTCTCTTTTTTTTTCTTGGTTCTAACCATTTTGGGTGATTAGGATTGAATTAGAATAAGTTTGGATGGGTTTTTGGGTCAGTCTTGGTCAATTTGTGGAATGGAGAAAAAAAGAAGAGGCTCATAGGAGTTAGGACTTTGAAACATTTAAAATGAAAATAAAAACTATTTACATGCTTAAATAGCTCTAACAGATAACAGGCATTACTTGAAAGTAATGAGTGTCACTCGCTTAAATTTGAAATTTGAACATACTCTGAAGCTCATTAATGGGAGTGAAGAAACTGTAACATCAGTGAGCAAGTAGGAATGGTAGTAAACAATCAATAATGGGGTTGATTATCAGTTGACAACAAAAATACTAGAAATTTGTCACTTAACTCTTACAGTCAGGTTCATATGAATGTAATTCATTTGAATGGTAATAATCAATATGGATTGAACTTAAAATGATAGAAATTTAAATTCAATTTCATCATTTAGCTTTCAATCACACATAATAAGAATGTATAGATTAATATTACCAATTATGATGTAAATATACTCAAGTATCATCAAAATAATCATATAGCATCAAATAGCATCATGTTTGAGAGAACTTACTTGAGATACATTCTAAAGAAATTATTCTAAAAAAAAGTAGCTACAATACTCATAATTTCTCTAAGGGTGTAAATGAGCCAAATTATCCGCGAACAGCTTAGTGTTTAGTTCAATAAAAGCTCATTCTTGTTCGATCCATTTTATTAGCGAGTCAAGTTTAATCCTTATTTTAAGATGAATAAATGAGCTGAACTTGAACAAAATTAAGTTTTGAGCACAAACTTGTTTCTTCAATATTTGCTCCCAACACTATGAGAATTCTCCATTTTTGTTTGTCATAAGCTTTGAGTACATACTTATTTCTTCCCTTTGTGCTGTCCCTAAAAAATAAAAATTCTCATATATTTGTTGGTACCCTTTTGCTTTTGAGTCCATCATTGTTAGCACTCTTAGGAACCCGTTCACTCATAGGAATTGATTTAGGTTCTTTTGGAATCCAAACATTCCTAATGGTACATGGTTTCTTAAGTCTAATAGGGTGTTTATGCATTCATGATAATGACAATGAGAACATTTTGGTAAAGGTTAAGTTGAATTTCATTTTTCTTAAAGAAACTATTATATCTCATTTCTTTAAAATTAACTTTGTATCCCAAACCCGCTTTATCAAACACCCCTTTGTGAAGCAATGATATCATTAAGAGTTTTGCTTACAATTAAGAATTTTCTCAAGAGTTCTTTTGAGTCCATAAGCTCACTTATAAGTTTATCATGCTCATTAGAGAATTTATCAAATGCATTTTTCAATTCATCCAATTTAGATAATAGTTTTTCTTTCTCTTTGGAAATTTCATCAAAATTAGACCTTTGTTTAAGTAAACATTTTTCATGTTCATTTAAATTCTTTTTTAAAGCTGGATTTTCTTTTGTCATACACATGAAATTTTCCATGCGATCATCAAATGTATTTTGTAACTCATCAAAAGTATAAGGTTTAAGAATTTATCTCATTGCCTTTTTATTGATCCTCAAGTGTTATGAAGCATAAATCAACTCTCTCATCTTTTTTGCTTTCAAATGAGTCTTCATCACCTAAAGTATCATTCCTACTCCAAATCACATGTGCCTTATTCTTGTCAGAACTCTTCCTCTTGTATTTTTCTTTTGAGAGAAATTTGTTGAATCTTATTGCAAGAAGTAGCATTTATTGCTGATTATCTTCACTTGAGGATTCATCTCCCCTTAATTGATGCCTTTAAAGCCGTAAAATTATCTTTCTTTGATGTACTCTGTAAAATTATCTTTCTTTGATGTACTTTTCTCTTTCTCTCTTGTCTCTTATCTCTTGTTGTTCTTCATCCCATAGTTGATGAGATTTCTAATAAGTTCTTTAAGAGTAAGTGAGCTCAATTTTTTAGATTCTTCAATTACATCCACCTTTGAATTAAATTTTTTTGGCAAGGATCTCAAAAGCTTGGTGATTAGCTCTTTTTGGGTGAATGTTTCATAAAGTCCTCTTAGCTCATTCACTATGGTTGTGAATCTCTTATACATGTTAGAGATGGATTCATATTCTTTCATGCAAAAATTTTTGAAGCTAGTTGTGAGGATATTCATTTTTGTATCCTTTGCTTAATTTGTACCTTCATGAGTCATCTTTAGCACATCCCATATCTCTTTGGCCATTTCACATGTCAAAACCCAATTAAATTCAATTTCATTAAGTGCACAAAATAGAAGGTCTACAGCTTTATTATTTAATGCAAATTTTCTCTTATCTTCCTTGGTATAATTTAAAGGATCCTTGGACTTATTTATATTTTCTTCAACGGGAATGAATGGTTCTTTTTTTATATTTTTCCAAAGGACATATCCTTTAGACTTTGAAAATGGATCCAGACAACTTCTAACGGAATTCTTGTGCTATATTGGCCCGCTTCAAATGGAATTCTTGGAATACTTGCCATAATGATCATTAGCTCTTAAAATTGCTAGATTTTATGCAATCAAGAGCACAAGCTCTAATACCAATTGTTGGCCTAAGTATGACAATTCCTTGTAGGGGGAGGGTTGAATAGGAATTTAAAATTTCTAATACAATTCTTCACCTTAAATACAATATAGTAGCAAACTAAAAGAAAATTGCACAAATAAAAGATAAAGAGATAGAAATAATTAGCCCAATTTATAGTAGTTTGAAGTGACTTTCTTCTCTTACATCCTCTTCTCCTAAATCACACCGATTTAGGGCTCTATTAGTGATTCGGGATTGCATCCAAAGCTTTACAATAGTTGAATTAGGATTTGACCCTAGTTCTTTGAAAATTTGCCCAACTTTTACAAGATTCAAGAGTTTATGAGAATTTATAGTTACTCAAGGCTTTAACAATTTTCTAGTACAAATATTGAAATTAATCACTCCAATTAATACAAGAATGAACACTTAAGAATAACAATAAAAGTATAAATGTTTGATGAGAGAGTATAAGAAGATTAAAAGATTATAGCTTGGATTTTCACTTAGAATCACTTCAAGTCACTTGGTCTTCATTTAAGAGCTTCACATATTTATAAGTCTTCAATATCAGTTCCAAAATATGATTTATATGCTTTGAAAATGGATCTAGACAACTTCTAATGACTATAAACCCTTAATTTTACATTCTCATCATCCAACCACAGCCTTAGTACTTGCTGAGTTTAACACGTTACACGTAGTGATTACAGTAATCCTGCTAACCGGTTAGTGGGCAGGCTGTCCCCGAAAGAATTTTTTTAGCCTTCAATTACATTGCTGCTAGATATCTAAATTTTCTAAATTCCATACCAACCAATCTCAAAAAAAAAAAAAAAAAAAAAAAAAGGCCGCCATGCTAGCTGCTGGTGGAGTCGCCGATAGTCTGGGCGGTGTTGCCCAGAGACTCGGTGGCGTAAACCCCATTGCCCGCCTGCAGTCCCCAAAATACCACCCAATATGATTTTTTAGCTTATTTTTAACTATACCCTTTTAGTCTTTTCACTTTTCTACTTCCCAAATTATTTTCACTCACTTTTCCTATAAATACCCCCCTCCATCTTTTATTTCAAGACACTTATTGAATTAATATTGATGGTTATCTACTAATTCCTCTCTTATTCTCCCTCCGACCATTCTCTAATTAATTAATTAATCTTTTTAATTAATTAATTATCTCATCCTAACCAAGTTAATTAATTTTTTAATTAACTAAAATTCTCTTTTTTTAATCACTCAATTAATTAGTTAATTAATCTTTTTAATTAATTAATTAATCAATTTTTTTTAAAATAAAATTAGTCATTTTCTTAAATTCACCCTTTATCCAAATTAATTAATTAATCTTTTTAATTAATTAATTCATCCACCATTTTCATCATATTAATTAGTTTATTAATCCTTTTAATTAATTAATTAATCCTCCAAAATTGATCATTTTCTTAACCCACCTTTCATCCAAATTAGTTAATTAATCTTTTTAATTAATTAATACATCTATCCTTTTTATCATAATTATTAGTTAATTAATTAATTTTTCAATCCATCCAATCATCCTGTCCCGATAAAACGCAATTTCGGTTCAGTAAAACTCTCCGCCCACCAAAAGTAAAGGTATCAGCCTTTTTCTCTCACTCTCAAAATAACCAAACCAAAATCAATCTGATCAACTCCTGAACCCCTCCACTTAATTGTGGAACAAACTACATGGGTTTTGATCCCCATTCAATGAGGTACGTAGGCGCGTTTAAAATCTAAATCCAAATCTCAAATCCAAATCTCTATCAATCTCTTTTCCCTTTTTAATTTGTGGATATTTTATTTTTCTTCTTGCACTCTTGTCATATTCATTCATCTTATTTACAATTATCATCTTATAATATTTGTCATTCATAAAATCAATTTTTCAAAGTCAAATTAAACTTAAGAGCCAAATTTAGATTATTTAAAACTAAAAACCTAGTCTCCGAACTCAACTTAGTTCGAGACTAGTAATTTTATCATTGGATAATTAATTGAAAATTAATGAATTAGAGTCACAATTGGGTTTTTCCTTAATTTTCTCATTTAAAGATAAATTAGGATGGCAACTCCCAAAATCATTTTCAAAATCAACCAAATCCGAACTTGAGGGTTCCATCATGAGTCTAAACTCGAACGAATATTCTGGTTCCCTCTAGTGGACCGAGCTGGTGCTCGAGCAAGGCCTCACAATGGCTATATTGTTTTTTTTTTTTTTGTTAGATGGTAACAGTAGTGACTAATTTGGTAACTTCAGTTACTTAAGGCTGCTAGGGTAGTGACTGATTTAGTAACTCCAGTTACTCAATGCTGCCAGGATAGTGACTAATATATACCTCCAATTACTCAACGTTGTAACTATCGTGAATAGTAGTAACAGTAGTGAAATTTGTTTTTGTCTTTCTTATTAATGGTAGTGAATGATTTGTAACTCCAGTGAATGAAGCATAACAGCAGTGAAGAATTAGTAAGGGTAGTGAGTCCTTTGTACCTAAAATCACTTTAAAACTAATTACATGGTAGCAGGGTGAGTGTTTGGTAACTCCCATTACAAAACATAAAATACACAATAAAAATAATTCAACTATGAACCTATATTTGCATCACACTTAAATATAGTAAACAATATAGTTTTGGTATCATCAAAATATACATAGGGACAACCATTAACTAAAATTGAAAAACCTTTAACTTTTTATAATTAATGATAAAACTTAGTTTGCAATTAAAACAAACAAGTATAAATTATTTTTTATTTTTATATTTATTGATGTAGGATAAAAATAGTATATCTCATTGGGCTTAAGATTGAGCAAGCCCACTTAAGAGACCACTTGCTTATGGGTTTAGAGCATTTATCCAATTGATTGATCAATTCCTTTAAGTCTAAGATTGGTTCAATAAAGAACTAGCTCGACCTCAAACTTGGACTCATCCTCGCCTAGAAGGACATTCTCATCTTCGAAGGTCATCCTTATAAAGCTTGAACATAGATTAGCTTGCTCTCTCTCATATCAGATTTAGTGACTTAATTCGTCCACAAGTCATCAAGTAGGGCATGACGACAATTGTCACCTGTCAACACGTAACAAGCAGGCACCACCACTTTATAAGAATTTCTAAACATGTGTATGATACTAGAAGCATTAACAATAGAGAGACCGTATGTCTCATTAGAACAGATGACTTTATCATAACCTTAGAGATGCTGCCATATAAGCATCCATCTTTAGTATAACTAATCTAATATGAGAGACAGATCACCATTTTCAGGGGAGGAGCTCTTCTTTCTAAGGGACTAGATTCACTCAAGTAAGTGAACTTTCATACCAAAAACTCTCTAAGAACTAGGAAAGGACTAGCTCCTCTTCCTTAGGTTCTTTCATCTCTAAGACCACTAACAAAGGCATTGGAGACTTCTTATCGAGTCAACCTTGAAGAGCTCTTAACCCATCTTTTCTATGTCTACAAGCAATAGTCCACACTCACACCACGAGCTCTCCATCACTAAAACTAGGCCACCTTAAGCCTTATTAATAGATAACACATTAGAACATGCATATCTTATAAACATCTTAACTAGGAATATATCAAAACAAGATGAAGCAATCTTAACCCTATCAAATTAGAGTCATCTATGGGAACCAACACACAAAACTATATTTCTCTCTTCTCTCTCTTTTTCTAGCAAAAAATACAGATTTGGCAGCAAAAACATGCAACAAATATCCAATATTGATTTCCCATTAGAAATTAATATTCGATCACAAAAATAACACTAGAATCACCATCATCGATGATAGGATGGCCAATCACCATTAAGTGCCCCACCATCGGTGGTGGCATACTCTTCTATGCTTAAGCATCTAATATATGCTTAGGGTATAGATACTGGCTTTATCTAGAGCTATATTATAGCCACATGGCATAACGTAAAGGCAACAGTTCATCAAGGAAGTGAGATCCCCTTTATGACTGCTTTTCGGCTTACCATCCAACTAATCTTTGAAGTTGTCTATGCCACCTTAATGAAAAAGAACCAATAAACTATAGGCAAAAGTTTGCGAGGCATAAAAGACTTAGTTCGACCAGGCAAAACACCATGAGACATATAAGACCTAGTAGGCTATGTGAAAGTCTATAAGGTACATAAGACCTAGTTCTACTAGGTGAAAGACAAGAGGCACTAGCTAGGTGAAAGACCATGAGGCATATAAAACTTGGTTTAGCTAAGTGAAAGACTGCAAGGCATGAAAGACTTAGTTTAGCTAGCAAAAGTTTATGAGGCATATAAGACCTAGTTTGGCTAGGCAAAGGACCATGAGGAACTAAAGACCTAATTTGGCTAGGCAAGTTTTTGAGGCATATAAGACCTAGTTCAACTAGGTAATAATCCATGAGACATTGAAGACCACCAAATGAGGTGGATTTCTAAAGATCTCTATTAGCGAGACACATCATATAGGCGAAATGGATTTCTAAAGTCCTCTATTGACGATGCATATTATATAAAGATCTTCAACTGAGGTGGATTTTTAAAATTCTTCTATCAATGAGGCACATTATATGAAGACGTCCAAATGAGATGGATTTCCAAAAGTCCTTTATCAACAAGGCATATTATATGAAGACTTCCACAAGAGGCAAATTTCTTGAGACTTCTTCCAGAGAGGCACATCATTTAAAGACCTCTAGGCAAGGTAAATTTCTAAAGTCATCCATCAGCGAGGCACATTAGAGGTAGATTCTAAAGTCCTTTATCAACAAGGCATATTGCATCAAGACTTTCATATGAGGTGAATTTCTAAAATCCTCTATCAATAAGACACTTTGTATAAAATATCTTAGCCAACTTTGACATGGCTTTCCTTGTATTTACTGAGCAATGTTTGTATGCTAGGTACAGTTAAAATAGTATACTCTTACATACATTCACATAGGGTTGGATTTATAAGGTATCATTGTATCTTTGAAAGTCCATATATATGTGTTGCTCTAAAGATGAATTTAGGACTTGAGTGCTCTCACTTTTTTCTGAAGAAAAGGGTTCCGAAGATAGAAAATATTTAGATTTTTCAGTCTAATTGAGAGCTTAGATTTGTATCTTTGAATTTGTTTGGATGAGCAATTAAAAGTAAAATTTTGACATTTAAATTAAACTCTAAACTTAATTTTGAAATATGTAGTTCATATACAATTGGAAATAATATTAATGCTCTTAATTATTGTGTTTCTATAATCTATATTTAATCATTGATTACCTATATTCAACTAAAAAGAAAACTAAATCTCACCTCTATAAAGAGAGGTATAGAAATGCCTTTTGTGATTTCATTGTTTTCCTTTTCCACTATCACTTGCTGCAAGTACTTAACATATCTAATTTTTCTATCCATTAATTTGCTTAAAAAAGAAAAAAATGAAAAAAAGAAAAGAAAAAATAATCAGAAAAAGAAAGAGTTTTAAAAGTGTAAGTCATTTTGAGTTTGTTTAAGGTATGAATGTTTTGTTAAAGGAGATATAAATGGTGATGTGCATTACTTGGTAAATAGAGTAGTCACCTTCAAATTACAAAATAATTAGTAAGATGGCCATTATTTTGTAACCTCTAGGTAAGGTGGATTCTATAGTCCTCTATATATAATGCATATTATAAAGTGCTCTATCAACAAGGCACACTATACAAAAACCTCTCTTGATGAGGCATATTATATAAAGACTTCCATATGAGGTAGATTTTTTTAAAGCCCTTTATCAATAAAGCACATCATGTGAAAACCTCCAGACAAGGCTTATCATATAAATAACTCCAAGTAAGGTAGATTTCTTAAGACCTCTTTTAGCGAGGCATATTATATAAAAGCCTTTGTTTGAGGTGACTTATAAAAAAAGAGAGTCCTTTATCAATGAGGCATATCATTATCTAAGGCCTCTCTCAACGAGGGACATCATTTAAAGACATCTAAGAAAGGATAATCTTAAAGCTATTTGGAATCTATAAGTTCAAGTAAATACTACCTAAAATCACCAAATTTTGGTTTTTTTTTTTAATGTGGTAACAAAAGAATTTTTCTTTGCAAGTGAGTACCTAAAATTTGATTTTATTTTCAAACAGTGGTCACTAGCTAGATTCTAGCGAAATATTACCAGAGATACTAATATGTTATAACATATCAGCAAGCCAAGTGACTCATATTGACACATTATCACCACATTAGCTACTCTTGCTTAATCAACTACTGACGTTAGATTATTAATCACCACAAGGATGTGGGGCCCATTGGCTGTATAGAATTGTCTTCTCTTTTTCTTTGCCATTTTCTCTCTTCTAATGCTCTTTCTCTCTCTAAACTCCTAAATATCAAAATCTCTTCTTCTTCTTCTTTGCCTCTTATCTATATAGAGTTGCCTTTCGTTATACTGCTGCCATAATCTCAAATAGTATCATCATCACCATTAGCGACCAAGAGCAAAAGCCTTTATTACTACTATTGCTATTTGAGAACCAGCCATCACCAGGGTTGATATCAGCTTGACTAGTGGCAAAGTTTCATCGGTACTCGCTTCTAATCAACCTAACTCTATCACCTACCAATATATAAAATGAGGCGTGTCAAAGTTAAGTATGTTTAGGATGACACCCCCTACCCTACAACAAGTAGGCACCACCACTCTATGACAATGGCTAAACATATGTATGGTGCTAGAAACATTGACAACAGAGAACCCGCATGTCCTATCAAATCTGGCGACTCCATCATTACCTTGGAGATGCTACCCCATGCATATCCATCTTCAATATATCCAAGCTAACATAAGAGACAAATCACCATTTTAAGGGAAGGAGCTCTCCATCCCCCAGGGACTAGATTCACTGAAGTAAGTGAACTATCAAACTAAAAACTCTCTATGAACTAGCAAAGGACCAACTCATCTTCCTTAATTCTTTTATCTCTAAGTCTACTAACAAAGGCATCAAAAACTTTCTGCCAAGTTAGCCCTCGGGGAGTTCTTAACCCATTTTTCTTTGTTCATTAGGCCATAGTTCATATTCACACCACGAGTTCTCCATTTCTAGAAATAGGCCATCTTAAGCCTCACAGACAATGAACACATCAGAATAGGCATATCTTAGGAAAATCTTGACTAAGAACAAATCAAAACAAGATGAGGCAATCTTGGCCCCATTTATCATGTTCAGATTAGAGTTCATTATGAATTTGGGCTTTTTACACAAATAAGCTAAAAAATATAACAATTAACATTTTTTGCGCTGATTTTTTTTTTTGCAAAAATATCTTTTAGCGTAAATTTTATTACAAAAATAGGACAACTCTTTTTGTAATCTTTTAGCTATGATTATATGTTCAAAGATTAATGAATTGATTAGTGGGTCCCTTTTAACACATTGATTGTGATACATAAAGCTCTTTTTTGCCACTTCCTTTAGCTATTTGGTGATGTCATATATGTGGGGTAATTTTTTGTTTTTTTTTTGTCCTTTTTTTTAATTTTTAATTTTACAATGCCAAATAGTCCAATTTTTTACTGCTTTCTCTATCTCTCCAACTTATTACCATCTCTATTGATATTGAAATTTCAAATAATAAAAATTAAAAAATTAATAAAAGTTGAAAAAAATTAACTATCCACATATAAATATATAAAAAAAAATTACTTTTATAGTTTTAGTTTTTCTTAATTTTGGCATATTGATTTAATATACATACTGTTTATACAAGCCACGAATTTCAAACCAAATAAAAAGTTATAGCAAACAATATACATTTAACAAAAAAAAAAGTATACTTCTAGCAAATATTTAGTATCTAATACTATTTAATATTTATGTGGAATACATTAAATAAAATTCAATATACTTGCATAATGTAATTAGTATCTACTACTGTTTATACAAACTATGCATTTCAAACAAATTAAAAAGTCACAAGAAATAGTATATATTGAACAAAAGATAATATACTTCTATCAAATAACTATTATCTAAATACAAATCCAGTATACTTCCACAATATAATTAGTATCTACTATTATTTATATAAATCATGAATTTCGAATAAAATAAAAAATCACAACAAATTTAAACAAAAAAAGTCTACTTTTAGTAAATAATTAATATGTACTATAAATTCAGTATACTTCCATAATATAAATAGTATCGACTACTACTTAGTATATAATTACTTATACAAATCATAAATTTTGAACAAAATAAAAAAATCACAGAGAACAGTATACATTAAATTAAAAATAGTATATTTCTAATAAATAATTAGTATGTAATGCTATTTAACATTTAATTTATTTTTCAAGAAAATTGAATAAAAAATTTAAATGTTAAAATGAGATAATTTTTCAAAAGGAAAATCATAAAACATAATTTTTCAATTTGAGAAGATGTAATTTTCTAACATTTTACTCATCCAACCCAAACAAATATATATTCATATATGAATTAAATAAATTTATAAGTGGGATAAAAAAATAAATCACTTATAATTAAATGATGAAATGAGAAAGGAAAGGAAAAGAGAGCATCAAACCTAAAATTCATTTGATATAAAAATAAATTTCATTGAAATTTTTAATTTTAAATTACATTTTTATAAATATATAATTTTAGTAATTTATACTTTAAATTTGTTAATTTAAATAATATATACTTTTATTAAATTTAAAATAATGAAGCCATGTATGAAATAATAAGAATATATATAACATATACATATATATGTATATATATATATGGGTGGGCAAAAACTAGTTCGAATTGTTTTTTTGAACCGAACTAAACCTAAATATGGCTTTGGCTTGGTTAAAATGGTAATATGGTGGGGTTCGGTTCCAGTAGATCCAAAAAATTGGTTTTTTGTTATCGGTTCGGTTATGCTAAATTGATGGCCAATATAACCGAATTGACCAAAACAATTGAATTATAATTACCCCAAATTTCATATTGCGTCATTTCACCCTACTCTATATTCATCCTTAACTCTTAACGCTCTCTTAGTCTCAACTATTCCCATTTCTACATCTTCTCTAGAATTTTTTTGATACTTATCCTCTCACCTCTCTCCTCTCTGCTGTCTCACATCTCTCCTCTTATCCTCTCACCTCTCTATCGTCTCACATCTCTCCTCTCTCTCTCTCTCTATTTTAGTCTCTTCTTCTCTAAGGCATTAACCCTATCTCTTTCTCATTTTCATACCCTATGTTCTTCACCTCTTTCACTGATTACTGTCCTCTAGCACTTATCTCTCTCAGATTTCAATTCTGTATGGTTGAAGCTCTTTACTCAGTTAAACACCAACTCTAACCCCAACCTAAAGTGGTGGTGGTGGAAGCACCTTTCTCTCAGACCCTTCTGAGTGAATGTTTCTCCTTTTTCAGTCAATCTATAACCTTAACCCTAATATCCTTAAATTATTAAGATTTTGAGATACAATTATGTATATGGTGGAAGCCCCTTTCTGAAAAACTGATTCTGAGTCTCTTTTTCAAGCTAAAAATCTAACATTTTTTTAAAAAAAAGTTGTTATTTTTAGTTTATTGTTCTTATATTATATTATTATGTTAACTGATTTCTTCTTTTCTTGCTTTCATGTAACGATAATCCTTATCTTTGAGTCACTAAAAGTCTGAGACTTATTTATGGAGGAAGCTCTTTTCTCATAAAGTGATTTTGAGTCTCTTTAGTAGGTAAAAGTTTAACCTTTTTTTTTTTTTTAAAAAAATTGTGATCTTCATTTATTTTATTATTTTTACTTTTTTTTTTTAACAGATCTCTTCTTTTCCTTCTTTGCATGTAAGGATATGGGCCTATAAAATATAGATATATGCATTTTCAGAGAAATAAAGCCTTTGAACAGGGGTACTGAATTTCATTTTTTCTCTTCTTTAATATTGTATTTTTTGTTAATTTTTGAGTAAATATGTGATTTTGTTTTGGTAAATATATGCTTTGTAAAATTATTTTTAACTTTATAAATTATTTTCCAAAGTTTTTCATTATTTAGGATTGATTTGATATAGTTGTAAAAATAATTAACTGATAATTTATTTATTTATATCAAAAAAAATTTATTACTAAATAGCTATTCTTTATTATTTATATTTTAAATATATATTTATTTAAATAATTATATATTTAATAAATTATATGTTATTATTTCTGTAAATTTTGTAGGGATAAGTACAAAAATAGTGTCTTGTGGTTTGGCCCATTTTCACTTATGGGTTTGTGGAATTTTTTTTTTGACAAAGACGGCTCTGTATTTGACACCTTTAGCAAACATAGGTCCAAACCTATAATGCCATCATGATCTCCCTATGTGGTGCTGACATGATGTATATGAGACCCACTTTTATTATTCATTATTCTTAGTATGCAAGCCACATAGAAAGAGATGGACACTTGGATCCATTAATCCATAT
Organism: Reutealis trisperma; assembly: GCA_947687605.1. NCBI lineage: Eukaryota > Viridiplantae > Streptophyta > Magnoliopsida > Malpighiales > Euphorbiaceae > Reutealis > Reutealis trisperma. Next base: position 204,349 of record CANTUT010000133.1, on the reverse strand, counting down.
GGCCAATGAATAAATGCCATGTGGATTATAGAAAATTAAAAAAAAAAAAAATGGGGGTAAAGGGGAACAGGAGATTTTGAGAATCAAATCCCTAAATCCCTACTTGTTGCTCCAATTCTTCAAATCCATCATTCATATCCAAATATGAGCTCTGAATCCCAAGGTCAGGCAAGAGTAGTGGAAGCATAATCCCGGTAGGAAGACTAGTAATAAAAAGGTACGAATATAGTGTGTAGTCACCAGTAAAGATATCGACAACTCTTAAAAATATGGGCAAGAAATTTCATGGATGAGGGCGATTTGGGGATGCTTGAAAATGCAATTTCTTTGAATGGGTTGATGATAACACATGCGTTGGAGGCTCAGATAGAATTCCACATCTGTTAGAGAAGATTGAAGAGTGCAAAGATGAAATTGCAAATTGTCGAGCAAAGGAAATGGAAGCTGCCATTGAAATTAGCTGAAAACAAGAATTGATTCATCAATTATAGAATGAACTTTGAAATTCTTACGAAGAAAAGGGGGTCCTGAAGATGCAAATTAGAGAGATGAAACTGGAATTGATAGATTTGAAAGGGAAGTACAGGTGTTATTTAAGGATCAAACTTATGTTTGTAATTATAATCACATTTGCATATCTATATTTCTTTGTTAGAGGTAGGGAAAATAGATTAGGTAATGGAAAATCATATTTGCCATAGTTCATAGGTAAGTAATTTGGTGCAAAATGTAAGGTTTTAGAGAAGTAATTGTTCTTTATTGTCTATGATGTTTGCAATGAATATTGGTAAGCAAACTATTTGTGATAATGTCTCAATGAAAATTTTGTTTGAAAAATTGCTACTGAAAATGTTCTCAAGTTGAGTATTGTCATAACTGCATACTAGTGATAATACTGAAAGTTGAATGGATCATGGTTTGTGAAAACAAATAACTACCAAATTAATAATTTGAATAACACAAAGTTGAATTAAACCAAATATGGTAATATCATTACTAATCAAAATATACTCCATTTTAGTTTTATTAGTTGACAATAAATATCACAAAAGGGGAAGTGACTAATTAGGATAATGTCACTTCCTATTTAGATAGTTAATTATCCGACAAAATACAAAATAAATCATATCTATATCTAGATAGTGCCTGACAAAATAAGATGCACATTTGTTTTTGCCTTGCTATTGCTTTACAAAAAAAAAAAAAAAGTATCAGAATGAGTTTCTTCATTTTTTTGCTTTGCTCCTGGGGGATGTTCTTCTTGCATTTGATGAGGATGAATTTCCAGTGATAAGTGATGCAAGTTGAGAAACTCTTTGAAAATTGTGGTAGTTTGATGAAGGCACTCCTATCACATCTTTTGCACCTATGTTGGGCCTGGATGTTTGGTGTGAGAGTGAGTGGGAAGTTGTAGTTGGAAAAATTTAAGATGCCAAAATTTGAGGTTGAGTGCTGAGATTCTTCACCTAGGTTGCTCTTGGAGGTCTTAAAGAGCTATTGTTTTTCTATATAAAAACCAAAAAAAAATATCAAATAGATGGAATTAATGTCTGCTGACACCAATAATAAAGAAGAAATAAAAACCAATACTATTGAATATCAGTACACTTGCATTGCTTGAACCCTTTTCTGTTTGCATCTTGAACTGCTAGTGCCTTGTTTCTGCTTGCATCATGAGATTGTGGTGGCTTGCTTTTGCTTGCATGCTAAGTTGGTGGCGGCTTTGAGCTACTCTTTTTCTAAAGAAAAAAATAATGAAAAGAGGTCAAATAGTTGAAAAATCAAATGCAACACAATAGATTACAACACAAAAACCAATGAAAACTGCATACCTATGGTGGCATTGTTTGATTTATTAGAAGGGATGGCTGTGAGCTACACATCCTTATGTTTTGAAGTTTGTCACCTTGTCTCTTATTAGACTGTGCAAGCTGTGCGGTTAATGTATGTTGAGTTGCAGTAGTGGTCCTGTATCTTTTTTACTGTAACAATAAATGGATAGTTAGGACTAATATTGATATGACAATAATGAATTAATAATTGCAAAATACAATACCTTAGTTTGGTATTGTTTTTTAAGAGAAGTTTGACTAATGGTCCTTCCTCTCTTTTTTCTAGATTCCTCATGTGGACTAATATAACCATTAGTTGATATATAAATAATCTAAAAAAAATAAAAATGCCTTAAAAAACATGCTGCATAACATAAATACTACTAAATTTATACTTTGTCCTTGCTTCCTTGTCATAGTTTGTTGGCTAGTTATCTCATCCTTACTAATTTCACCACCACCACTTACATTATTATTTCTAGCCTGAGTCTTCTTTAATCTATTTCTTCTTTGCCATAGAGTTTCCCCAATCACAAAAGCTCTACAACCTCTAACATTATGGTCAAAATGCTTATAGTTTCCACACAATACCGGTCTCCCAGCCCTTGATATCTTATAGTGATTTCTAATTTCATCAGAAGCTCTTAGCCTATTTTTTCTTAGCCTACCAATATGTTTTTTAGGTATAAGAAGGTGGATGTTAGGGTATTCAGTGCTCTTCCACTCTTTTTTACTAGAAATAGGACATATGGTGTGCTTATATATAGTTAAATATATATCTTTGAAGTAGTAAGGATTGGCATACTATTTTGGTTTTTCTCTATTGGTATAGATGATATGCCTATACATAGCTGAATATGTATCTTTAAAGTAGTAAGGATTGGCATACTGTTTTCATTTTTCTCTATTGGTATAGATGGCTGAAAGTTCATGTTTGCACGGTATTCTAGTTAGACCTCACATCCTACAGGCGCAAGTCATATAGACTAAGTTCACTATACTCTTAGTGTCATAAAATGCGACCTTATATATTTTCTCATCTGCTGGTGTGTAGAAGCAATCCTTACTATCATATTTATTCCTCTCAAGTATTTCTTATGCATTGGGACATATTGGTCCTTTATATCTCTACATCCTAGTATACTTAATATGAAATCTTTTCATTAACCTTCTTTGAATCCACTCAAACATGTTTAAAATAGGCATATCTCGTGCCTTTGCTATGTAGGAGTTAAAGGACTCACAAATGTTATTTTGTAGGGCATCATATTTTGTTTTTGGTGAGAAATGAGATTTCGCCCATGTGGTTGGAAGATGCTTTATGATCTAATCATGTGCATTCTGATCAAATTCTTTTATCTTATCCATCTATTTCTCCCATGGTTTCAAACTCCCTATGCCTATAGCAAACCATAATTTCTTTTTGTATTCAGACCCCTTGAATATCTTCTTGTAATTCTCATACATGTGCTTCATGCAGAATCTATGTTTAACTTTGAGTTATATTTCATTGAAAGCTTCAACTAGTCCATATGTATTATAAATAGAGATACAATATATTAATATGATCACACATGGCAAAGTCATAATATTACAAACACAAAATAATAAAGAAAATAAAATAAAGACATTACCTTTTGCTGGTCAGACATAGAGACCTAACTAGTTTCTTCAGGTCTCCCAAAATCATTAAACAATGTGTCCAAGAAACAAGTCTATGAAGCTTTATCTTCAACATCTACATATGCCATTGCAAGGGGAAACATATTTTCATTCCCATCCCTACCAACAGCACAAAGTAGTTGTCCCCCCCATACATGTCTTTAGATGACACCCATCCAACCCAATAATAAGTCTAAGCCCAGCAAAAAAAGCCTAGTTTTTGTGCACTAAACCTCAGATATAGATATTGCAATATCATTATTTGCTTTGGGATACTAATATTTGAATTTGTGGCCTCATTGATTACTTTCCCTAGTGTATCATCTTTAACATCTCTTAACTCTATGGATATTTTCACCTAACTTCTAGGATTGCATTTAATTATAGTTGCAGCATAATCTCTCAATCTCCTATATTGCTCTTTAACATCCCCTTCAATAACACTTTTTGCCTTTCTTTTGGCTCTGTAACACTTAGCTAAAGACACATTTGCTCTCAAATTCTGCTGTACAATTTTTTGCATTGCATGGACATCCCAATTAGGATTTTCTCTCAACTCTTCTAGGTATTTCTCACTTAGATAAGTGCTACTAACCAAGTTATTATCAAAATCAAAAGGAAACTCATGCTTGGGTTTAAAGGTTTTAATTTGGAGAGTATTGCTACCTGATAACTTTTAGGCATGGACTTTAAACCCATAGTTTTTATCTTTACACACAATAGTAACTTTCTTTCTATTATTTTTAGCAAACACATAACTAAGACCCCTCATGACAGCCCATTCTTTCAATGCTTTCTTAAATATTATATGTGAAGTGAATTTCATACCTTTGTACAAGTTTAGGTCCTTGAAGCCTGCATCTTCATTAAATTTAGGATACTTAGCAGTTTCATCATCTGAGGACCCATGCAAACTGTAGAACTCATGACTATCTACTGCCTTCTCATTAAATTCTTCAAAATCTTTTTCTGTTAAATCAATATTTTCTTTAGTAACATGTTCTGTTTGATCATGTTCTTCTTCATTACTCTCATCATCTTCCACCTTACTATCACCTTTCTCATAAAAAATGTCATAATCACTGCCTTTTAAATTATCATACAACCAGCTTGCTACACTCACTTCTGAATCATCATCTTCACTTGAACTTGTATTGAGGTCTTTAACTATCTCAAAATCACTATCTATGTCATCACTTTCAAATTCTATCTCATTGATAGTTCTTGGAATGGATTTAGGTTAAGTTGCATTTTCTATTTCAAGTTGCAAGGCAGGCCAAGGTTGTTGTTGAAGGATAGATGTAGGTTGGTGTTCTGAGGAGGACTTAAGCTGTTGTTGAGGGGCAAACTCAAGTTGTTGTTGTAGGGTAGACTCAGGTTGTTGTTCTAGGGCAGACATAGGTTCTTGTTGAGGGGCAGATTCAAGTTCTTGTCCGTCTTCATTCTCACAAATAGGTTCACATCCCTCCTTCACATTTACTTGTCCATCACTTCCACCGAAATCATTCACACATTTCAATAATTCATTTATTTCTTCATACAAGCCCGCATCAGCCACATCACTCTCACTATCATATTCAAACTCATGATCAACTTCTTGTTCTACTTGATTTGCTATTATTGCCATACTATCATCTTTTGCTAATGGCTTAGGATTAGCCACAAAGTATAATTCATGATCTTCATGCCCGTTGTTGTATTCCAACATATTAGACATATCTTTATCATCATTAATCTCCTCAAAAGACTTAGGACCATTTAAACCTCTTATTTTGAACACATCCTATAACCCGTTGTATAGCCTAGATCTTTGGTATAACCAGATAACTCAAATTTCGAGAGGTAGTTAATGTCCACATGCTTAAACACAACAATTTCTCCCCCCTGGTACACCATATTCTCTTCATTATCCCATTTGCCACCATGATGAATAATAAGATTGACAAACTCATACATGGTAGTTAAGAACCTAACTACCAACCTGCAATTTTAAATGCATCAAATTAATATAAGCAACTTTAAATAGTTATATCAAATGAATTATCTATATCACATTTATCATACCACATAAGTAAATAATCCAATTACTTCAATTTTGTAATTTTTACCAAAAAAATCAAATACAATACAAATCTTCTATACCCAAAATATGTTGTTGGTATAATATCCATTTGCCTACTAGTAGTCAATATTTATACCCATATCCCCATTTACCCATATACAAAACCCCTAACTCATTAACTTATCAACCAAAACAAAACCACAATGCATACTGAAAAAGCTAAAACCTTATAAAAAATTAATTTTTTTCTTTATTTGCTTATTCAATTAAGATATGAAGACAATGGATTGTAGTTTATTGTGCACATACCTTTTTTTTTAATATTATATTCCAAGTGTATAGCTACCGAAGTAATAGTCTTCTTTTCATAAGTTGAACCCAATTTTATCAATTGCTGAAAGTCACCCTTACATCCTCTGACCTAACAATGAGCTAACCCACAATAAAGAAAGCAACAAGCTAACCCATATAGAGAAAGCTATAAGGCAATAATATAAACACAACAATGGTAGTAAAACAAGGACGTAAATTTTCGAAGGCCTTTAAAATGAAAGTAAAATCAAATCTAAAATGGAAATCAACTCAGAATGAGAAATGGTGGATATGGATGAGTGGGGAGAAGATTTGAACCCTCAGATGTGGGATCTGAAGAATTGGAGCAATAGGTAGGGATTTAGGGATTTGATTCTCAAAATCTCTCATTCCCTTTTACCCCCATTCTGTCTTTTTTTTTTTTAATTTTTTATTTTTCATAATCCATATGGCATTTATTCATTAGCAACATGGATTAATAGATTTAAGTGTCCATCTCTTTCCATATGGCTTGCATGCTAAGAATAATGAATAATAAAAGTGCGTCCCATATATGCCACGTCAACGCCACATAGGTAGATCTTGACAGCATTATGGGCTTGGACCCATATTTGCTAATAGTGTCAAGCATAGACCTGTCTTTGTAAAAAAAATAATTACAAAGACCATAAGTGAAAATGGGCCAAACCACAAAGTACTTTTATAATTATCCCTTTATTTTATAATAAATTTATTTGTTTTAAATTATTTAATTAGTAACTTATTTATTTTTATTTATTCATTTGTTTATTTGAGTTATGGTTTATTTTCATCTTTAAGGTGTTCTGTTGTTGGAATTATGAATTGATTTATAATTTATAAATCAATTGTCAAAGGGTATGTTTGTCCTATTTTATTTAGAGGCGCAGTATAAACGTAACTAATTAACTGTTTAAATTGATTTAGTATAATGTATATTATATGATTTCGTAACCCTAATACTAATGTTGTTTTGAAATTTTATTTTTCTATTTTAGGATTTAAGGTTAAGGGAAGGGGACTATTACTTATGGTACTGTGACTCTGTTGCTTTCCTTAAGGTAATCATCATTTGAATTGTTTTACTTATATTTGGACTATTTGTTGTGACATAACTATTAATATTAATAATTATTGATTACTAATGTGATTCCTATACCTGTTCTTTATAGATATCTAATGAGGGTAAAGGGACAGAATTCATTGGCAGCAATGCCAATGTAACCAGTCCTTCTGGTAGAAGCCCTCCTAATGCTCAACCTAATATGGTGGAAGCAACAACTTCTACACCACAACCAACTAAGAAAAGGAGACAAATGAAGAGTAGATATCCTGTTTGGGACTACTTTACTAAACAACATAACTCTGAGAGTAAGGTGGTAAGTGCCATATATAACTACAGTGCTAAGTCTTGTGCCTGTGATCCTAAAACCAATGGCACTTCTAGTTTGAGAAATTATATACTGAAATTCTTAAAAAATCCTGCAAGTAAAGTTGGACAAAAATTGTTGACCCTTTCACTTGTTACTCATGATTCTGTGAATTTGATTTTTGGAAATGGGGGCGATGAGGGAGTAGGTACTTTAGGGACTTGGAAATTTTCCACAGATGCCACTAAGGATGCTCTTGCTTATATGATAATTGTTGATGAGCCTTTTAAGTTTGTAGAAGGGGAAGGTCTTAAGTACTTTATGAATATTACCTGTCATATTTTAAAAATCCCATCTAGAAGAACTATAACTAGGAACTGTTTTAATAAGTATTTGAATGAAAGAACAAAATTAAAAGCTTTTATTAAGTCTTATTCTCAAAGGGTCAGTCTTACTATTAATATTTGGACTAGTATCAAAGGATAAGTTACATGTTTTTGACTACCTTTGACTACCCATTTAATTAATGATGAGTGAAAACTTCACCAAAAAAAAAAAAATCATATCTTTTATTCTTGTGTCAAGTCATAGGGGTAAATATATTAGTGAGGCCATTGAAACATGTTTGCTTGATTGAGGCTTTAGTAATATCTTCACAATAACTGTTGACAATGCAAGCTCTAATGATACTGTTGTTTCTTTAAAAAAAAAAAAGAATTCTTAATTGGGGTGAAAGTGTCTCTAACTGTGAGTATTTGCACATTTGGTGCATTACTCATATTCTGAATTTGATAGTCACAGATGGGTTAAAAGAGATTACCCATCTATTAAGAAAGTTGGAGATTATGTCAGGTATATTAGAAACTCACATGCCATATTAAGAAAATTTAAAGAAATTTTAAAAATATTTGATATTCAATATAAAGCATCTCTTTGTTTGGATGTTCTAACTAGATGGAATCCACCCACTTGATGCTCAAAACAGTATGTGAATATGAAAAATCTTTTGAAAGATATGAGGAAAAAGATTTCTCAATAAGTTTAGATTTAGGTCAAGATAATTTACCTAATATAATTTACTTGATATTATTGATTGGTCTACTTGTAGAAAGATGTCTAATTGCCTAAAGTATTTTTATAATATGACATTTAGAATATTAGGTTCTCTTTATGTGACTAACAACTCTTTCTTTTCTAAAATCTCTGAGCTCCACTTTATGTTGAAATCACTACGTTCTAGTCCTAACTTGGAACTTGCTTTGTTAGGCTAAAATATGAAAGCAAGTATGAAAAATACTAGGGGATCTTGAAAAGATGAACAAGTTGATTTTTTTTTGCATGTGTTTTAGACCCTAGGGAGAAATTTAAAGGCATAAAGTATTTATTTCAATAAATGTATGGCTCAGACCTAGGTGGAAGTCTATTTGCTAGGGTTAAAAAGGATCTTAATGATCTATTTAACGAATGCAAAACCCTAAGACTTCCTCTCAATTAGATTCATAGTCCTAATCATCCCCATCACAATCTAATTCTTCTTCCATTTCTAGAACATCTTTACTAAAATTCAAATTTAAACAACATAAAATGAAATGGGAATTGGTGGGGGCAAACAAAATGAGTTTCAAACTTATCTTAATGAGTCAATAATGCAGCAAGACAATATTGATTTATTAAAGTGGTGGAGGTTCAATTCATATAAGTATCCTATGCAATCCAGACTAGCTAGGGCTGTGCTTATTGTTTTTATTAGTACTGTGGCTTCTGAGAGTGCTTTCAGCATAGGCGAGAGATTTCTAGATTATTTTAGGATTTTTTTAACTCTTAGGATAGTGAAAGCACTGATATGTTGTCAAGATTAACTTAAGGTTTCAAAGAAGCCAATATTTATTGAGGAGTTCCTTGATAAGTTGGAAAGTCTTGAAAAAGGTTTTGATATTTTATTTATTTTAATTTATGTATCCCACTAACATTTTGTGAATTGCCAATATTTGTATTAAATTACATTTCAATATTGTAGAATTGTTAAATGTGGAATTGGTCACTCTGTTGTTGACTCAAATTAACAATAATTCTGTAAAGTCATTTTCTACTTCCTTTTATTCCTTTGTTATTTGATTATGTTTTATTATATTTGGTGAAGGCCTTTGACTGATATGATTCTGTATGTCACTATACAAATGTGGACATAATTTTTTTTATTATATATGCCCCTTATTTTTTATGTTGATCAAATTACAATTTAATTGGCTAGGCAGTTGTTGCTGTTTTTGCATTAGCAACCTATTCAACCATCTCTCCATTTTTTGGGAAAAATTTTGTAATGTTCTCTAACCTTATTACATTTCTGTGACTTTGTTTGTTTAATGTTATTTGATTTTTTGTGTTGCTTGCTGTTGTTTGTGAAATTGAAGGTAGAGGCAGATTGTTGCTTTTACAATCCTTTCACCTCTGGTAAGTTTTGTTGGTATTAGAAATTGACTTTGGCATTATGTTAAACTTTGCTCTGTTGTTTTGTTTTCTATTTGGGCAATGATATGATCTGAATTGCTTTGATTGCTAGGATTGAAGTATTGTGATGTACAAACTTGTAGAGACAATTCTTGCTTATTTGCAGCTAGTTAATATGACCTTATTCCATCACTGAGCCTTTTGCTTTATTTATTTTTATTTTTTATTTGGGCAATAATGAAGCTTGCACTTCTGCTGAAATTGAATGAATACATGTGTTAAGTTAAATACCAACATGGCAAAAAATGTTAAATGGTTTGTAGTTTAACAATGTAGCTAGATTAACTAGGTCGTATTCTATATGAATTTGAAAACTAAAGTTGAGTGCACAATTTATTTCCATAAATGCAGTTTGTTAATTTGTTGTAAATAAATTGACTGTTTGTATTTGTTTTGCAGGAGGTTTGGCAATGTATTTATTGATTTTCATAATGCATATATTGTTTACAGTATACTTTTGTTTTTGTAAAGGGAGTTGGGGTGGGGCTCTAAATTTGATGAAATTGTGAATGTAATATTTAAAGCTCCTGTTTTATATTTTTATAGATTGTTTTATTTACTATCAGTAGGTTGTTAACTATCACTTAAGTATTTATTTTTATTTTCAATTTATTTATTTAATAAATTGTTAATTTATTTTAATTTCCTAAAGTATATATTTTAATTTTTTAGTTTATTTACTTTATAATAAAGTTAAAATATGTAGTTATATATTATAAGAATTTGGAAATTGAATAAAAAAGCCTATTAAAAAGGGCCTAATGGATAGGCTCAAGCAGAAACTATCGATCCAAACTAATCCATTATTACGGTTAAATTTCATTCAATTTTTTCATTACATTATATGCTATTTGGTTGTCAATTTTAATAAATTTCGATTGGTTGATTTCTGCTATTTTAGGACTGAACTGAACATAATCGATGCCCACCCCTATATATAAATATTATTTTACCAATCATGTAAAACGTATCAAAAATCATTGAACTTTTGGTATTTTGTATTTTTCTCATTAAAGATCGATGTATCACAGAAATATTACCAATTTTTAATTTTTTTTATTAGCAGGTCATTAAGCTAATTCCGATTAAAAATTCACCGAAAAGCTGACAGGGCATTTCATATCACTTGTAAATGCTGACTAAGCTAGACATATCAGTATGTCATGTCAGATTATTAAAATTGCATGCAAAAGCACTAAGCTTTGTATTATTTTCTACTTTGGTCACTAATTTTCAATTTCTTACAATTTGATCACTAAACTCAAATTTTTTTCACAAAAGAGTCATGAATATAAACCCAACACATTTAAGGATGATTTCTGTCATCTCTAGCCATGATTTTGAGAGTTCTTAATATCATTCAATTCCTCGAATCTAGAGTTTTATTTTAATATTTATTTCATCTTTTGAGATTGAATGGTGATGGAAATCAAAAAATGAGATTATTAAAGCTTTTGGCCATTTTTCGGCAAAAAAGAGGAGAGCGAGAGCAAGTGACTCATGTTTTTATATTTCTAACATCAAAATGAGTTGATTGAAGTAAATCTCGGTGAGTTTTTCATCAGATTTGTTTTTGTGACCCTCCTGTGAAAAAAATTAAATTTTAAGGATCAAATTGTAAAAAATCAAAGGTTAGTGATCAAATTATAAACCAGTACAAAGTTTAGTTGCATGCAATTTTAATAATTTAACATGACAAACTGACGTATCCAATTTAATCAGCATTTGTAGGTGACGTGAAATATCACTTCAGCTTTCCGGTGAGTTCTTCATCGAAATTTAATAAATGACCAGCCAATGAAACAATAAAAAATAAACGACATTTCTATAATTAATTGATATTTAGTGAGCAAAATAAAAGATATCAAAAATTTGGTGATTTTTGATACATTTTATTCTTTATCGACTATTACTCATCATCATTAGGCCACCCACGGTTTATACACTGTTGCTAAGTGAAAATGCATAAACTTTTTTTTTTCCTTGGTGTTTGTATGTACATGCGTAAGAAAAACCATTCGGATCATTCAACCAATGTGCTTTATTAGCATTTATTGTGGTGATCTTATGAAATGGCAAATAAGCTAAGAACGGGAGGCTGTGACAAAATGAGAGAAAAGAAAAGAAAAAAGTATAAAGGATAACAACACAACCTATAGATGTATTTAAAAAAATGAAGTAAAAAAGATTTTTTTTTAAAAAGAAAAAAGACATATCATGTAATTTTTTCTATTAATTTCTCATATAGCATGTTTGAAACTTGAATAAGAAATTCATTTTTAAAAGTTTAAGTTTAAATTTCTTAAATTTGGTATATTTAAAAATAATTTCTAGAGCATTTGGTGTTTTCTACGCTTATAAATTATTGAAATTCTAAATCCTATCAGTACAATAGAAAAAATAAACCCTTCAAATTCTCAAATTGTTCATTTTCGAATTTGAATTCAATTCATTTGCTTTTTTAAACTAATCTATGAAAGTGAGTTATTTATTTGTATTAAATTTTAGAATTATTTCCTTTTAGGCTATTTAGTCTAAAGATGATTTTTTTTTTTTTAACATTGAAATTTTTTTTTAGAAAACAATGATAATCAAAAATTGAACTTTCGATTTTCTTTTTTTCTTTTTAATTTTTTTTTATGTTATTACAAAGCATACACTAAAAACTTCTAAACATTTAACATTTTATATTACAAAGCATTATAGTTTGAGCATGGTTCAATATGATTCTTCTCCTATGTCCTAAATTTATTACAGTACAGTACTATAACAATTTGATATTTGGACTCGATCTGATATTCTTGAATACTATATTCAACCTTAAGCCTAAAATTTAGATTTTAATGAGTTTATTGAATATAAATATATATATATACCCATACTTTCGAGTTGATTGAATACAGTTCAGTTATATATAATTCTTAATTCAGATTTGAGCTATGAATTAGTACAGTAGCAAATTAAAATTTTTAGTATAATTCAATACAATTCTCATCCTAAATCCTAGATTTCTCACAATACAAAATTAAAATAGTTTGGTATTTTAATTTAGTTCGCATTTCTAAATACCGTACTCAACCCTACAAAGCATATACTAGAATATACTAGTTTAACTTCTTCATCAGCCTAATGATATAAAAGGCAAAGCGTAAGAACAGAAAACATCGAGACAATGGAGATGAATAATCATGTAAAGATTATTATATAGACAATTAACATCATAAACACATTTTATAAAATAATGGTTAAGAGAAGGTCTAAAAAATGGTTAAGATTTGAATTAAAATTTTAAATCATTTTAGATTCAAATTGTAACATTTAAAATACTAGGAATGACATTATAATTTTAACAATACATTTTATTTTATAATATTTTTTTCAGTCAATCAAGGGCATCTTCATATTAGTTACGCTTCAACCTAGACAATCCCTTCTTGAGACAAAGTCCAATATTTTTAATATTTATATTTAACCCTTTTTCTTTTCTTTGGCCTCCCTAACATGTAGGACAGTAAAATTATAACTAAATTGATTTCCATTTAATTTGATGACATGCAATAATTTACCTTCCCCGTTGAAGTAGCCACTTTTCTCAGTTGTGTGTGGACAAATTCAGATACTGAAATAAAATTAACATATTTCATGTTTCCTAGACAATGCAGATGCATGACCAAGCTTTCAACTTTCCAGAGAACTTGTATCTGCTTGACTTTGAATTTTCAATCCACACATTCTATGCACGACTTCAAAAAGAAAAAAAAAAATCTACAAAGAAAAAATATAAATGAACAAAAAAGTGGACTCTCCCAAAACCTTTGTGCAGAAGGTTGGAGAGAAACTGAAGAAAAAGAAGCCAATCCCTTCATCGTTCGACTGCAAAACATCGATCTACCATACCTTTAGTCTGATCAAAATTGCCTCCTGTTTCTCAATGTTTCTTGTAAATTTGCAGAAAGTCTGATCTCAACCTTGATTTACTGAAACATGATGTGATGACATTAAATCAGATGAAAAAAAAAAAATGGAATTCCAAAAAGGCTGAAGAGCTACACATTATAATTGTATCAAGAAGAATTCACATAAAAACCTCCACAACAATAATTTGGTGTTTTCAAAACATTTACAGATTTCAATGCTAAATTGCTAAAGGTGCAAGTTTGATACTTTTTATCATCTCAAATATCAGATGAAACAATATGATACGGAAGCCATCTTGAGGCATGAAAATATATTAGCTAGTTAGGAAAGACGATTCCCTGAGGGGGGCAACCAAGGAAATCCATCAGGTATGCTTCAATATGATACCACTAATCAAAGATAAACTTGTTTCAGAAAGCTTTACTCCAAATAATAAGGATCATTTATTAGGTAAAGAAATACAAAGAGGATAATCCTTGGACCTTGGCGCAACACTAATGTTGCATCAGAATGACCTAGACATTATGTGTTCAAAATGCAGAAACAATTTATTTCAAACGTAGGAAGAAGGCTGCATGCATCAACCCCTTCTCAAAGCACATCCAGCGCACATACATGTATAGAAGATAGCTAGTGCCAAACTCTCCTATGGACAGAGACCAGCTTATAAATTCCCCAGTAAAAGCATGAACTACTATGAAATAGAACCAAAAAAACATGTGATGAAAGTGAAGATCGGCTGTGTGCCTGACTAAGATGCTTGCGATTACTAAGATCTAATTAACAATGATGTGAACTGCTTTATAGATGGAGTGAGAGAGAGAGAGAGAGAGAGAGAGAGGGAGAACTTCCATTACATTGTCTCAAAATCTCTTTCAGCACATAAATGAACACAACATGGCCAGCAGAAAAAAATATTTTTGAAAAGTATAACATCAAGTACCTTGTGAAATTAGATTTTATTTGTTTCAGAATGACTGCCATTTACAGTATTCTGGTGCAATATTGCTCCTGATCCCTTTCTGGGTTTTCTGTACCAAAAGAACGCAGACCACAAAGTTCTCCAGAGCACCCCATTTGCAAAGTGTGGAATAAATATGCGCCCCCAATATGGGTAATATGGACCCGGCAATTTGATCAATGTAAAAAATATTGCCATGGCAATCAGATGCCACGGAACTTCTGCATCCTGACAGTTAAACCAGAAAATAAGTCACACCAGAAAAACATGAACTAGAGTTTTCCTTTCTTTCACCTGCATGAGGAAAATTAAATAAAATAAACTCAAAAGAAAAATAGGTTGCTCAAACAAGAATAAGGTATCCTCCAGGTGCTCTACAGTTCCATCAAAGAGCATTTGGCTGGTCAGCAGGTTTTCAAATCAGGGGCATAAATTTTCTATTCAACCATCGGCATAAAGAGGGCTTTTTTTTGAGTGGTGGGGACGATATTATCATCAATTTCATTGACCCTCTTCTAGGAGATATTTTAGTTGAGATACATCTAAGGAAGAAGAACCAGGTGACGCTCATGTCTCTCCATTCATAATTTACAAATTGGCAACAACTAATTCGCCATATTTTTCCACCACATATGCTGCTTAATTAGAACCACAAATGACTCAGATGAATGCATGTTTCTTTTAGTGTCTTCCAGGTCTATTCAACTAAAGTTCAGAATTTCCTAAAAAGTAATATTGCTTTAATTAATTTTGCAACCTTGAGAAGTGGAGATAGTTCCAATGCAGTATCTTTTAGGGCCCCAGCAACAGCAATGCCTATAAGGAGTGGAAAAGGAACAAAGAACAGCTTCCTTTGATGTGCACAGTAGGACATCTCACTAATGGACGAAACTGCCAATAAAGGTACACATAAGCATTTGATAACTGCCACAATAAGATCAAGGATGAGCTGAATGAAGTTCTCCAATGATCTATGCCAGGGGAAGCTTTTTATTGGCTGAGGACAACTGTCCCATAATTTTCTTGCCTTGCTCAAAAGATGATCAAAATGAAATTTCTCAGGGTCACCAGACTGCCCTGCAGCCATATTTATTGCACAAGAGATATTGAGCCTGGTACTCTGAAAGATCCCATTGGGCTGAAAGATCCCATTAGGTTTAACACTCAACCTGCTATGTGCTCCAAAATACTGTGATGGCCCCTGCTAAAATTAAAGATTTTTATTAATTAAGGATAAGATAGATATATTCTTATCAAAGAATGAAATTTGAAGTTAAAATGATGCTAGAGAATAAGTATTGAACACTAAGTCCCTTGAGGACATTCACATATCACTTAGCCAAGCGCCATTTGATTTGATCATTAATATTTTAAACAACTTGTAACTGTTTTGGAAACCTGCGATTCCATCTTGGAGGTCTCAGCGAATTAACTGTCTATTCAATAAGAAACCATTACCCCATCAACAAATGCCAACATTAGAAATTAGCCTTTCCGGCAAGCCCATATGAGAAAATGAGGCATGTGAGATAAAAGTTATCTTATCTGCATTCAAATCAATATACCCTTATCAGAGAATAGTACCTGCCTCTTGTCAGGAAGATTGCAGAATCAAGTTAAATACTAAAATCTATCAAACTCAAAAGCTAATGTTTCTAACTAAAAGTTCATATCTCAAATTATCGTAGAAATTTTTGCTATCATGAAAATGTACAAGTCCCATAAAACTGCAAACAAAATGTACAAGTTCATATTTTTCATCTAGTTAACATAAAAACTCAAGTGTGTGCTCACTGCTCATAAACACAATATTTATCCTTTTAACTATGCAATATCTAGAGACTGCCCTGTTGTTCCTAAGCAACATCACAGTTCTTCAGAAATCAGAACACTAACATTTCTATAAAATGATTCAACCATTCCTGGAGATAACCTCATAACCTCTTTCAGAATCAGGTTCTACAATTAATTAAACAAATCCCCAGAAAAATATATCGCCTATGGACCGTCAAAATCAAAGAAAACCCAAACAAGAACAAAACAATACACAGTCATCACACAGCACCAATCGCCTCGCTAGCCCATTAAACTCCATTTAATTCACGAAAATAACCATTTTAGCTTAATATTTCAAGAACCCATTTCCTAAATCTCATTTCCATCTAACAAAACCAACAGCAGAGAAAGAAAAATCATGCAGAACCTC